>NMRB01000780.1:195441-215162 GCA_002633025.1 Notospermus geniculatus | reverse complement strand
CCGAGATGCCTCATCGCCCACTGGATAGTGCAACAAGGAAAGGATGTTGGCCGGTGACTAATGTACAGCACCTACATGTACTCTGAGCCCTTGTCAAATCGTACGTCATTCGGACTGCTCGGTATCAGCGTTAGACTGGCACCTGGCCCTAACAATTTTATATCCTACTTTTGCAAATGTTAGGACCGGTGTAAAGTGCTACAGTGTTTCCGTCGGTCAGTGTAACGTCCTATATTGTACCTTATATCTTGGTGTTTCACAGGACACTGTATGACGTGGAACACTGAGATATCGGGAACATTATAAGACGTTACACCGGTCCTGCCTATCGCGTTCGTGAATCTGATTGGCCGGTGCTGACGCAGGTGATAAGTATGGGAACTACATTGTATATGTTGATACCGTTCTATTTTTAACATCTTCGTGATTGGTGGATTTCCTGGGTCAAATGGAGGTCACCTTCTATCTCCACTCCAGTACGTCAGCCGTATTGAGAATTGAATAAATTTACATAAAATTTCCAAGTGACGTCACTGGCAGAATTCCTCCAAAAATGGCGGCCAATACTGGTCCTACCAAACAAGCCACGACTGCAGCGCCCAGGTTGGTAGGATCAAGTACAATGTACTAGTATATATCAGCGTTTGATTTTTCACCGCTCGAGATTGTGTCTGTTGAGCAGAAGTGGAAAATTTAATATAGCGTTAAACATAGTTTACTTTCAATGCTTTTTCAGTTGCCTTGAGGGTGGATTTAAACGGGATGGATTCTAGCATCAGGTAGGAAATTGAAACATGGAAACTCGTGCCAATTCCACGCTCCGATTGTGGAGGCGTTGAGACCGACTAACATTATTTCCTAATGTTATGACAAACCGATGATATTTTGTCTCGAAATTAATTGCAATTGGGCGTACTGAATGATACCGGTATTCCCAACAACTTCTACTGAAACCATAAAACGCTCATTAAATGTTCACTTTTTGTCGACAGCCGGCGCCACCGGGGGTGATTACATCATTCTCCAATACCATAGTTTGCCTTCGCCACAGTGTTGGAGAATGTATTATTACAATACAATACATACGTGGATACCCTAGCAACGAGAGTTACTCTATATGAGGCCAATAGAGGTCTCTCTTAACGCGGGTATGTTCAGGGCATTAGAGAAGGAATACAGTGTCCTTTTAATACGAGACAGAAATCGTTTTCCTATCAGCTGACTTCGTTGGAACTCACCGGACGACATGCTTCTCATGGTATTTCATTTGGCTAGTGATATTTACACGGCAGCCGGGTACGCAGTGGTGAAAAGACGTCTTGTTTGGCCGGCCGCCGGTGACGCACTGAGGAAAATATGTCTTGCTTGCCCGGTTGCCGTTTACGCAATGAGGAAATCCGTCTTGCCTACCCGGCTGCCGGTGTAAAGTCGGAGAGTGTTTCTGTAGCTCAGTGTTCCCCAAATAGACGCGGCCTAGAATGGTTATTGTTGGGTTAGTTGCCGCTTAATCCGTCAGGAGGGAAACAATAGGAAAAACACAGAAATATGGGGAACACTGATCGACGTTACACCGGTCACGGAGTGACAACTTTCGTCGTTATTTTAACGGCAGTTGCCGGGTAAAGAACGCATAAAATTATCCTCCGGTAACCGGCTGCGGGTCAATATAAACATGGAACGCAAAACTGGCGCATGTGGCTTGCCGGGTGTAAAGTAATAATATTCCTTATCACGGGATTAGTTACTAATTTCGTTAGACGCATTTTGGCTGACTTTGGGAATCTGATGGAAGGAAGCGTTCCTCGAAAACGGATTTTCGGTAAATAAAAAGGACCCGATAGTACTGATTTGAAGTGTCTTATTAGGATCTGAAAATGAAACCTTTGTCACAGATAAATAAATGGCATCGCCTCTCCGGCCACCGGCAGCCCTTTTCCCGCTAAGGTAAATAAAATCCCATCAAAATAAAGAGCGGCAACCGTCGGTGAAACAGCAGCCGGTTAAACAAAACATTTTTTGTCCACTGGTTGACCGGCAGCCGGGGGAATATGACCGGCAGCCGGGTAAATAGTCACTTCGATTTCATTTTCGTTTGCTACACGTAGGGCGAAGGCTGCTTACTCTGACCACTATTTATGTGTCCCGCCGCTCCATCAAACTGATCGCTCATAGTGTTCACCATCACTTCGTTGTGACTTTGAACTAAAGCCTGCTCGTGTAGCCTGCCACCCCGGGACTGGGTCCATTTGACTTTCACATTTGGTCTGACAATTTCGGTAACAGGACCACCTCACCTATGTGGATCACCTGCTCCAGTTCGTGGGGGTCCACTTACCGAGGTTCTACTGTACATGTATATGTACATGTATATGTACATGTATATTCAATTTCTCGTTTAGAGTCAGCGGAAAGACGCAGTTCATATTCTCCAACGTTTTTGGCAAAGTCCTTAGATTCATCGGCCGCACTGCTTTCGTGGCACTACCATCGTCCGTCCGTTTGCCAGACACAATGACCTTGATTTTCTATCTGAAAGTATATTATTTCTCGTCAAGGCGAACTTACTTTAAGCATACTCTGTTGTCGACGAACTACTTTGGAAATAATTTCGCCATAATGATTGGGTTTGACCACGTCTTGTTGCAAGTGGGAATGATCAACAGGCGAGTGAATGTTTGGGGGTCATACGGCGTTGACGTTCCGAACCAGATGAAAGGTTGGCGTCATCGAAACCACGTTTGGGATGAGCTGATCATAACTGTCAGGGGGATGAGCAATATCTATGACGTACGCGTAGTGTTCTTCGTCAACGGGAAAAAGTTAGGCCTACCAGTAGGAAGGACGACAAAAAGAACATACGACGCTAAACATGGAGAAAAACTTAATATCAGTGAGTTTTTGATCGGACATTCTAGGACGAAGTATATCTCAGAGGAGAGCGCGTACTTCGGTTATATTGCACGGTTTATTGTCTTACCGTTCATTCTTACTGACAGCGATATAACAAGGAAACAGAAGAGAGATAGTAAGTATCCATAAAGGCCCGTCTACACGATCATACATTTGTTCAAAACATCATCATACATTTGTATGATGATGTTCATGGACAGTAAATGTATGATCGTGTGGACGGTTTTCCCATCAAACCTGAACAGCATCATACAAATGTCCATGAATGTTGAGCTGTAGATGGAAATCCACAACAAACTTGAACGTCATCATACAAGTTTATGATGCTGTTTTGAACAAATGTATGATTGTGTAGACGTTCACCATACAGATGTCCATGAATGTTGGACTGTTTAGACGGAAATCCACAACAAACTGAACGTCATCATACACATGTATGATGGTGTTTTGAACAAATGTATGATCGTGTAGACGGAGCTTAAAGGGATGAATTTTTGCCCCTCTACTTCCAGCCTCTGGTCACGCTGGTTAGATTACCGGAGATTAGTGGATTAAAGTGGGGCGCTTTTTGTCGACAGCCGGCGCCACCGGCGGTGATTCCGTCATTCTCCAGTACTGTAGTTTTGCCTTTCGTCTCAGTGCTGGAGAATGTATGACCACAATACGATACACACTGTAATCTATGCAATAAGTGGCCGCGGCGGAGACGTTCTTGCAGCAGGTGATATTTTGTGGTACCAACCATCTCCTAAAATATCCTGAACTACATTTGATCATGGTGAAATGAAGTCGAATTTCGTATATTTTGTACTTCCTGTTTCGTGTCCTTAAAAAAGTTCCTCCTGGTAGTTTCACCGAGTGTTCTTTTGGTTGTATACGAAATTCATCTACATATTTGTGTTTATCTATAGGTAATGGTTGTGCTGTTTACCATTTACAAGAACACTGGAAGAATGACTGGTATTTCGTGGAGACTGACGCCGACGTGTTATATCTTAAACAACATTCGAACATAGTTCGGTCTACCCTCGAGTGTGTCAGTTCATTTACATATTCGTCAGTAATCAGCGACAAGAACACTGACGTCATGTTTAATATTTCGTCTGGTACTTGCACATATTATTTTAAAGCCCCTCTGTATTAAATTTTACGCCCGCATTTTCACGTAGAGGTCTCATATTAACATGTAGCCTCGTGAAGGTCCCCAAAATGCTAGGCTCGGGACCCAGTCGTTGTGTCGCTCCGGCGACTGGGGCCCGAGTCTCCAAAATGCCTGCTTGACACGTATTTCAAAGAATCATGCCCTAGTTTTCATATTGAGAAAACTCTAATGTATCAGATACAGTGACACTGACAGGGGCTTAACCTAGTGTCCATATCATGGTGTTTTTAGTGAGTTTTCGCCACGCCAATTTTCTGTTCTTTTTTCTCTTCTATGTATAGCGGGGCCAGTAATTCCGACGCTTTGGCCGCTAACCTGTATCTATCACTTTTTTGAAATAAACAAATTTCAAACGCCAATCCGGTATGTCCGAGGCAGGTGTGCTTTGTTCGGTCTTCATGTGATATCTTGTGATTCTTTTGCTTCATTTTGCGTTTATTATTTAAAGCCAGTACAGAAAAATTCACGGATAAGTTTACTTTATTTGCCTACGGTAAGCAATGAAGGAAGAATCTTTTTTTCGTCGGTGAATCTGCAGGCTCGCAGGATTTGAGTCTGGGATGCCTAGAAAATACCTATTTCGCACTATGTCATGAAATTTCACCCAGATTATTCTGATAACTAGGCCAATCTGTGATCGATCACGAATGATTATATAATATTGATTCGAACTGTGCAAAAAGTAACGATACATGTCAAAACTACCGGTACTGCTCTTCGTCAGAAGTTAAACGTTTTGTGTAAAATCATGCTTTCGTGTTTTTGCTTTTATACATGTAACTGTTAAAACAATATCTTTACATTGATGAAACATTCCCTACGGCTTGCTTACGAAACGGAGCTGTCATATATTTTTATCGGTTGTATTTATCTAACTTACATAGGCCTACTCTTTCTACTTTGCCTAGCACTCACTCGTTTTCTAACTGGCTTACGGACCATGCTCAGACTCTGAGTCTGATAAAGATATAGGAAGTCTGAGTATCCAGATTCTATTCAGCCAGTTTACTGGCTAAAAAGCGAGTAAGAAATAAAAGTGGAAAATAAGAAGTGGGAAATTTTGCACTTTTACGTAAATTTTTCAATTTCTCAAACTGGGGTAATTTTTCCCATTGCTCATCACTGACGTCATGCTTAATACTCAATCTGATACATGTACGTGTGCATTACATATTATGCTAATGTTTTTTTCTGTTTACATTATGTTTTCCGAAGCTCTTTACATTATTGAGAATCATCCAGCCATCGAGCTGCTCGTTTCTCCATTTCATCTGTTTGGAGCATTCATTTCCTTCGCTATCGTATCAACGAGCAACATTATCATTATCGTCACTGTAAAACTCATTTCAAATAAACGGATCGAAATCAGCCGACGAGGTCATGGGCATTCTAGGGAAAGGCACAGACTTCCTTGCAAAGGAAGTCTGTGCCTCATACTGTGTAGTGCCCAAAACTACGGTAAATCAGGGACGCCGTTATACTTTATCCTCGCCTGTAAGAGGTCAGTCCAGAGTAGGTCTACTCATGACTAGGCCTTTGTTCCATTCCATAATTGGCGCCGGTGCTTCGTTCTTTGTTCGACCAATCAGAACGAGGAAGTTTGTTGGAATATTGCACCCACAATGACCTGGCAATGCCTAGACTTGCCTAGAAGGTGTCTTCTGGACATTAATGACTGACCTCTTAGAGGCGAGGATAAAGTATGAACACTTTATAGAAAGTATGAACACAGTGCAGCACTAGCCTATGTTCATTTCCTCTCATTAGTCCGGACGCAGAACGATAAAGTGGGACATTTTGAATCTACAGAAATTTTTTGCATTTTTTATATCACCAAATGACAGAGATTCAGAATGTTGAATTTCGTATTTCGTACTTGGTGTTTCGTCAGGTTTGCGAAAACTCACTACAAGTAAAGCTTACCGGTACATTTGTATTTTTACATTGTTCGGCAACAGCATTAAATGCACTGCAACATGATTGTGTTGTACGTCACTTTGGAAGGAATGCGGTCAGTTTTGGTTGGGCAAGTTCGATGTTGCTCGGCATGATTGAAGATTACTTTCCTGACGGAATCTGACGATATTCACAGCATTGGTAACGACCTTTGTTATACAGAAAGCAAGAGTTCTTGATGAAAGGAATAAGANGTTTTGGTTGGGCAAGTTCGATGTTGCTCGGCATGATTGAAGATTACTTTCCTGACGGAATCTGACGATATTCACAGCATTGGTAACGACCTTTGTTATACAGAAAGCAAGAGTTCTTGATGAAAGGAATAAGGGAGGCCTGCGAAAGTTAAGTGGACAACAGGCGCCTCTCCGCGCTCGAGGTTTTCTCCGGCAAGTTGGCTGTCTATGTGGGAAACTCAGCCGTGGAGAGAATTCTGGGCAGTCGTTTCTGTCATTGGTCTTCGCGTAGGTCGCAAAACCAACTTCGTGAATTGCCCACCGAAGCCAACTCGGAGCACCGCCCTCGGTATTGCCTCTTTTTCTCGACAGCCGGCACCACCATCGCCGTGCGCGCTACTCTTCTGCTCCAAAGACTAACTTTGTTGTCGGCGAATGGAGGCGATGTACGTACATGTACGTACATTTTGTAATGGATTTTTGTAGTTCGTGCTGAAGCCACTAGGTGGCTCTCTCTACGTTTGCAATCAAAAATACCGGACACAAATCGCACACCGTGCTCCTTTAAGAATAAGCCTGACGGTGTAAAGGATCACTATAGAAAGGTAGTCCTATCGTTGTAGATTTTAACAGGAGTTGTTATCAAGGCCACGGTGATGTAGAACCTGCCATCGTGTCATATTGGTATTTTTCATCAGATGTGTCAATTCAACTAAACCTTTCTACATTTGCAATAATCCATTCTGTCATTTAG
The DNA here is from genome assembly GCA_002633025.1 of Notospermus geniculatus. Lineage (NCBI taxonomy): Eukaryota > Metazoa > Nemertea > Pilidiophora > Heteronemertea > Lineidae > Notospermus > Notospermus geniculatus. The sequence goes on along the minus strand of NMRB01000780.1, from coordinate 208,207 downwards.
AAAAGAATGTCCACACATTTATATTTGTTGTGACAAGCATGGTGTATGAACTCCGACCACTCGCAGAACAAAGCGAAAGACCCAACACAGGAATAACGAAGGGGCTACTCTCCATTCCAGTTCCGAGTGGCGCGAGGTTTATCAACGATAGCTCCGCAACGGCTGGGTCGAATTTGACATGCCATACATCAATCGTTTTTGGCACTACAGCCATCATCACTGTCATTTTCCCGCAAAACGTGACAGAAAAAAGTTCCTTCACAAATCACAGTTTGTGTTCAAGGCCGAAATGGCGGCCATTGTGAAATGACGCAATGCATCGCGCACGTGTAAACTGCACTGAACACATGGCGAAATGAAATGGGTTTTGAGAAAGGGATCCGTTATGTCAGCCTTACGCGAAAAATGAAGATAGCAGAAAGAAACCGGCAAGAAAGACAAGTCGATTGACGTACAATGTATGTTTCGTAAAATTTGACCCAGCCGTTGCGGAGCTATCGTTGATAAACCTCGCGCCACTGGGAAGTGGAATGAACTGTAGTCCATAAGCTTTGTTATGGGTGCAACTAATTTTCATTCCTTGTGTTGTCGAAACGTTTTCACTGAAATCGGCTTGCCAGAGTTCGTCGATGGAGTACGAGGCAAATCACGGAGAGAAGCTCACTGGCGTGCGCATTCGATCGTGCTCAGTCTCTGATAATATGTTCGAAGGAAATTTCTATTCTTGTGGCAGAATCCCTTGACCACAAAACAACATAGGCCTACCTGCAGCAAAAGCGACGTAGACTGACAAGATGCGCGGGTTGTGAATTTGACCGGTATCTTCATTTTGATGGACAACAAAAGAATACTAAAAAAATATTACAATGAGGTTAGGACCTATTCTTTTACCATGGTTACTGGTACCTAATCAGCAAACGTTTAGCCTTTATTGGGCACCAATGGAGCCTTCACAAAACGAATCTGGTGAGTCTTTTTGGAAAGAAATTTCGCCATCCGGGACATCCGCGACCGTGGCGCTGCAACACCAGCTACATGTATATAGCAACCAGTGCGGGAACTGAGTTTGTTAGTTGTGCAGGCTGCTGGTTGACCCACGCATCTTCATTGCCCAATCGTTGTTTCTATTTTTTTCTTCTTCATTTTTGCGGTTTTGTGGTTCGCAAGATACTACACCCCATCCCATCGCCCACTGGTAGTGCAACCAGGAAAGGGTGACAGTTTTGGTACTGCTGTTGCATGGTGGGTACACCTATCTGTGTGGCACCTGCTGCGTGCCCTTTTCAAAGTGTTAAGCTGCGTTTACCACACATCCGGAATGCGGTATAGGGATGCGGAATCCCCGGCGGAAGCGATATGTTGTATGCGAAATGCATTGCATTTTCCGCTTCCGCGTTCCGGAATCCGCATTCCGCGTGTCAGCTAAGGCCCGTTTCCACATGAGCGTTTCACGCTGCGTCAAATCTTTTGTTACTTTCCGCCGCTCTGCTTCCAAACAATGGGCGAAGCGTCAAAACGCGGCGTAAAACGCTCATGTGGAACCGGGCCTTTAGGAAAGTGCAGGTAAACCCTCTTGAAGGTTCCCTGCTTGCCTGATACGTTCTTCAAAGAACCAAGCCACAGTTTTCAGCACACATTGAAAAACTGCAGGTAGAGCTCAAATGTATTTAGAGAGAGCATAGGCCTACTACACAAATGTCTGCGCTCGTGATGAGCAATTAGTGCAGAATTGAATACATGTATAGTGTGGCTTTAAATCCGAAACGCGTTTTGATTTATATCATAAAATGGTGAAACTTTCCTTCGAATTTTTCAATTTAATTGATATTTAATGTACATGTGCATGTAACTGTATCTTATTGTTTAATATTGTTTTAGATTATGTATTCAATGCTTTTTCAATGCTTTTTCAATGCTTTTTCAGTTGCCTTGAGGGTGGATTTAAACGGGATGGATTCTAATATCAGGTACATGTAGGAAATTGAAACTTGGAAGCTCGTGCCAAGTCCCGGACTGATTCACATTATTTTCTAACATGTTATACAAAAAATCGATGAGATTTTGTCTCGAAACGAATTGCAATTAGATAGACTGAATGATATTCCCGAAATCCTCTTTTAGTTATACATCTTATTTTTTTCTGCACCCACGCACGTGATATGGCAGACGTTCCCTTCAGACCTATTCACTCATTAAAAGGCTAAGATATTGTCTGTCTTTTGCACAGCCGGTGTGACAGGAATCAGCGTCTGTAAGGTTCATTGGAATGGTCATAGCCTCTCCAGCCATATATTCTAATCCCTCGCTGAACAATAAGACCGGACTTGGATTCCTTTCACACCGTCGCCACCAGCGGTGATTGCATACAACAGTAGTTTTGCCTTTCCCCACAGTGTTGGATAATGTACATGTATGATTTTGCTACAATACAATGCATGGCGGCCTACATATTACATGTATGTACGTGGATACCCGAGGAACGAGAGTGACTCTACATGGAGCGAGGTTGCTAAGCATTAGTTTAACAACAATGTCAATAGAGGTCTCCCTTGACGCCGGCATGTTTTGGCAGGATAGGAAGGGAAAACAGCACCCTTTTATAATACGGGCCAGAAATCGTTTTCCTATCAACTGACTTCGTCGCGTCGGAACTCACCGAACGACATGCTTCTCATGGTATTTTATTTTCGTCTGCTGCACGTAGGGCGAAGGCTGCTTATAAGCAAGTAACTGGTCGCTAATCACCTATCGTTCACCATCACTTCGTTGTGACTTTGAACTAAAGTCTGCTTGTAGCCTGCCACCCAGCAGTGAGTCCATTTGACTTCCACATTTGGTCGCACAATTTCGGTAACAGGACCACCTCACTTATTTGGACACTTCCTCCAGTCCGTGGGGGGGGGTCCACTTACCGAGGTTCTACTGTATTACATGTATTCAATTTGCCATCTAAGACTAATTTCTGTATTCGGCAAGCATTTTGCTTGCCAAATAACCACTTCCTATTCAATTTCTCATTTAGAGTCAGCGGAAAGACGCAGTACATATTCTCCAAGGTTTTTGGCAAAGTCCTTAGATTCATCGGCCGCACTGCTTTCGTGGCTCTGCCGTCGTCCGTCCCGCGTTTGCCAGACACAATGACCATGGTTTTCTATCTGAAAGTATATTTCCCGTCAAGGCGAATTTTCTTTAAGCATACTGTGTTGTCGACGAACTACTATGGACATTTTTTCACTATAATGATTGGGTTTGACCACGTCTTGTTGCAAGTGGGAATGATAAACAGGCGAGTGGTGGTTTGGGGGTCATACGGAGCTAACATTCCGAACCAGATGAATGGTTGGCATCATCGAAACCAAAGGAATGTTTGGGATGAGCTGATCATAACTGTCAGGGGGATGAGCAAAATCATTGGTGTACCCGTAGTGTTCTTCGTCAACGGGAAAAAGTTAAAAGAAGGGAAGACGACGAAAAAAAAACACGCTCACGATAAAGAAAAACATGATGTCCGTGAGTTCTTGATCGGCCATTCTAGGAACTCACCAGCCCACAAATATTGCTTCATCGGTTTTATTGCACGGGTCATTGTGTTTCCGTTCATTCTTACTGACAGCGATATAACAACGAAACAAAAGAGAGATAGTGAGTATCCATGGGATGAATTTTTGCGCCTCAACTTCCAGCCTCTATCTCGTTATAGATTACCGGAAAGGTGGATTAAAGAGCCACAACGTTTTGTCGACAGTCGGCGCCACTGGCGGTGATTGCGTCATTCTCCAATGCCGTAGTTTTGTCTTTTCGCCCCAGTGTTGGAGAATGGATGATTACAATACGATACATATGTGAGGTACTGATATCTCTTACCTCATATAATCACAAGTCAGGGTTCGAGAAATAGGGTTTATTATCACAAATGACTGCAGCTTTTACAANAGCGACAGTTTACACCCACTCCGCTGCGCGGCGCCACAGTACGGGCTGCAACCTATGGGCTGCCAAGACAGACAAATTATTAAACCGTCACACATACGTGGATAACCTAGGAACGAGAGTTACTCTACATGGGGCGAGGTTGATAAGCGGTAGTTTATACATGTACATGTATTGTCAACAGAGGTCTCCTTTCACATGTTTAACGCTGTATGTTTACAGCAGGATAGGGAAGAAATGCAGTGCCCCTTTAAGAGACCCTTACGATTTCGTCCACCTGCGGACTCGTAGGTGACTGGATTCATCTGTCCATCCCCAGGGCTGAAACTTGGTGAAAGGACAGGAACCAGACAACTTACGGGTCCGAAAATCCAGGAATGTTTTGTGAATTAGCCTAACCTCCCAGTACTCGGGGAGCTTTGATTTCTTGATGAAACATTTCACCACGATGCTACATCAACAAGGGTGATTGATAGTGCGGCAAATAATAGGCCTATTTTTTGTTCGCTTTCCCATTCATGGTTAATAGCGAGGTTTCGCAAATCAGACGAAAAACGAAGTACGAAATACGAAATTGGACGTCATATCCATGACGTAATGTATTTCGGGAAATGGTTGGTACCACAAATGTCCCTCCTGCCAGTGCGTCTTTTAGCATGTCATGTATGATCGAAAGAGTTATGGCGCATCTCGAATTTTTAAATTTCCAATTCGTATCAACGAAGTGGAAACGAAAGATAAATTTCAAAGTTTAATATAAACCGTACCTCTGTCGTTCTAACGTCATACGCTAAAAGACGCTCTTGCAGCAGGCGATATTTGTGGTACCAGCCATATCCTGAAATACATTACGTCATGGATATGACGTCCAATTTCGTATTTCGTACTTCGTTTTTCGTCAGATTTGCGAAAACTCCCTAGTGACGCTTCGCAGACCTACGAAATACGAATTTCTACTTCATTTCTAGGATCTTGTGTATTTCTGGAAATGGTTGGTGTCTGTCACAATGTCCCTGCTACCAGTGCGTATAGCATATCATATTTGCGGTCTAAAGAGTTGTGATGCGGCTTGAATTTATAATTTCCACTTCGTAGCTACGAAGTGGAAACGAAAGATAAATAGAAAGGTAAATTAAATAAAAAAATAAATATAAAATTAACAAAGACGTCGCTCTATCTGTCTTACATGTACGTCATACGCTAAAAGACGTTCTTGCATCAGGCGATATTTTGTAGTACCAACCATCTCTTGAAATATATTAGATCATGGTGAAATGAAGTCGAATTTCGTATGCATGTACATGTACATGTACATGTACATGTACATGTACATGTACATGTACATGTATTTTGTACTTCCTGTTATCCGTCCTCCTAGTAGTTTCACCGAGTGTTCTTTTGGTTGTATACGAAATTCATCTGTTTGCCTTTATCTAGGTAATGGATGTACTGTTTACCATTTACAAGAACAGTGGAAGAATGACTGGTATTTCGTGGAGAATGACGCCGACGTCTTATATCTCAAACAACATACGAACATAGTTCGGTCTACCCTCGAATGTGTCAGTTCATTTACATATTCGTCAGTAATCAGCGACAAGAACACTGACGTCATGTTTAATATTTCGTCTGGTACTTGCACATATTATTTTAAAGCCCCTCTGTATTGAATTTTTCGGTACTGTCAAAGTGTCGACTGACCCGGCTGAATAACGAGTCCAGCAACTTTGGGTCAGTCGACTTTAAAAACACCCCTTCCGCTTTGAGATTTGCCGTCAATGTGCGCCTGGCTTAGTATATTGAAAGATTTTGTAAAGGGTTTTGACTTCTGCAAACATAAGTAGGCCCTACGTCCCTTTCTTATTTCAAATGATTTCATTTCTGACTGTTTAAAGTGATTGGCATGCATATACATTGCCATCAACTTACAGTAAGCGCGGATTTCATTTGGTTGTCAGTTCTCAGTGCAGTTACAGAGGATGGAAACCACCAACAAGGAAAAGCCCTTTGTGTTCCATAATTCGATAATTATTGTACTCCCTGCATTATAATGGCAATTGTATCGTTTTAGCGGATTATTTTGCTCATTTGAACTTTTGCCCTGCGCCCAGGGCTACAGGAGTTTTACTCAAGCGGCTGAACCTCAAGGACGCGAAAAATTAGCATAAACTGAAGTAGGTCCTGCGGGCAAAAGGGTCGGACAAAGGGCCTAGAAAAAACAACAGTCTGTGCTTTATTCCTTTTATTTTTAAAATACAAAAATGAAAACTGCGCTGATGAGTGAGTCTCACCATTCTTGCCTGCGGGAGTTCGATGTGTTTTTGCACGAGGATGGAAGACTACACCTTGGTGGTATACCTCGATGATATTTCAGGATGGCTCTGTGTGTTCATCTCGCTCTTGCTCTACCCTGCGGAATCATTCTGCGAAAAGAGGAACACTTTCTCCATTTAGAAGCAACTGCTAGTCAGGGGAGACTATGATATCTACATATTTGTGAAGTACTACACTCAAGATGTAGATATTCATTAGTGGTTTCCGAAACGGTCTCACACTTGATGCCGAACATCAATCTTCCATACCAATCAGCATCACCAGCACTTTTGCGAGACACCTCGCGGATTATATCGACGGCATGTTCATCATTGTGTACACACAGGCTGCGCGAGACTGCTTGGGTGAGACTGCTTTTGCACAGACCTGTGTAGCCGTGGAACGCATCACATCGGCCAGATTTGGCCGACGTGTACGTCCGCGACCTCATCACAGCGTAGGAATAAAATAAGTCCCAAGTGACTGGCTTAACATTCTTTGTTTAATGCNGTAAATTGATAAAGCAGCTTCAGCTGGGACGCTGTTTTGAGGACCCCGGTGGTGTAGTGGTTCAGGTCTCCAAATAGCGGTCAGAGGGTCCCGGGTTCGAATCCCACAGGGTGTGAGACTTTGGGCAAGTCTCTTTTTCTCACTGGTCTCTCTCCACCCAGGGGTATAAATGGGTACCGGTCGGAAATGCTTGGATTGTAGCGCTGAATCATGGGCAGCTGATCTGAGTTCTGCTGAAAGGTTTCAGGACAGAGACTGGAGTTAGTGTCAAGTCGGATGAGAACCTCTACCGTAGTTGTTATCAGAAAGACTAAAAAAAACAATCATCAAAAAACTTTCCACGAAACGTGTTTAGGTTCGCAAACTGACTGGTGGGAATGGTACCCATCCCTAAAAATGGCGTTAATTGGTCCGGGTTTTGTGGCTACCGCTAACGGGCAACGTACTTTCTTTTCCTTCAGATTAATTCACCATTAATTCTCATGATTTCCTGCCAGTGTGCAAGCAAGTGGAACCGCCATATCAAACGAATAAAAGATTTGTTGGTTCCTATTGTTTTATAACTGGCCAACATGCTCATTCTCACATATGGCGCTTGAATTAGGTTTAAAGGAGCACGGTATTGGATTTCAAATGCGTTATTTGACTGCCGACGTAGAGGGAGCCACCTAGCGGCAGTAAGACAAAACTACAAAAAATGCATTACAAAATGCACGCCGTAAATCGCGTCAATTCGCCGACAGCGTAGTTAGTCCTTGGGTTGGAGAGTAGCGTGGTGGCGCCGGCTGTCGGGGAAAAGTGGCAATACCGTGCTACTTTAAAAAGGAAACGGTATTTTTAGATCATCTTGCCTTTTTTCGTCTCTTTCATGAGTCTGTGACACCAATTACTGATAATGACAGTAATGTGCAATTAATTCTTGGTGTTACTGATAAATGACGGTCAATTCGTAGTAGAGGAACGTCTGTTCAAATACCACTGGCATGGTTTCAGATGACGCAAAACAAAGTCGAGGTTGTTGACGCGTCATTCCCCAATCGCATCAAATACTGTACATATCTATTCAGTAATAATGACAGTTCATAAAAATATTCGTAGATCAGCGGACCGCCTTTTTCACCATGTGACTATGGTAATCCTACTTATTCATTTATCAGGATTAGATTAGTGTGGCCATTGCTTGTTATTACGTAGGTTTAGAAATCAAACGATAAACATAAACTTTACGACAACGTTATTTTTCATACTACATGTAGCCTACACATTCACCAGATTTTATATTGTATTTTCGGCACAAAAAAACGTTGTCGTTAACGTTTACGTTTATTGTTGGATTTCTAAACCTCCTTTTTTACCACGTGATATAACACAAAGGTCGTCTCTGAATTTCGCAAATTTTCGACCCCAATCAGGGTCTCTTAAGGCACTTTCTAGAAGATCCAAGGAGTAAAGGAGTGACTTTTTACCACGTGAGTACGATTACGACAGTCACATGGTGAAAAGGGCTTCCGCTGCTCTGCGATTATTTAAAGGAGCTGGACGTCCAAGTTGTAAACAAACTGGTTTGTTTACAAACAGTGGCCAGCAAACTAGTTTTATTCCTTCGTGAAGGTGGCAGCACCAGTGATCGTTAGACTGGTGCCCGGTCCAATGCAACTCACTCACGATATTCACGTCAGTACCTATCACCGACAATAGGTGGCAGCACCGCAGGCGTCGCGTGGATAGAGAACCAGTGTCGTGAGTGTTTACAACTTGGACGTCCAGCTCCTTTAATGAACTGTCTTTATAAATGAATAGATAATTATGAATGCATATGATAACTTCACTGGCTGAAGAGTAAGTCTTGCTAAGATATCGACGATGGACAAAAGACACTTAAAACCAATATTTATATCCTTGCTTACGTGAATTATTAGAATGGGTGTCAACTTCATGTCCTCATCGTTCACCCTCGAAACGAGAAATAAACTAATTGCAAATCCAGACTTAGGTTATGCCGTTGCAGTTTCGCACATAGACTGCATCGTAAGGTGTCTGCTTGTAGCTCAATGTAGGACTGTTGCCATGCTCTACCTTGCATCGCAATTCAATTGCCAATTAGACACCAAAAAGTGGAAATGCACACACGATTCGTACGACGTGGATGATGCCAGCAGCCGTGTTTATCAGAGAAAGGTAGGAATAAGTTAACAGGCTCATACGGTCACCTTTTTTTCGCCGTGTTCACGAAAATCGAGATCCTCGCTTCTACGCACCATGCACTCTCAAGTACAATGTAGTGAATATTTCGCTGTTTCTCGATTATAATATACCAAAATCGGGTATACATGTACTACATGTCTGAGCGAAGTGACTAATTGCGCCATCGATACATCATTTCCAGTCCTCCTTAACTTTCATGCGAAGTTTGAGCGCTTAACAATGCCGTATTGAGTGTTTTTGGAACGCTGTTTGCCAGAAGCCGAATTTCTTACATGAGGAGAAATTCAGAGTCGGACCGCCTGGGACGTCAGCAGCTTCGCTATCTGGCCGCTGCGCGGCGTTCCGGGTCCTTTGCGTCTAGCAGCACCTCTCTTTCACTTCATTGGGGGTTTTTTACTCACTCTGTATATGATTGATTAAAGTACCGGGTTAATTGATTAAAAATCTTCACAATAAAGGAGACGTCAATATTGTAACAAACGTTTCTGCATTTTCCTGGAAGACAGAGCTCCGAAGAAATCAACCACACGAACGCCGTCTGTATGTGTACGTTTGGTCTGACCATACGTTGGTCGTGGTCGAGTTCTTACCTACTGACTAAAGGGCGGCGCACACGAGCGACAATTTTGACCGATTTGTCGGCCGACTTGGCTTCCGACCGCCAAAGCGACAAGATTTGGCGCTTCTGATTGTCGCTTTGGCGGTCGGAAGCCAAGTCGGCCGACAAATCGGTCAAAATTGTCGCTCGTGTGCGGTGCCCTTAAGCGAAACGTTTGACGAAGCAAAGTGATGGGCAGAGTGCTTCCTGAGATTACGTTCGGAGTCTACATGTAGGCCTGTGTGACTGAATAACCGACGAGCATTTCGGCCAAGTTCAACTGACAAGAAAAATTCGGAGGCAGGAAGGACAAGTACGTACCTGTCCCACAATCTAATGCCTTTTCACTGCAAGTAAGGATTTGCTTTGATAGGGCTATATTAAGTCCACGGGCTTTTCTGATTCGAAGGTGGCTAACTTCTTCGGATCATCGTCGGATGCAGGCTACCTCTCCGTGTCTGTCTCGTTTTTGGTGGAGAATACATCCAACTGAAATCGCTAATGAGAGCTGATGGCGAGATAGTGGTAGCGTTTTCTATTTGCCAACAAGCGGTTACTTCCGGCCTTCCACGTGAAAGACTGGTATTTATAAAAGTTAGCAAATGCTTTGCACAGAGAGGTCCAATGTACATTGTAAATGTACTACAAAATTTGAAGGAAAAGCATTTGCTAGCTTTTATAAATATCACCCATTGAAACCTTGCGACAGTTCTGGCAAAACTATCGCAGTAAACCTACCGATGGGTCTTCCACGTGAAAGAAAAAAATGTCGAAAGTCTCTGTCTGCAAGCTCTTGCAACTGTCGAGCAAGTTACTGTCGCAAGTTTCTGTCGTGTGGCTCTTCCACGTGAAACAAAATTTGCCTGTGTGTCCATTGTCGACGACTGCCGCGTATAGTTCAAAAAGTATTTCTGGCGATAAATAGAACAGGTGCTATTCAAAGCAATAACTGTCGGACATTAAAATAACTGGCTGACATAATCTATTAAGGCGTCTTCCACGCTACAGAAATTGACCATGCAACAGAGTGTCTGACATATTTCCAAGAGTGTCGACAGTCTACTTGGAGAGCACCTTCCACGTGCAAGTCGTTGTCGGACAGGAAAATTGCGACAGAAAACTTTCAGGTGGAAGGCAGGTGTAACGTTTTTCAGTGTGGCCATTTTTCTGTGTGATTCCCATTGTTCGGAACACACTGAAAAACGGACGCGCTGTTTCTCTGTGTGCCGCCCATTGTCCAGTCGCCGCTTATTCCGTCAATCTATTGTAATGTCACACTGGCACACGGGCCTCACTGAAAAACGTTACACCGGCATTAAGGTTCCATTCAAATAGCTTAAAGTCACTTTACGAAACAGGCCCCAGTTTCGCTAGCGCCATCTTGCCAAGGCGGAAAATTTGTAGGTGAAGTACATGTATATGAATGATGATCGTGCGATAATGTTTGCATGATCAGACGTGGGACTACAGGGGCATTTGGGAGTTTTCGCAAAGCCCCCGGAACTGCAGCGCGGACGCCTGTTACGGTGCAACTCTGGAATTATTGCAATTGTGGAAGTGTTGTTGCAACTCTGGCATTGCAGCGATGGAAGTGACTAGTTATACAAGTCTCTAAAAGATGTCACATGTGTAGCGCATTGTCGACAGTAACTGAAAAACTGTCGATAGAAAACTATCCACAGCCCGTCTATAAAGGTGACATTCCACGTGAGAGTTTTCTCGCAGAAGTTCGCTCTCGGACACAAAGTCGCATGTGGGCAGCTGTACGAGAGTGACTAATAAATGTCAGAAGTTTATAGCTGAGCGATTTTATGTCATGTGGACGCAGAAAAGGTAGACTATCTGAGACACTTTTTATAGTGTCAGACAGTGCTCGCAGTGAATAGGACATGTTCTATTCTGCAATAAACTTCCCGACAGTTTCTATGCATTTGTTTGGAGACCTTCAGGCCAAGATCAGTAATGGAAGGACCCAAAGACTCGAGCCGAAAAGATACCTACAGTGTAGGTAGGGACTCCCGGCAATGCTCTGTATCGTGGATCCGTATCACATTGCATGTATGACGCATGAATTAAATACATGTAGAAAATGCATCAGCTCGATACATCATACGTGATACGGATCGACGATACAGAGCTTTGCCTGAAGTCCCTAGTGAATATGAGAACCGTCCCTGTTTATGGGATGCTGAATCAAAACTTTACAGAGACGGAATGAAGAAATCAATGGCGGGGAAGGAAACTGCGGCAGCAGTTGAGAGAAAAAATGGCGAAGTCCAAAGAAAGAGCCCTAATCTCAGGAACCAATTTTCTGCCGAACTGAGTCAGTTTGGCGGGAAATTGGTTCCTGTGAAGAAGATGTAGACAGCAGTCGCTGTTGCTACCTTTCGTTCTCCTCGAAGGCAACATAGGCCTATACTCGCACGCGGAGGGAACAATGACCATAGCTGGTTGTTTCCTGACAGTTTTACTCTCACGTGGAAAAGGCCAAAAACGTTTCTCTCGAGAGAAACTTGCGAAAGCTAGAAATTATCTCGCTGATAGTGACTCTCTGCCCACTTTTCTCTCATGTGGACGGACCACAGATACTTCTGTCGACAGTTGGCTGAGAGAGAATGTCGACATTTTCTCTCACGTGGAATGTCGCCTTAAGATAGAGAAAATTGCCTATAGTCACTGTCTGAGCGCTCTGGAACCGAGCCAGATAGTTTCTATCGAAAGCAACTGTCGTAAGGCCCATCCACGTACGGTGGAATTGTCAAATCATTCTGTCTGACAGCCGTCTTTACCTTCCACGTGAGAGCTGTCTTCATTCAACATGTTGCCTACAAGAAGGAAACAAGTCGCCGCGGCGGTTGTAGTTTACCTGAAATTGCGAGCGCGGAGGCAAAAGAGGAAGCACACGCTTTGGGTATATGAATTGTTCCTTGGAAGGGAACAGTACGGTGCATATAGATCAGTTCAAATTAGGTCGTCGTTTATGACGTCATGGCGATTTCTTGGCAATCCGCACATGCGCAGTAGCCATTTTCCTTGACAACGCGGAGGCTGGTGTGTTTACATTGGTTTCAACGAAGGATTCCGGCAATCGGCAGCATTTTTGGTGGTTCTCTTCGATATTTCTGCAGGGGAGCCCTTAATTACACTGTGAACGGGTCTGGTAACAGTTGAGGAACGGAAAAATCACTGGTTTCCCCGCTGGTTTCCCAA
>NMRB01000780.1:176113-193651 GCA_002633025.1 Notospermus geniculatus | reverse complement strand
AACCCTTTGGAAATACCGTAAAATTCAATAGGGAGTTTAAGAAACCAAAGATAAACGTTAACTTTACGACAACGTTATTTTTTGTACCGAAAATGCAATACATGTATATGTATATAGTCTGGTGGATTCGCAGTATGAAAAATAACGTTGTCTTAAAGTTAACGGTTATCGTTTGATTTCTTAAGTCCCTAATACAGGGGGACTTTAACTTCACATCTCAATTATTCACAAAGCAAATACACTAAGCTAAGAAATGTAGCCAAATATTCATATTCGTTCAATTCGACGTAGAGCAGGGAGCTGTCATTGGCTTATCGCCTCCGAAAAAGGTATCCGTTCGTCCCTCCGTTGAAGCAGTCCAAGACTCAGACGATATTTTTCCATTCTCCGCTGTCACACATTATCGTGTACAGCCGTCGATGGGCTGAACATGGTAGATATGTCATAGCTGATTTGGGCGTTTATAGACTGTTGGAAAAAAATAACGGTGGAATATTTCAAAAATTTAGCGTTTCGACAGTCGACCCAGGCGGTAAATGTCGGTTCCTATGCGCCATTTCACGGTTTATCGTCTACCGATGCATGGAAAATGACGTCGTCATCTCCATCCCGATGTTTGAATACATGTCGGGTAAAAAGTTCGGTAGTATTTCACTCCCCAAAACCCACAGATGCTGGAGAAATCGTATACAGTCCAGAGTAAAATTGATTCTAAATTTTTATGGCAAAACGTTTTTGATGAGTTGTATGCTATCAAGATTTATCATGACCACTTTCTATGATTACAAAATTCAAAGTGACGGCATCGTCTTGTTCAATGGAACTGATGTGACTGTTCGGGCAATTTACCGTATTATAATGATGTCACTCTCTACCAATTCTCTCATATTCACCACACGCCAAGCGGACAACAATAAAATCGTTGTTGCCATCTGTTTAAAGAGCAACGGCTACAAAGTAGTCGAGCAGTCCCTTGCGTTACACTTGACATGGAACTCCGCAAAACGTTTCATATGGGTCGGTGACCGACTCGGGGTTCTGTATTTGTTAACCAAACGTTATCTACCCGTGTTTGCTGCATTGGAATTAACTTGTTTGAATGAAATACCAGCAGAAGGCGATGACGTATTTAAAGAGCTGCACGTCTCTGTTAACTTGCGGAATCAACAAGCGAAACCTATGTTGTTTTTCGATCGGACAGAAGCAAACATCTTCCATTTTATCGCACGCAGGTCAAATGACGGTAGACCAACATATTACGAAGTTCATCTTCATGTTCTTGAAAGCAATCCGCCGTAGTTCAAAACGCCCCGAGCCGTGTCATCGGGTTCGTTGCAATAGGAGCAGAGACGCGCGTATTGCCAAAAGATGGCAGCAAAGTTCTAGCCGACCAATACAAAAGAAACTTCTCTTGATTGGTGCTCAATCAAGAATGAATGGGTCCGCAAAATGCATTGAATTGGGCCGTAGTGACACCTATTGGCCAATTCAATGACAGCTCCTACTCAAGCCAAACTTCGTGGCCGGTGGTTGTCAAAGCATGACGATATTCGGCAGTTTACACCGACATTACATTGACCAATGCAAATGTTTCACATCTCTTTCTCAGGAAAAGGTATTCGTCTATCATTTCCACACACGGTACAAAATAATTCCCACCATTCAGCTTAAAATGCAGGAACAAGTCTTTCACCAAGCATCAGAAGGACGAATCATCAAGTTTTCAAAGAAAGTAATGTCGTCAATGGTATTCCACACTTACACTCGACGTGAGAGTGATAGGACATACAGATTAACTCATAGGGTCACTATACGTAGAGTTGGTATAACTAAAACTAGGCCCAGTGAAACACATTCTACGATAAATACTACGTACAAGTACAGGTATCAGACGTTGGCGCTTTACCAATGTTCAATTACATGACAGGAAAAATCGAGGGGGAAATTTCCTTTCCGAGTTCAGACCGCTGTAAAACGCAACTCCACGCACTGACACATATGCCAATACAACTTCGTATTATCGGTGCAAAATTATTCCTTAGTTGTATGTCGATGATTTCTATTACCACGACGCTTTATGACTTTTATCGCAATTCTGATGGTAACCTTGTCTTATTTAACGCAACGGAATTGAAGATCAGACCACAATTTGGCGGGATGAAGATGTCACTTTCCGGTGACGTCATCGTTTTTGCTGCCCGAACCCCAGACGACAAAGGTTACCTGCCGGCGGCAGTGGCGTTCAGGAAAGACAACTACAATGTCACGGAGCAGTCTGTGAAATTATACTATCACTGGAGTCATCTGAGAAATTTCATGTATGAGAACTTCTACAACACCATTATTTTGATATTTGTTCAAAGGTTGGGTGCTCTGAGGCTCGTCTGTGATTCGGAAATTCCAGCGGATGGTGTCGCATTTGAGAACGTGGCGGTGAAGCTGAAACCGCTGGTAAGAGGAACTTACGGTGCCGTACCTTACTTCGATCAAGATAACAAGGGCCGACTGCTCCAAGTGGTGAGGGCGCCGAATAATGATAAAAACGTGCTTGAAGTCCACTTCTACAAACCTTTACTTTAATTTTTATTTGCCGTTGAAAATTCAAGGCCATAGACAGCAAGCGCAAATTAATGTATGGGAAGTCTCCCCAATGCGGTTAAGTCGACTGAACCAAAGGTTCTCGTTATTCGGCCGGGTCAGTCGACGTATCACGCCTATCGCATTGGGACTGATTTGCCGTCCATGTTCGCCTTTATGGCAAGCGGATTGTCCAGTTATTCAAAAAACCTATATTTTTGCACTAAAACCTAGTTTTTGCTCATAAAACTTAGTTTTTGTGGATAAAATATAGGTTTTTTGACAAAAAACTAATATTTTCTCCCCAAAAAACTAGTTTTTGTCTAAAACCAAGTTTTATAGAAGAAAACTTAGTTTTTTGCTTCATAAAATATAGGTTTTTATAAAAAAACTTAGTTTTTGTCAAAAACCTATATTTTATGGCAAAAAACCTGGTTTTATGCCAAACAACCCCCATTTTATCGACAAAATGTAAGTTTCTGCACTGAAATGTCCAGTTATTCCATAAAACTAAGTTTACTGGTCAAAAAACCAAGTTTTTTACTAAAACCAAGTTTTATGCCATAAAAAGTAGGTTTTTGATAAAAACCTAGTTTTTATGGAAACCTACCTTACGTGGGACGAGGTAGAAAATACAAGTTTCGTGACAAAAACTAGGTTTTTGTACGCCGTTTGTCCAGTTATTCAAGAAACCTATATTTTCAACGAAAATACTAGTTTTATTGAAGAAAAACTAAGTTTTTTCTATAAAACCAGGTTTTTTAAGCATAAATATAAGTTTCTTGGCGATATGTCCAGTTATTGCCGAAAAACTAACATTTTTAGACAAAAAACTATGTTTTATGCTGATGATTGAAAAACCTATATTTTATCGTTAAAAACTTGGTTTTATTGAAAACAACCAGGTTTTATTGCAAAAATATAAGTTATTTTACAAAAACTAAGTTTTTTGGGAGAAAATATTAGTTTTTGTCAAAAAACCTATATTTTATCCACAAAAACTAAGTTTTATTGCAAAAATATAGGTTTTTTGAATAACTGGACAATCCGCTTGCCATACGCCTTGGCTTTACAGTTTAACGGACAAAAAATACCTCCGGTCGAGTCTGCGTTTATATACAGCGCTTTCAACTGTGATACAGCCTTAAAGCGCTTTACATCCCATTCCCTCCAGATTCATCCCTGGAGAACTCAAGAATGAGCAACTCATTTAACGGCTTCCTGAAAGTGGAGGCACGGGGTGGTGTAGTGGTTCGGGCCTCCGACTAGCGGTCAGAGGATCCCGGGTTGGAATCCCGCTGCTGGCGTGAGACTTTGGGCAAGTTTCTTTGCCTTACTGGCCTCTCTCCACAGTGCCCAAGTGGAAAGACTTTAAAATACATAGATCAATCATGGTAGCCTACCAAACTTTTTTCAGCCGTCCCAGTGATGATTCTGAAAAGGTTTTATTGACACAAACGATTGTCATGGTTAGTTCAGGCTTCCCTTTCAACGAATAGACCACACTGTTGGAATGGTTGACCGGAAATTTACTATGCCAGTGTGATCGAGTGCTAGATATAAAATTCCTACATTCCTACCCTAGAAGACATCGGAATCATCTCGCCTGCCCGTTGTTGCCGAATAGGCAAGACCACTTGGCCTCACTGAAATGTTCAGGGCACTTCGGCCATTGGTAAGGACACCAAAGCCAGTTTTCTACCTAGACTCAAACGGCCGTATGCACGGGTCAGACTTCAGCCACACACACTTTCATTAAAGTCTGACTTTTCTCAATGCTTCAAGCAAAGAAAAAGTCTTAACTTAGGACCGATTTAATAGACGTTTGCTAAGCTAACCATTGGTTCCACCAAAAATAGTAGGCTTGCGGAAAATGTACAGCTAAATTTTTCACCAAAAAGCCCCGTTTTCTAAGCTCTGTATAGCGCTATCCATCCGCTATCCATCCAAACAGGGCTTTTTGGTGAAAATTCAGTTGTACACTTTTCGACTATTTATTTTTGGTGGAACCAATGGTTAGCTTAGCAAACGTCTATTAAATTGGCCCTTAAGCTACGTGTATGCTAAAGTCCGACCCGTGCATACGGTCCTTTGGCACCAAAGGCACTCAATCCTTGCCAGCTGCTCAGTAGCCCAGTCTACAGCTTTCGGCGCGCCAGGGGTGTGGTGGCGGCAGATATAGGAATCAGTCTACCATTTTCACTTTCACGACATTTATACGACAAACCCATCTGGCGTTCAACCTTGTTCCTACGGATGATATTTCGCTACTAAAAACACCGCGAATGCAACGAAATAATATCCATGGAAGCAACGTTGATTCTACAATATACTCCAGCTACGTATAATACATCACCCCTATGTATCGGTGCATGCTTCTGACAATGTAGGCCCAAAAAATTGGCGATCTCGGACTCGCGAGCAAGATTTCCAGGGGGAACAAATGCCGGTGTAAACGCGGAAAAGTCCCCATGGAATCAACGTTTGGATGATGTGGTGGAAATTGGGAATAACAGTTGCAGGCTACAACGCCTCTGAGAACAGCGCGGGAGATGATGCATTTGCACACACAAGATTGATTGCACAGTATATGTGGCACCGCCTTTCGGAGACTAGGCCTACGTAGATGTAGGCCGGTTTGCCTCCATTGTGAATGTGGTAGGCCTGTATGAGGCAGTCAACCAAAGGCTATCAAAGTGCAGTGTTTTTCTGCCGCCCGTGAAATTCTGCTGCTGTTCAGAAGGGAATAGTAACAACAAAAACAGCAGTCATGTTCAACGCCAAGATAGCCAGAGAAAAAAATACCACAATATTCACATTTATAAATCAACGATTTTTTGTCCTGAGATTAAAATATACATGTACATGTATTTGAACATGTTAAATTTTGAATTTGTAGGCCTACCTTTCTCGAAAAGTCTAATAATATTTTGACAAACTGCGTCCCATAACTATGATTGATTAAAAATCTTCACCAGAAGGGAGAGGTCAATTGTAACATATATTTTACAATGTACATTATTCTAGCCATTCATATGAGTGACAATTAAAGTGAGAAAGAATTTTCAACTTCACAATAGGCAAGAGTGGTGATGATAAATCAAATTTCTAGCAATGCTCCACTGCGCCATTCAAATACCGTACATTTTTCCTGGAAGACAGAGCTGCGAGGGAAGAATCAACCACACAAACGCCGTCCGTGTACGTTTGGTCTGCCAAAATACCTTGGTCGTGGTCGACTTTTTACCTATACTAACTACAAACGAAACGTTTGAGGAAGCAAAGTGATGGGCAGAGTGCTTCCTAAAGGGCTCCGCACACTGGCGACTAAAATGGGGGCGACTACCGATGCGACTACTACGTCGCCTGCCATAATTACCTTTGCGGTCGATCAATGATGTCATCCACGACATCACTGATCTTCCAAAGAAGCATTTGTCGCAAACAAGTCAACAAAAACTAAAAAAACTGAAAAATGTTCAGTNTAGATTTCTGAAAAATCACATTTTTGAAAAAGTTACCGTACGCCATTCACCTACTCGGTTTACTTGTACCGTACGCCATGCACCTAACCCTTGGCATCTGGTGCAAATTGGCTTACATTAAAAAGTCATGCCTCGCCCTTTCGTCTGAGGGGTAGGCCTACATTAAATTTTGTCATGCTCCTTAAAGATCATTCTGAATTGTCGTGCAGATAGGAAAACACCAAAATAGATTGTTTTCTTTATTTGCATCATATATTTTCTTTCATAAGTCGGGCGCCCGAGTTATGAAATAAATAAATAATGGCCTTTCGTAAGTCAGGCGCCTGAGTTATAAGTCGCGCGCCCGACTTAAGAAAAATAAAAATATGATGGCCTTTATCAGCCACCGTAAAAAAGGGACATACACGGAGAGCCTGTATCCGAAATGATGATCCGAAGAAGTAAGGCACCTTCGAATCAGCAAATCCCGTGGACTTATTAGCCCTATCAAGGAAATTCCTTACTTGCAGTGAAAATGCATATAAACTGTGGGACACGGCTGGTACCATAAGCCTTTTTCACGGATAACATTTCGTCCATTATAGCATGCGCGAGATGTGCATTGTGGGAATGGATAGTAACAAACAAAACCACGTGCGTCAAAACGGCCGCCGCGGTTGACTCGGTATTATTAAATCCTTCGTAAATCATCACGGGAGGGGGGGGGGTGCACTGAGCCACTCTAAAAACTAAAGTGTTAGGTGCAACACTTAAAGAGGGCTGTGAGTGACTCCTCTTGGAAAGTGATCACTTTCTTGATCTGAAGTGATCTGAAGTGTTGGTTCAACACTTTTAGTGTTAAATGCACACTTCACTAATAAGTGTGGCAATTTCACCTGTGGTGTCAAACCAGCAATTCAGATCAAGAAAGTTATCACTTTACAAAGAGGAGTCACTCACAGCCCTCTTTAAGTGTTGCACCTAACACTTTAGTTTTTAGAGTGTGAGCTGAAAACAATTTGCAGGTAAAGCATCTGATCGTGCGATAATGTTTGCATGATTAGACGTGGGACTTCAGGGGCATTCCTGCAGATACTTCATTTTTAAAGTTGGAGAGTGGCGAACCTCAAGGGCATATTTTCGTAACCGCCCATCTTGCCACGACGAGTTTCTTGCGCTAAAACCTACTTTTAACACTAAAGCAAGGTTCATTGGCACACGGATCCGATCCGTTTCCTGTCCGTTCGCCCCGAGTTTTCCGGATACGACAACGCTGAAGTCCATTTGATAGATTTTTTACGGACGTGAACCGGACCAATTCCGTGTGCCAATGAACCTTGCTTTACACTTTTTTCGGGGTAGCCTACCATTCATCAAGTAGAGAGTTTTCGCAAAGCCCCCGAAACGCCGGCGTGAACGTCTATCCTATTGTTCGCTGTTCTCTTCGTGGCTTAGAACAATGGGATTGGCGTTTCGGGACTTTGCGAAAACTCTATGGGCCGTATTCAAAAAAGGGTGTTTAAGACTTAGACGCGTGTAACTTCGTCAAATGCATGGTGGAAGTATCTGCATTTAGTGAAGTTACACACGTCTAAGTCTTAATCGGGCGACGATCACCCTTTTTGAATACGGCCGTATATTATCGCAGCCGTGTTATGCGCTCGGGTGCAAATATTCAAAACTCGGCCGCACGACTAGTCACCAAAACGAAGAAATTCGAATGCATAAGGCCTACTTAAAATGGTTTACTATGTATTATGGCAAGCCAATTGGCCAACAAGTCCAGAAACTAAGTTTCTGCGTCTAGTAGTTTTTGAGCTGAAAACTAAGATTTTGCCCCAGAAACTAAGTTTTTGGACATGTAACTTGCGTTTTGGATCCAAAAACTAGGTTTTTGAAAAATCCTTTACTTTGCTGGCTAAACACCAGGTTTCTGGGCCAAAAACATAGCTTTTGGTCAGAAACTAAGTTTTGTCACCAAAGACACAGTTACAAATGTACGAAATCAGTTATTTTTTCTCCCGATAACCAAGATTTTGTCCAGAAACTAAGTTTCTGCCGACAAAGCCACAGTTAATGTGTAAGTTTAACAGTGTAAATACCGTATACACAGTTATGAACTGTGTATACATGAGTAAAGTAGAAGATTTTGATCACAAACCTGTCCTTTATCGTCAGAAACTACGTTTTTACGATTAAAAACTAAGTTTCTATCATAACAACGTCTGTCTCGATGGCTAAAAACTAAGTTTCTATACTTATTGGACAAACGGCTTGCCAGAACTGTGTATTTATGGCTGAAAACTAAGTTTCTATCATCATAACTGTGTCTTTATCGGATAAAGGATATATGTGACCCAGTCTTGGGAAACCCGGCCGAAGTCGCTGAACACATAGGGAGTATGTAGGGAGTGTCATCACAAAAAAGACGACGGTCTGTTGCAGCAGCAAGTTCGATCGGTTGGTAGGGCCTTTATTGCTCCTTGCTTGTTCTCAGCTGACGGTTTTAAAAAGCAAAACTGAAAACGTGCATTTTTTGTATTCGAACTTTCCCTCTTTGAGGTGATTAAATTGATCGACCGTTTTCCAAACACCACGGATATTTTTTAACTTCAGAAAAAAATGCAACCAACTGATTCTGCTCAGGTACTCATGTGGACAATATGTTACACAGGCTTATGGTTTCAACTTAAAGGAGGATGCTTTGAATTAAGATTTGCACACGTAGAGAAAGTCAACCTTGCTGAAACCAAATACAGATCGGCTATCGATGGTAAAGTTGAAGTTACAACTCAGCTCGAGTGTGTACTGGAATGTTTGGAACGAGCCACCTGCACCGATTATATTTCACATAAGAACGATTGCACATTATTCAAATTATCTGAACGTCCAGTACCGACAGGGAATCAGAAACTGAACGCGAAAATAGTACACAGAGGTGGGTCATATTTTGTTTCAATGGACTTCCAGTTTTATAGTATGCAAGGTCCGGAAAATGCAACTATGACAGTGTTCATGATACCCCATTAGCTAAATTTTGGAGGAATTATACTAAATTATATTAGGTTATATTAGGCTAAACTAACCCTGAGATCTTGATCCAGAAATACCCACCCTCCAGAAAAGCTGCTATTTAAACCCAGCTATTGTTCTTTTAATCCCAGTGCTCTATTTTTAGCCATACCGGCTGTTCTGTTTATTGCTGCGACAAAAATTGGTTCCTATCTTTTTGCTCGATTTGAAAAATTTGCATATTTTTGATATACATGTGTACTATCAAATTTAACGTTCGCTGGTAACACTCACAAACACTGCACACGTCTTTGTATTGGAATATTTTACTTTATTTCCTCCTTATCTGTACCCCGATTTTATGGGAACTCTGGGGTATTATTAGGTCTGCAGTGTCTTAATGGAGTTCGACGTCCACGTTGTAAACAAACCAGTTTGTTTACAAACAGTGGTCGGCAAACTAGTTTTATTCCTTCGTGAAGGTGGCAGCACCAGTAGCGCCCCGTGATCGTTAGACTGGTGCCCGGTCCAATGCAACTCACTCACGATATTCACGTCAGTACATATCACCGACAATAGGTGGCAGCACCGCAGGCGTCGCGTGGATAGAGAACCAGTGAGTGAGTGTTTACAACTTGGACGTCCAGCTCCTTTAAATCGTGTTTACCTGCCAACATCCGTTATCCGATATGCGATACGACGTAACGATATGCGAAATCACAGCCTGATCGTTCCAAGCCATTTCCCAATAGGGGAAGCCTTCCCCTATTGGGAAATGGGGTTCAAGCTGTTGTTCAGACATCAGAGGAAGGGCAAAGTGGTCGAGCTGGATACGGATCCATCGTACAAGCCCGAAGCAAACAAAAAAAACTGAGGGACATATTTAACTTCATCACTTCAGGATAAAACACCACCGTAGGTTAATTTTTTTGAAACTATCTAACCTTTCAGACCTGGATACAAATATTGACTACATATGATGGTACTACTTGATTTTGCAGTGATTGAGTGGCTTTGTTGGAATCATGTGCCAATTGAGTGTGGAAGAAGATAGATAGATAGAAATAAAAATGTCCTACCTACCCAGTGATATCAATAATCAAGATGGTCCGAACACTGATAATGTAGGGACCATAATTAAGCTGTAATTCTTGGGACTTTGCTCATTTAATGTTTCTATAAAGCACAGTGATCACATTGGACAGTAAAAACGGTCAATTGGAAGTGTCTTTAATTGCCTTTCTCATAGGGGCCTCAATTCAAGCAATATGAAAATGTCAAACGACGGCTTGCCCTTAAAGCCGCACACTATGCACCGCTACTCACTCCCCAGTTCGGCCGAATAGATAGTGCAACCTCATCTACAGGCGTGCGTAGTGTATAGAACCATAGAACCACATATTATAGCATTATCCTGCATCGAGGTTTTGGGAATCCCCTTGGGGAATCCCCAATGCTGTGTGTAGTCTTGCGCAGCCAGCCACACAGTACTGCTACGGTTCCCCAGTCGAAACAGCGGCTGGGTGACCGAGACTATGCTCGTCGATTATAACCCAGCTGTCTATAGTGTCTGGCTTAATACATATCTGCCCCCTTCCCTTATTTCAACACTCTGTAAACACATTCTGCAAAAAATTTCATTACCATCACCAGAATTATCCCGATAACTCTGGATGTTCGATGTAGCGAAATCGTGTTACCTAAGTGACGTCACAGCAAAATTGTCAGGATCCTGACAATTTTAGATCACGTGATCAGTATAACGGTGGCGTTGACCTGACCTCTGTATCGCACCATCAGTCAGCGCCACCATACAGCAGGTCAGGGAACCAGACTACGACTCGCCATGACAAGTAAATCGTGTCATGAATGACGTAACTCGTCAGACTGACAAAAGCATGTCGTCAATATTCACAGACAAGTTGCGGGGACAAAGAATTTTTTAAGAGTGCGATCGAGATGAAAAACGGATGTACAGCAGACAGGGCTTTCTTTTGTTTTCTGCTAGAATATCGCAACCTATATCGCAGGCAGGAAATGGAACACACGTTTTTTTTAATCGCATTTCGGATATCGCATCCATATCGCTGTCGCGTAGGCTATCGCATATCGCATCTCGGATGTCACGTAAACACGGCTTAAGTGATGTAAATGTAAAGCCGTGTTTACATGATTCGATATTCCATTAAAACTTTCCTGAAAAGTTTCTCAAGTGATTTAAGTTGTTTTGGCATGCAATCCTTCATCTGCAGCCAATCACCAATCAACAATGATATTGCTGTGATACTAGTAACCTACAGTTCATTCCACTTCCCAGTGGCGCGAGGTTTATCAACGATAGCTCCGCAACGGCTGGGTCAAATTTGACGAAACATACGTCAATCGACTTGTCTTTCTTGCCGGTATCTTTCTGCTATCTTCATTTTTCGCGTAAGGCCGACATAACGGATCCCTTTCTCAAAACCCATTTCATTTCGCCATGGTGTTCAGTGCAGTTTACACGTGCGCGATGCATTGCGTCATTTCAAAATGACCGCCATTTCCGCCGTCATCACAAACTGTGATTTGTGAAGGAACTTTTTTCTGTCACGTTTTGCGGGAAAATGACAGTGATGATGGCTGTAGCGCCAAAAAAGACAAATCGATTGATGTATGGTATGTCAAATTCGGCCCAGTCGTTGCGGAGCTATCGTTGATAAACCTCGCGCCACTAGGAACTGGAATGGAGAGACATTGGGAAGATCGTGGCCGACATGATAGAACAACGGTGAAAAATACATCTGATTCATGTGATTTGTTCTTCAAAGGGGGACATTTCAAGGAGATCGATGACAGCAATGGGAATTCTTACATGTACGACATAATCATCCCGTCCCCGCCACTCAACTTCGATAATGCGAGGAAGAGTTGCATCAGTAAGGAAGGAAGACTGGCTGAAACAGAGACGTATGCCGAGTTCGAGGCTCTCCGGGCGTATGTGAAATCATACCATGGTAAATATCCTTGGTGCAATGATCCTGGAAGAAAAATATCCCGGTGGTGGACACGGCAAATACATGTATACATGTACAGTCGAACCCCGTTATAACGATTCGGCTTTTAACGAAAACACGCTTAACGTTTGAGGCGCGAAGATTTTCATATGTCTAGCGTATGTCGCATCAGCGGGAGTGCAGCCATAAACATAACAGCCATCCTCACAACTGATCTGGGTTGTATTTAGCAGCTTTCTTTACCGGGAACAATCCACGGAAAACGGTCCGAAAACGATTTTATTTAGCACGGTTGTACTCAAAATCAGGAAATGCGAATAACGAAACTCGGATATAACGAAAAAATATCTAGTCCCCTGAGATTCGTTATAACGGGGTTCGACTGTAGTAGTCATGTTTCAGAGAGATTTTATTCTTTTTCAGTTGACGGTGATTGTTGGATAGGTGGAATTGATCATGATGGCAAAAACCAGGTGTATGACTGGCTAACAAGCAAACGCCGTATTGACCTGCCTGCTGATGCTTGGAGTCCAGGGGAACCAAGCTTATCACGACGCAAACAACCCTTTGTAGGTTTGTGGAAATCAAGCGATTTCAGATTAGACAATTTTTTGGATGCTGAGATAAATTGCTATATTTGCGAGTATTACTACAGCTCGCCCAACTGACAACCATTAGCGCATAAGGCCAGGACTCGCCAAGAATTTGATAATGTATGACAAGGAAACATGCACAATTCTCCCTTGTGTCGTGGACCAGCTAGCCGTGGTTACACCTATCCAAAATCCCCGTGCTTTTTGAGACACGGGGTTTTTCCGAACCAGAAAAAACACGGCGTTGACACGGCAAGCGGTTACACTACTAAAAGTGCGATTGGTAATAAGTTCCGTATCCCGGCGATAGGGGCACTGCATGTAGGCAACTCTCTGTCATCGAGTGGCTACTGGAGGCGTGAAATATCCTGTACGCATGCGCATGACTCATCGATTTGCATCGCCGGGTGCTTGGAACTAAAATAAACACGGGGATTTCGCGGTTACACTACATAAAATCCCCGTGTCTAAATAGCCCCGGCGTTGCCCTTTCGGGCTCGCTGCATGGGGCTAATAAGCACGGGGTCAGACACGGGTCTATTTAGACTCGGCGATTTACAAGTGTAACCGCAAAATCCCCGGGGAAAGCACGGGGATTTATGTACTGTAACCACAGCTTGTATCAAAGTTACAAATATACGTATCGAAAAAGAAGCTCAACATATTGGCATCAACAGACTCATACTTTCAATCGTATCAAAGCCACTTCAAAACATGATTTCTATACATTATTTTTATATTTAATAGGCCCACCACCATGGTGACGAAATTTTAACACTGCCATTGACGCTAGATCGCCATCTTGAAAATCTTGACGTCATCGTCGTTGGGGCCGCCATCGTTTTGGTCTTTCAAGTGACGCGAACTTCTTTTCAAAATGTTATTATTTGCAGAAAACAGTATTTATCTTGTCGAAAATGAAACAGAATAACTTTATTGTTACTTCTACCGATGTTTGTATCGACTCTATACCTTTGTACACCTATCTACAACAGATCTACATTGTAAGCGTAGAAAACGACGTGATGGAGTAAGCGCTTTAGAAACAGAAGAATTTCTACTGTTCGCTCCGCGCGCGCACTACTTTTCGAGATGGAAACCTACCGTCGATACTAGTGGTGATATCCTCGCCCAGATATCGCCACCTAGCGTCAAGTTTGTATATTTTAATTTTGTTCCGACGTCACTTCGTACAAATAACTTGAGAATAGAAATAGCCAGAGTTACACTGTCAACCTGGGTGATAAAATGCCAAGCTTTTGGGGCCAAGGCCTATAGGCCTAAAAATTCATGAATTGTATTGTTTGGTGATAGGCCTAATAAAAATTTAATGTCAAGCATTCATTATTATCATGTGATCAATGTTTGACATTAATATTTGGTCACTGGGTTATGTCATCTATTAACGTGATGATCAATTCAAATGCATCATCTAATCTGATCATTAAACTTGGTTTAATATTTAGATCAACATGTCGAAGTTCTGTTGTGTGGAGTATCCTGATCCCCCAGTTGAAGTTTTCGCCATCATTGACGAGTACGAAAGTGATACATTTCCGGATAAATTATCCGTTGATATTGGAGGTATTCACACAGTAGGCCTAGTCACCATCATCAGCTGCGCTCCCATTACAGCTTTTAGATCCGGTCTTAATAGTACCGCATCTAAAATAAGACCGGATATTTCACGGCTTGCGCTTCCACTACTGGATTTGAGCTTTGTACATGTAAGTTCGGCGATACGTGGAATGAACCGCGTATTGTTTTGGTACTTTTGAGCATGCGCAATGTCGCAAACGATCTTAAGCCACCTGTAGCCGATCATAATACTACAAATAGATCCGGACTTATTGCCATTCCACTAACACCATTGTTGATCCGCATCTAATTTAGATTCGGAGTATGATCGGCTATGCTATCCGAGCCCAATAGATCCGCACTTAATAGAACCGGACTGATTAAACACGGAAATTCTGTAATGGAAGCAGAATAAGAACGGACAAATGCCGGCTTTTTCGTAGTGGGAGTGCAGCCGCTATAGTCCTGTGGAAATAGTCCTCCTGCCAGCAATATTTTCACTTTACGTCATACGGTAAAGGGAGTAAGAAATAAAAAGTGGGAATTTTTGGAATTCTGCGTGAATTTTTCAATTACTCAAATTGGGAGAAAATATTTTTCCCATTTTGAGAAATATCGCCCGAAAAATCAGACAAAATGTCATGTCATTTTAAGAAAGTTTCTCAAAATGGAAAGAAATTTTCTCCCAATTTGAGAAATTGAAAAATTCGCGCAAAATTTCCCACTTCTTATTTTCCACTTTTATTTCTTACTCCCTTGGTAATAATTGTATATTGGTAACAGCTTATTCCAACTTCAGCATACAGAACTGACGAAGGAAAGCCATGGGTCCTTCCAGTTGTTCGAACGGCAGAAATGAAGATCGTCGAAGACACTACATTGAATCATGAATATCTGCCTGTCACAGGGAACCCTGATTTTGTCAGTGCAGCCATCAAACTTCTGTTGGGGGAGAACTCACCAGTGATTACAGAAGGAAAGGTAGACAGAAAAGTCTGATTTTTGAGTTCGTTCTACATATAGGACAGTGTTAATGTTAAAAAGTTAGGGCCGTAACTTCGTCAAATGCATGGTGGATTGTGTGTATTTAGTAAAGTTACACGCGTCTAAATCTTCATCGCGCGATGATCACCCTTTTTGAACACGGCCCTTAAGTTTGGGTTTGTAGTCTGATATCAACAACGGTAGAGGTGTCATCCGACTTTATACACTTTTAACCCCTTTCAGTAGAACTCAGATGAGCTGCTCATTCAGCGGTATAATCCGAGCATTTCCGACCGGTACCCATTTGTACACCTGGGTGGAAAGCCGAGGCCGGTGAGGTAAAGAGACTTGCCCAAAGTCTCACGCCCAGTGGGATTCGAACTCGCTAGTCGGAGACCCGAACCACTACACCACCGTCGCTCCCCAACAGTGGGTGGGCTTTCTACTATAAACACAGTCTGAAAGTTCTTTCATGGTTAATGCTGAACTGCACGAACAAAAAGCCACCATGCGACGAGCAAGAGAATTGCAAATGCCCTGCAAACGTCTCAAACGAAGGCTCATAGCATGATAGACCCCACGAAGCCAGGAGGGCGCCACCTTATTTGTCTTCGAGCTGTCGAGGTGTCAACATCCTCTGGTGAGCTCCTGCTGAACACTTTTTTTGAAGCAAAAAGTTAGACCCAGCAGCTGGGAATCGAACCCGCGCCTTGTTTTCTTGGTTCCACCGTCTTCGCCATTCGGCCACCGAACTTGTTGGTAGAAGCCTGTGTTTTCTCTTTTTCGTAGTTTTAATACGTAGGCTACGTCGAAGGCCTACGTCTATGACAAACACTCATCATGTCCTTGTTAGCTGGCTCGTTGGCCGAGTAGATAGAGCGGTGCTTTACAAATCAGAAGGTCGACGGTTCTAATCCCGTCTAAATGACTATAATTTTTTTTCTTTGAGTAGTGTAAGAGGTATCCGGAGATGTTGACAGCTCTGTAGCCCGAAGGTAAATAAAGTGGCGTCCTCCTGGCCTCGTGGGGTCTATCATGTTCTGAGCTTTCGTTTGAGGTGTTTGCAAGGGCGTTTGCAATTCTCTTGCTCGTCGCATTGGGGCTTTTTGTTCAGTTCAGCTTTAAATGCTGTGTGTAATGACAAATGCCATTGATAGTTTGATTTATTCTAGGTTGGTGGAGCCCAAGGTCTTGGAGGTACTGGGGCCATCTATATTGGTGCTACATTCATAAGAAAGCATCTGGGCTACACCTGGTATATATCTTCGCCTACATGGGATAATCACCGAGGTATTGGCAAGCATCTGAATTACGAGGTGAAGGAGTATAGATACTGGGATGAAAAGAAAAAAGGCCTGGATATCGATGGCATGTTGGAAGATCTCAGGGTATTAACTATGCAATATTTGTTTCTCACCACTTTCATGACTTGAAAAAAGACCACCAGGGTCCATATTCATTACCATACTTCAGTAAAAGCAAGAATATATAAGTACCTATACATTCTTGGTAAAAGTGTGATACGTATCCTTTTGTGTTGAACAAAGGATAAGTGTCACACTTACATGTACACGTACATGTAGACTTAAGTAGTTTTAAGCCTGGCGTATACATCACACTTGCGACTGGAGACAACTAGTCGCCACTGCGCTAGTGGCGACTGGGAGGCTGGAACTGGAGGCGACTGATCAGTCGCCAGAAACGATCGATGTACTCGCTGGAACTGAGATTTTGCAATTCGCCGCGAGTTGCACATATTAAACTTTCTAGCAATCTGTTGTACCCAGTTTCGTTCAGTCGCTGCGATGTTTCTGAACGAAGCCGAGTCTCAACGCCCCGGATGTTACCTGAGTTGCCGCCAGTCGCAAGTGCGATGTACGCGGTCAGGACATGACGACTGATTGGATCCTCCTAGTTTTACTGAGTTGCTGAATTTGCGATGTGCGCGCGTCGCGTACATCACCGGCGACTGATGAGATAAGTTACTTCCAGTCGCAAGTGCGATGTACGCCTGGCTTATGAATATGGGGCCTGTTGATACTGTACTTGCATGTCATGAGTTTCGGGCATCAGAGAAGTTTATTGGAGTTTTCCCCCTGGAGACAACTTCGACGACTTTCTTCAGGTGACTAAGAAAGGCTGAATGGGTCAATGTCGTCCTGGGTATACCTTATGTTTACCCAGGATTATCCTGGGTAATCATTTTCTTTACCCAGGATCATCCTGGGTAAACATAAGGATCCTTAACTTTACCCAGCTTGGGAGTTCCCGCCGAATCATGCTGTACGTGCGTCTCTTTCGGCAGAGAACATGCAGTAGGATCATTGCTAAAAAGGG
>NMRB01000780.1:120912-173874 GCA_002633025.1 Notospermus geniculatus | reverse complement strand
CTAACGCGTGCATTTTGGAAATTGGCATCAAAATTACGAAGTCACCATAGGTGACCAGCCATTCATCAAAACCACAATGCCTTATCTTTCATATAATATGTTTACTACATTCGTAAAAGGGGTTGGGACAGAATTATTCTCATTTTTGTGCCCAACAAATATATTCGTCTGCTATACCGGAAGTAGGTGCATAGCGTACGATAAAATCTGAGTCACCAGCGTGGTAGCTTGTTCATTTTTTTCCTGTAACTTCTCTGACATCACAGAATGCACCACCCAAATCGGTCATTGTTCTTCATGCTTGTGCACACAACCCAACTGGCGTGGATGCCACAATGGATCAGTGGAAAATGATTGCTGATGTCTGTCAGGTAAGAACAGCACTGTGTCTCTCTAGGAATAGAAGTAAATGAATGTTGAATTCAGATCTGAGCGTCAAATCTATTTTTGATGTCACCCAATGTGTGTACTGCAGAAGTGTGGATGTCGTCAGGTTGGCTTTGAATTTTCTTCATCCTATCATCTTTACTTTTTCAGGAGAAAAATCTGTTCCCCTTTTTCGATATTGCTTACCAAGGGTTCTCAACCGGTGATCTTGATAGAGACGCCCAAGTTGTGCGCTACTTTGTCAATGAACGCCGTTTTGAGTGTATGGTTGCACAGTCATTTTCGAAGAACTTTGGGTTGTACGGTAAGTGTGTCACCCGAGGAGATACTTTCAGAGAAAGTGTGTATTACAACAGAATGAAGGCCTTCAGTCGATGAATGACCCCTGCACTCCCACTGGCGGCAGTTTTGATAGGGATATTTTCAACAGATGTGGAGTTCTCCGCAGGTGAATTCTATGAATGCTGCGAAATTTTCCAAAACAGGGCAGCCATGACACTTGTGGATTTTACTTCCTTTGAAGTGCAGGTCAAGACACCCTTGCGACCCCAGGTTCTATGGGTTTGTGACATGCTGCCACTCCCTGAATTATGTCATTAACACGCTTTTTCTCTAAGAAAATTGTACCTGTTTTTCATGTTTGGTGAATTTCTTTGTTTTTGATTACGTAATAATTAAGGTGTAATTCTTGGGACGGTGATCACATTGGACCATAAAAGCAGTCAACTGGGGGTGTCTTTATTGCTTTTCTCAGAGAGGCCTTGAACCAACCTTAAAGGTGCTCAAGTTTGAATTGTAAACATTACGGTTTGTTTATTTACATGGTTGATTATAATAGTTATTTTTCCTCGGACAGGTGGCAGCACCTTGTATACCAAAACATTAATGTTATCTATTTTTATATCTATCTTGATAAATATTCTTGTAACTGAAATATATATTTATGATTTTACGCTCAAAAAGAAACAGCACGTTGTGAAAGGCGAGATTTAATTTGATTTTATCTGATTTATTAGTACCAGAGGTTGACAATAGGTGGCACACCGTAATGTTTACAATTCGAACTAGAGCACCTTTAAAGGGTTTCTATTGGCTGACATCTTCATCAGTCAGTCAGTAAGAACTCCCTTTCACCCACTGTGATTGTCTTCCAGATGAACGTGTTGGTAACCTGGCGATCGTTACCAAAGATGCTGGGGCCATGGGGGCCATCATGGCCCAGCTGCAGTTGATCATGAGGCAGTGTTACGCTCATCCACCAAAACATGGTGCCTGGGTGGTCGCAAAAGTCCTTGGTGATCCAGATTTGAGGAAAGAATGGTTGGTGGAAACATCAGTATTTCATGGTCTAAAGAGTGATCAAAATTGTTGAAAAAGTGTAATTAACTTCACAACAACTATTGATATTGTTGTCAAGAAATTGATTTAAAGGTTACCTGAAAGGGTTTCATCCACTTCCGGTTTTCTGCGTAATACTGTAGAGCATTAATCAGGCAGCATGAAACTGAAAACTGCATGAAAATCGGATCATCCATTTCCAAGTTATGGGAATTTAAAAAGGATGACTACACCCTGGCAACCATGTCAGGCAGCGGAGAACAGCACATTTATTTGATGTCATTGGATTTTTTAAACATATAAAAACATTAAAATAACTCATTTAATTTGGGCAGTTGTGTAGTTTTTATGTATTTTTCTTGTTCAGTCAGTCGTACTGCAGTTATGGATTCTGAGGGCAATATTTGGATTTCTGGATAGCACATTTGACCTCATGAACCCACCGCCTGGACAACCATGGATACCAAGTTGTTTTTTACTCGAACCACTTTTCAGAGGAAAAAATGATGAAATGCCTTTCAGGTAACTTTTAACCAATGGTTTTAGTTGATACTGACATCTTGTTCTCTATTTTTCAGGGAAAAATGTGTTAAAATAATGGCAGACCGCATCATAGAAATGAGAAAACAGTTGTATGAGAGATTGCAAAAATTAGAGACACCAGGAACTTGGGAGCATATTGTGACACAAACTGGCATGTTCAGCTACACAGGACTCACACGTAAGTTCAAGGGAACGTGCATCCTCGCACCCAGGGTCTTCACAACCGGCTCCCCAAATCGCGCTTGGGTCATTGATGGAGGGTCACCGTAAATGACCTGAGATTCTCAGGATGGGGAACGTGGGGAATGAAGTCCAAACTTAGCATCCAGAGAACTACTGCGTGCTGAAGCACTGCCGTGTTGAAAATTGACCTCAAATGACTGTTCACAGGCATGTCGGTCACTTTTCAGTTGGAGGAACCAGAAAAGACCAGAAAAGTCTTTTCTGGTTTCTCCAACTGAAAAGTGTCTGAGGAAGACCCCGGTTGGGGTCGAAAATTTGCGAAATTGTGGAAGTGGACTTCCTATTTATTATCACAAGTGAACGGGTGATTAAAACTGTGGTCAACCACCGCGTTCCAGGTTCATTACTTCCGCATTCCATTGCTCCACGGGTAGATTGGGTTAAACTTTATCAGGCATTAGTCCTTACTCTGAAGTTCTTCAGTTCTGTCCGCATCCTTTTCCTCTTTTTCTTTTCAGAACCTCAAGTGGCATATATAAAATCCCAGTACCACATCTACATGCTCAGAAGTGGCCGTGTTAACATGTCTGGTTTGACCACGAAAACAGTGGATTACGTTGCAAAAGCAATTGATGATGCTGTCCGCAACCATTAGATAAGGTTTTGGAGAAGGGACCAAGTTAAGCATTCCCAAGGTATTGTTACGGGTTTGCAAAAACTTGAAGAATATCGGTCCAAATTGGTTTGTTTGTACCGTAGATTATTAATTGTAAGAATCTTTCTTACCATGCTAATGATTGTTTACAGGATAGATTGTTGAGAAGGGCAGTTTAATTTTAGGCTAGGGAGAGAGTACTTAGGTGATTCAGAACAATAGAGAGAGGACCATGGAATGATTTTGACTTGTGGCCAAGATGAAGAAAAAGGCAGGGCATGAAGTTGACTGTTAGGGATGAGAATCATGGATGTAACGTCGCTATTCCACCCAATAAAGCTTGTTTGGTAGAACTCTTGTGTCCGGTCCAGTTAAAGGGCCTCTAGAGGCAGCTCGCCATTAGGCTACTATCAGTACCGGTTCTTCAGCTAGGCGGCGCCACTTTAACGTTAATCACCAGTACGAGGTATTGAACCTGGGTTTTCCCCGGGGTTTTCCCCAGCCATGCTGGGCTGCCTCTAGAGGCCCTTTAAGATCGAAGGAGAATCCTCTTGCCAGAGAGAGAGGCATGTCCTTTTATCTCCCCGATTCATTACACATGTGACGTTATCGTTCCTCTGATCGGGGGTTCCTTGGCGGCATATCCTCTCATGAGCAAGGCTTTGATCTCTCCTTGCAAACAAACAAAGCGGATGAAGAGGAGTGAAAAACTACTTTTACCCTCAGCACTGACCCTCAGTCCCCGATGCCAGAAACCCTGTAGATGAATAAAATTATTGTGGAACGAAGCAAGTTGGTCCTAATCTTGCAAAGGGATGTAACAATGTGTTGAAGATGAACAACCTGACCTTTATTTTTCAAGGCAAACTTACATAACGGAAATGACTGCCTAATGCATTTTCCAATAGATTCAAACTTTGACAATTTGTGCAAATGGCTTCTTTCGAAGTTTCTGCAATCAGTGGGTCAACACATGTCCCCTAACAAAGTACCAGTACTGGTACCTACATAAGGGGCCATCTCAAAATTGTTTTGATGCCAAAAAAGACGAAGTGACTTCGTCTGGGGGAGGGGTTCTCGATTTGGGGAAGCCCACTTCATCTTTTTTGAAAAAATTGGCATCACTCTTTTTTTACAGGAGAATAGATTTTACCATAAATAAATATTGCTTTCTTGGTTTTACTTGTGTCTTCACATGTTTTTCTTTATCATCTTTCCATTCCTACCGTCCCTACATGGATGAAGCGAATGTCAAGTGCCCACTTCATCTTTTCAAGGGGGGAGGGGTCAGGGAAGAGATGAAGTCACTTCGACTTTTTTGGCATCAATGTAATTTTGAGACGGCCCCTAAGTCATACACAATCAAGTGGACTTGCCACTCCTATCTTCCCATTCATTTGGGTTAATGTCATAGTCTTTCATCATATTGTGTAAAGCCATCCAATGACCCAATATTCCAATGTCTAATACTCTCTTCTTGAAGTCCACGTACTTGAATTTCAAATGGTCACAATGTGCTTCATATAAATCTGTCTGGTCCGCATAATCTGTATAATACATGAATGAACATATTCCTATGCTGAGGCGTTTCAATCGCCCTTGATTATGATACTTCAACAGCATCTGCATGAAATCATCTGAGTTCGGATTCCTTATTGCATCACTAAGTAGCATTAACTCGTTTGTATTTTGTAATAATTCTTCCATGAAGACACGTTCATTGGGATTTGTTTTACATAGTCCGACTATTCCACCTAAAACACTGAAATACGCCATAGCCTTGAATGGACGTTTCTTCATATCATCTTTTATTTCCACCAAAACACTGTGGTAGTCGTCCGCAACCATCTTGAGGTGATTGGCTGAAATGAGAAAGGAGATTCACAGAAGCATGTCACTTGTCAGATGGATTAGTAGCCTCAGCCTAGTTTAGTACCAGTACAGTAGGCCTATCCTTTTACCATGTCGATGTACGTGTCATTCACACAGCCCCACACCATGCCAACCAAAACTATAGGCAGGTAAACAGCAGACACAGACACATGTATTGAATAGCAAACACGAACGTCTTTTTCGCGGATATAACCGCCCATAGGATACAGGAATGTTTCTGGAGAAACTGGGGTAAAGAGGAACATGTGGAAATCGCTGTGAAAAAAGTTCATAATCATTTTACCATAAGTCAAAAGTTTATCCGAGTATCATACCTATCTTTTCTATTCGTCCACCTTTCAATTTTTCGGGGAACGATGGCGAAATCGGCCGAAAACCAGTGATTTTTCGAAGGCCACCTAAAAACCTGGAGGCGGCCATATTGACACTTCGCAGTGAATGTTTTGGTAGAAACGTTATTGAGATTAGAAATTTAATAGTTCTCCAGTATTTAATTCGAGTATATTATTGGCAGCCTGGATTAATTTAGGCTTTGATACTGAGGTCATTTCTACATTTTGACAGGCCACGTGAACACATCTCGCGATTTGTAAAATCTTGAAAATGGAGAATGAGTGCTGTCGGCCAGTAGCGCAAGATATGATGACGTCACCTAGCCACACCCATTCACCAACGCGGAGGTCAGACCACAGCACAGGCGGCCAGAGTTTTGTCACAAAATAGGGTAAAATGTACACCCTTAATCAAAAGTAAATGCACAGCTAATAAACTTAAATATTTCCCAAAATCTTCAGCGGATCAACCTTTGCTTTTCACGGCAGTTATTTAGGGCATCAAGACACATTTTGAGACCAAAAATATCATGATCTTGCATGAGTTGTATTTTTGACAAAAGTTCTAAATTTCTATAAAAAAGTGTGATTTTCAATCGCATATTTTTTTGAAGTGAAACCAACGTCATTTTAAAGCTTTCCTGTTTCTATACACGAATATATTTTCAAATTTTTAATTGGAGCTTCCATGTCGTAATTATGATGAATTTATTCGAAAGTTTCAGTCGAAACTCCGGTCAACAGTCCAAGTCTTATTTTATAGTCGACCTTTCCTTATTGTCCCAAGACCCAGAATTATTGAACCGGTGGGGCTTTGTAGGGGTTTATCATGTAGCCTTCTGGCGATGTTGTTAATAAAGTATGCTTTCGCTGCTTTAAGAGAGAAAAGCAACGTTCTCTCTTAAAGCAGCGAAAGCATGTACTGTCTATGATATTATGCATTTAAGAATTGGGGGCGAAACGCACAGCACAGTCCCTTCTTGTCGTCGGTGTGGCGAGTCATCAGTTCAGGCAGCAGTTGACTGAGTTGAGGCACTGCTGCCCACCAGACTGTGCAACACGGACGGGCCCCAACACTAACAACACATTGCATAATAAGTAAATATTATTTCACTATAATGTGTAGCCTGGGCTATTTATACCGACAATGTCCACACAGACTACGCGGAAAATGGGAATGCCCGGAATGCCTTCGCCATATATACCACGATATAAGTACACCTCGCGACCTGTGTATTTTGAACTTCACATGAGGATGTGTGAAAAATGGCCCAGCAGAACGGACTAACTCATGAACTTCGTTTTCGAAAAGCGATTATCAGCTGATTATCAGACTGGTACAGCCAGCTCCTAGCGGAGGAGTCGGGTAACCAATCTAAGCGATTATGACGCCATCAGCAACGTCACTGTATTGAGCGAGCGGAATGGGCTAAATTCGTTTTCGTGCAGTTTCGTCCCTGAGAATAATTTATAGGCCAGATGATGACGTCACATGTTCATCGCCGGTTACCAAAAACTGCTTCAAACTCATAACTGGATCCCGTTTTGGACTAGTTTTCACATCAGTTCGCCTAACAATTATGATACACACCGATCCTGTACGATTTAAACGCCCGTCTTACTCTTGTAAATTCAGTATCAGGTGACAAAGTTTCAGGCGAATTTTCCCCTCCAAGGCCGAAATGATTGCTGTGAAACGCGTACGTAATTAGCAAGCTTCGCTGATTTGCCGCTACGCGGCGGTTGGTTTCCTTGCGTCAAGCTCACGGAATAATAAGTCCCATTCATCGTAGGTCAAGTAAGAAATGGCGTCAATTCCATAAGAGGTTACGTAGGCTCTCCTACCTTCATTGGTAAGGAATTGTAAGGAGGAATTAAGAAAGGTGACACCGGCACTCATCTCGCACAAAAGACCGCCTGGCCTTGGATTACTCGACGGAGTGTTATCAGGAGTAACTATTGTTGACTAGGCCATGAATAGGCCTATTCACAATATTCAGCAGGCTGGGTGGATCTAAATGAGACGGAAGGAATAGCCCTGACTTGACTGGAAAACTGAACGAAATTCATTTTGGAAAATGCTCTGTAACTTCTGTTCACCACGGAATTTTTTAAACCTTTGCCGCAAAAAGCAAAGGTTGATCCGCTAAAGATTCTGGGAAATATTTAAGTTTATTACCTGTGCATTTACTTTTGATTAAGGGTGTACGTTAGGGAGGAATCGGCCGACTATATTATAATAAATATATAAAAAAGATATACATCGTGACGATTGGAGCATCATAAAATGCGGAATGACACGGTACTCGGGGGACTTGATAATTGATCCACACCAACTCAGGAAATGATCCCCCGGGCCTACAAGACAAATCATTGATGCATTTGTAATTTGTTTATGAGAGGGCATTCTATCTAGCTGGTTATACAAGTCATCAATCTCAAGTTAACCGATGGTCCTCCCACGTGTCGACGCCGCGCGGCTGCCTTGGATTTGTAAACGTGCGCGTATTTTGTTATCGACCCAGTTGGCCCAAGCCTTTGTAGTAGGCCCTATAATGCCGACGTATGCGCAGGAGAGATTTTTGAGGCTTCCAACGTTTCAGTACGCCTACCAGTTCCTGATTTTCCTGTTAGACCAAAAGCGGTAGGAAAAGGTAATAACACCATGGCTAACAGCGCGAACATAGCGTCAATAACACTGACGAAGGTTCGTGAACTTGTATCAACAGACTCAATGATGATTATGAAAATGTTATCTAAATTGGCCCCCAAAAGTAGAAGTTCTAAATTGGCCCCCCAAAAGTAGGAAGTTATCTAAGTTGGCCCTATATGTCTATTTCTTCAGTCGTCTCCGAGAGAGAAGTGAATGAGGTAGATCCTAATGAAGAATCCCTGAAAAATTGGAAGGCGTGAAACGTTTAGGTCGATCAAATGACGTTGAACAGAACAGGGCCGGATCCACTGGATTGACAGAAAGACGGGCGTAGGTCGACGGAGGCGGCGAACATCCGAAAGCGCACCCAACGGGGGCTGGCGGTCCTCCTCCCCCGAAAAATTTGACAATTAAAGTTCTTTAGATGCATTTTCCTGACATCTGAGAGCAAAATACTCGACTTTTTATCTGGTTAAATTTTCCTTGCTAAAAAACATTGCTCTGCCAAAAATAGGGGGCGTCCCCGCCCCCAGGCCCCCCCGTCCTCCCCGGATGCGGGTGAGAAAGGCCCCGTTGGGTGCTGGAGCTGATAGAGAAGAACTGTAAAGTCTGTTAGGCCCCTATTAGAAGGCGAGTGATAGGCTGAAAGAAAGGACCCCCCGCAATTGGACCCCCTAACGGAAGGAACCAAGATATTTTCACCCCTTTTTCGGGATTTTTCATGCAATTAGACACGACCCTAATTTTGAAGGAACCAAGGGATTTTCACCCCCTTTTTACAAGCTTTTTCATTCAGAATAGGACTTTCATACCCCTTTTTACTATTTTTTCGGGAAGAGAACCTTTTGCCCCCCTTTTTAAGAATTTTTCGGGAGAAAAGTCATTGAAAGTACCCCTAAGTGTTTTTCGGGAATTTTTTCCCGAACAGTGCTGCCAAAAATGACCCCTTTTCCCGCGNGGGGGGGGGGGGGGGGGGGGGGGGGGGGGGGGGGGGGGGGGGGGGGGGGGGCCGGGTAAAAGACGAATAGATAGAAAGGAAAAATGAAGGCTAATAGCCGGGAGTGAGCGGCCGCTGCCACTCACCGGCCAAAGTGTGGCACATAGGGAATGGGCAATAGGAGACTTGCGAGTATCGGAGACGACTTTACCTTTCTGTCATTTTGTGTGTTGTTTTTTGTGCTCTATTTTGGAAACCTTTCTTCAGTCATTATATTAAGCTACGTCTTATTAAGCTACGTCTAAATCTGCCATCTTGTCCAAACAAGGCTATCGACTCTAGATGGCCGTCAGCAACAGCCCAGATAGACTGGTGAGCACCAGATGAAAGCTGCGGGACGAATTTAACCGCCCGATACCATTGTCACAATCTGAACGTCAGAGAACGATTCGTGCCAACATCGTATCTCTGATGTATATCGGACAGCGCCATATTGCTCCGGGATCTACTTCTTCGGTCATGCTCGACAAGACTGTTCAAATCTATCGATCTGAATGATCAAAGTTACCAATTAGGGATTGTGAGTGTTGCTACACATGGAAAAATGAGTTTAAGCATGTTACCTTACCTGATGAAGGGTCACTCACGCTACAGCAGCAGGTTGAACTTCTCAAGTGGTGAAGTGAAGGCTGGTCGGCCATTTTGTTTCGACATTGTAACGTTGTCCATCCTCGGTGTTATCACTGCCTAAAATGTGCCTTAATCCACTGAATAACTTCAGATTCTACAATAAATAAAATTATCCCACCGATATAATGCTCAAAGAACCCATTTATACGTGAAACAGTATCAGCATTGGTCTGCACTATATCATCAAGTGCGGAAGGTTACGGTCAATGTCACAGGCAACCCAACCTCGTACCCAGGGGTTTGTGCGCTCCTGGGCTCTGGGTTGACGCTTACAAACCCCTGGTCTCATATCTGAATTCCGGCATGTGATTGGTCGCCCGAAGTAGAAGAAAGTGATGTCACACAATCGTGACTATTATTAGTAACAAAGCACGTGTGTTTGCAGTTTTTTGTAAACATCATGCGTGCCCTCAGTTCGGCTAAGATTTGGTCATTTTGTGGTTCAACCAAGGGATTTTACCGTGTACAATCTAAATGGATATTATATTCGAAACACATCTAGACGAACGGATGATGCAGGTAAGTATATAACGCCCGATCAACCGCAATTTTACTTATTTAATCGAGTCATATCCGTCTGTACATTTTTGTACACAGTGATGCATGACGGAAAACTGACTCGATCAAACATTCGCTTTCAACCCCTAA
The DNA here is from genome assembly GCA_002633025.1 of Notospermus geniculatus. Classification (NCBI taxonomy): domain Eukaryota; kingdom Metazoa; phylum Nemertea; class Pilidiophora; order Heteronemertea; family Lineidae; genus Notospermus; species Notospermus geniculatus. The sequence goes on along the minus strand of NMRB01000780.1, from coordinate 163,615 downwards.
ACCACATTTTTATATGTTATTATAGAAATTACTAGTCTAAGAGTGCTAACAGATGTCGATTCAGTTGGTGACAGGCACAGAAAACTCTTATTTCGGTGTGTTTTGTTGATGAAATGAAGTGACTTACTCAGTGTCGGAGAATAAAAATAGGTGGCGCTGTGAGGAGTTTCGGTTTCGGTATTCAAAATAATTAAAACTTAAACAAAAACCAGGGCCTATTTCAGCAATACCTTTATGTTTTCGACATTGAAAGTAGTTAATTTCATTGATCTATACTCGATTAAATTAGTAAGTGTGGAAAAAAGGACTATAAATCTTAATGACAACCTTCGGCACTCGGCTTCGGCAATTTCCGTGAAATCCCTAGATTCTGGGGAATTGAGATCGTGATTCCAGGGGTTAGTGAGCGAGTTAGGTCCGAGGTTGTCTGAGCGAACAAAACCCCTGGGAACGAGGTTGACAGACGACCCACTCACTGCGGCGCAATCGTCTTCGACTCGGAAGCTTTCGGCAACCTTCGGGCAGCCATTATAAGCACCTCGTCCGTATATAGCGGATTAAGTTCGACCACCNAAATCACCAGATTCTGGTGATTTGAGAAAGTGATTCCAGGGGTTAGTGAGCGAGTTAGGTCCGAGGTTGTCTGAGCGAACAAAACCCCTGGGAACGAGGTTGTTCCACGGCTACACAGGTCTGTGCAAAAGCAGTCTTACCGCAAGCAGTCTCGCGCAGCCTGTGTGTACACAATGCCCCCCGTGTCCAGCATGCAGTGGCAATGCCACTTTGCACTTTTCAGTGTTTAGTTCGTGCCTTTATTGTTTTGGAACATCGCTAAAGAAGTGGATAACGGCTCTCTATATGAGATTATTATGTTTGTAAACATGCCGAAGCACCGAGCAACGCCGGCGCTGTTTGGCCGCTGACTAGTGCTGCCATCATGCGGTAAGTCGGCGGGAATCTGGCCATTGTAAGCAGTGTCTATGAACGACAGGTATGAGTGAGAAGACACTGCGCCAGGAGTGTAGAACATACAAGAAGTATAGCGTGTAATGTACACACAGACGCGTACGGGACCGGCAAAGTTCCANACAATACTATGTGCCATATGACTTCCATTCCACGACGTCAATTATGCCGTTCTGTCAGACGCACTCGCCGGGCCACAAATAGGCCTGACACAAAAATATAACATTTAATTTTCAATAAATCATGTAAAAGGTCGATATTTTCTGGGGGACAGTCGAAAATCTGCCGGGTGGTACACTATTTATCCATTACATCTATAGTCGATCAATGTAATTCCACCCTAGTCGATCAATAAGCTATTGTTATGGGCTACCGCACAATAGATTTAGTTCTGAGACCAACGCTAGGCCTGTGCCGATCTGTTGGGTATCCCTTCACCTTAAAAGCTCGACGTTTGTTAATGTAATGTACATGTACACCCCTCCGCATTAATTTATCTACACCTCATTTTTTTGAATATCTTGTGAACAAATTAACCAAATTTGATCGGGTTTGTGTTATATGAAATTTCCATGCCTTGGTCAAATAATTCCAGCGGTTTTGAGTGATTGCTTTCACGACAAAATTATGTAATCAGCTGTCAAAAAATGTCTGTAAAAGTCAACTTTTTATTCTCAACTGAATTTTTTTAAAACATCGGAGAGATAAAGATAGCCATTTGTTAAACACTATTGTGGAAGTTCTTGGTAAATTTATTCAGCACTTTTGATGATATGGACGTTTTTCAATGCCTTCCAATGGCCAAATTCATGACACTAAGTTTGACTTCTGCCATGGTCCCCTGGTCAGTAAGCACCCAATCGCAAGGCTTGTTTTTAAAGTCCTTATTCATAGTCAGTTGGCTTATACCTCGTCCGAGAACATTTTGTGATCGCCCGAGTAACTTTTCCGATTCGTCCATTCTTTCATTGTTCCTCTGGCGAGGTTGGATGAAGGCTTAATATGTGAATGACTGACATAAGACCTATTGGGCTTGAGGCCTATTATTGGGCTGTTGACTTGAACTCGGGTATTTCAATTGACCATTGTCCACATAAAGAATTCAGTTTTCATTCATAAACCTACGCGTCATCTGCTTAATTTGGTCACGTAACTCAATTATTAACATGATCCACTGGTCACATGTTACGGTTTCGTGACGAAAAATTTATTATTCATGACGTGGTGGTAGTCTGAACAGGGGCTGTGTCAACCATCGCAATCAGGTCACGGCAAAGCTTCTGGGGAAAAACCTTTTTTCTCAAAAACTGTTATGATTTCCCGAATGGAACTTTAACAGGACTATTTCTTATGAGTGTTTTCAAGATGTATTGCAGAAATCAGAAGATTTTCACACAAAATAAAAAAATGTTGATTTTGTAGCCTTTTTTGACAGCTGATTACATAATGTTGCCGTAAAAGCAATCACTCAAAACCGCTGGAGTTATTTGACCAAGACATGGAAATTTCATATAACACAAACCCGATCAAATTTGGTCAATTTGTTTACAAGATATTTAAAAAAATAAGGTGTAGATAAATTAATGCGGAGGGGTGTACATGTTTACCCGCGAGCAAAATAATGAGTTTTTTGTGACAATGCGACAACGTCCAGCCTTCCATTTTAAGGTCTGTCGTCACCGACGCGGAAACTCACTAATAAGGGAAACATGCGGTTTGAAATGAAACATGAGCGGTTAATTTGAAAATGCAGCCATAATGTTTTTGTCATGTTCATACGCGGCTAGAAATTAGTGCACATCAGGTTTGACGTAACCTCGATTGACGCGTCGACATGGAATGATTTGTATCCCCACCACGGAATAGGAGCAACCTCGTACCCAGACTTCAATGCCACATTAAACTAAGGAAAGGGCTAGACTGGTACTACTTTTGCACAGTGCAAATGCATTGTCAAGGCGGATGAATTTCTGGCCGTGGCACAAGCAATTGCGTAAGGATTCAAAAGAGTTCGTGCTTTGTTCTTTAATAAAACATTGAATACCTAACGGAATGTGAAAATAGTAGTATTTTTACAAATACTACAACAAATTCTAATTTTTGCTATGATTACTTTATCAAATAATTTGTAAAATCGATGAGCACAAGCATCTTGTGCTGTGTTCCAGCCCTTTTTCAGCCGAGGAACGATGGTGGCGACCTCTTCAGATTGGGAATAGGAGCTGTCAGTGAATTGACCACTAGGTGTCACGACTGCCCAATTCAATGCATACAGCGGACCCATTCATTCTTGCTCGAGCACCAATCATGTGGATTTTCCTGTGTATTGGTCCGCTACAAATTTGCTGCCACCTTTTGGCAATACGCGCGGCTGACTGCTCCTATTGTTTATGCGGTTGATACTAAGGTAATGTATGACATGCAAAGAAATTCTAACTGTTTATCAAAAAATCGATTCATGAGCATTTTGTACATCAAAATCGGTCATCAAATTCATGTATTGTTTGTATCAAAACGATATTAGTTATCTATCACGCACTCAGGTCAGGCCACTTGTGTGGTGGATATGTAGGCGTATATTCATGGCGAGGATGGGACTCGGGAGCTGTTGATCTGGCATCTTGGACAATGGTCCAAGAACTCGATCAGCTAAAACCTTCTGATTTCTTGGTTGGTAAACGTGCACGTAGACCTTCCCATGCGGTGTTCATTGCTCTCGTTCGCAAGGGCATTGGAGTTGTGGATAGCATTATTGATTTTGGAACTTTTTCATGCATTTGCGGTTTGCGATTGGCATTCTTGTGGCGAAACTCTATCGGGAAAGTACCCTCGAGCAGGTAAGTTTGACAAATGAAAATCGACGATGTGGGGGCAGATTTATTTCGGCAAGTTCAGGACAGGGTTTTAAAGGAACATGCGACCCTCCACAGCCAAACCAGTCGCATGTCGCTCAAAAGGTGAGCCGCAATGAACTAAGATGACACCAGAAGAGGTAAAAATAGATTATTTCATAACAGACAGACAATATTGAAAGTGACCAACATTTAGGCCCGGTTGCACCAGTCATAGGCCTGCCTACCTAAGGTCGACTTTGTTCTCAAGCGAACCTTAAAGTCGTTCTCAACCTCAAATTGTAATGGCAAATCATATTGCTCAGTTGAGGTCAACCTCAAACTTAACTTTGAGCATAGCTGGTGCAATCGGGCCTTGGTCTCAACCTGCCAAGCCAAAAGCGACAGGCGACTGGTTTGGCCGTGGAGGGTCACATTTGTGGTTGCGCCGCATGGCTGTACCATATTCTGTAGGCCGCTCGATTTGATACAGTATTTGGCGCAGTGTCATAAACCTTTCCAACAAAGATGGCGGTCTAAGAGTTCTCATCATATGAGGTCAGAATCTTAATACCATTCAATGGCCGCTGGCACGCTGACCTGGTCGAGCGGGCCAAGGGAACAAATGTTTAGGTAAAATTATTTAGCACAGCCACGGATTACGAAAACGGCTGTGCGATCACCCGCACACAGTCGTGAAGGGAGGTTTCGCAAGCGCACCCGGTTAGGCCCTACGACGACGTTTATATATTGTGTGGGTGTACCCAAACAACAGATAAACGTCGTCGTATGGCCTAACCAGGCGCTTGCGAAACCTCCCTATTCAGGCCTCCGCCAATGGGCTACGATTCAAATAACGTTTTGCCAAAACAGTTGGAGTATGGACCACGGTGTACAATCAACCTTGCCGTACAGCTGCGGGAGAAAGTTCCCGTCACATTACCGGTACGCTGAGATTCCAAATCACTATTAATACCAAGCTAAGGGCAAAATGATAACCCAAGGCGAATGAATACACTATTAAAAAAGCCTAGCTGCTAATTGATTTTAACAATCATTTCACAAATCTTCTTTTAGAGCTCTGCCTTGGCCACACGGAACATAACACCAGTAGTTCGGATTATTGCGCCCACACTGGAGACACGGTGTACGGCAGATGTATGGTATCGAACGTATTTGTTAATGATACACCAGGTTTCAACATCAGCAACATTTCTATCCAAGTTGACCGGTGGAATTGCGGGGAGAAATTGAAATCGCCTCTGGCAACATCGCCTCAATTTTTGGTAAAGCCCGTTGGCTCGAGAACTGTTATATTCAGGTTGACTAACGTCTCGAGATATCACGAAGGTTTTTACCAGTGCTATTACGATTGGCCGACACCACCTTTGCTGGACAACATTTTCCTAGACGTTGGAAGTAAGTCGTCATTTTCATGTATACAAATGACTAATGTAGGCCTACATGTAACCCGGACTTGCGATCCGTCACACCGGCCTTGGTACATTATTATGAGGGATTAACACGGTGCTTGTGGAAATCTGGCGGCACTAGAGGTTCGTCACCGACGTCACAACTCAATGCAAATGAGCTAATTAGCCATGTGCTTGGCCATCAGTAATACACTACAGCTCTACAGTTACGCCCGAATTTATTCATACCCCATGAAAAATTACAGGAAAAATATTTAGAAAATAGGCATCAGCTGAACTGGCACGCCTTAGGCTTCATTGAATGACGTTTAATCGGAATGAACAGATATTTAAAAAATAAGGGCAAAATATCACAGAAATATCACGATACGTTCAAAATATCATGAAAAACCTAACTTTCTAAAATTTCAAATATTTGATTCGAAATCGACACCATGTCATACTATGACCAATTCTAAAAATTGCAGTAAAGAAAGTTTTCGAAAATCTCACTTTGGTTTTGTGTAATTGCAAAATATCAATTGCATTTTCACATTTGACACTTTGATAATTTCATATATTTGGAAAAACATCGAATGCCATCAGGCCCACATAATCAAATGAAAAAAGATTCCACCTAATTTTCTGACTTGTTCAATCATACGGGACAGTAATTTGAAGAAATGGCAAAAAGCAAAGAAAAAGGCGTCAAAATCATGCAGTTTTTCAAAATTATACCGCAAAAACGAAGAGGTATATTAACGCCAATATTTCTTCACAAAGGTTCCATTATAAGGTTTTATGATGTGAAATCAATTTCGAATCAAATATCTGAAATTTTCAAAAGTTAGGTTTTTCATGATATTTTGATATTGTGATATTTCGTGATATTTTGACAATATTTTTCAATCTCTGTACATTTCTACTAAATGTCATAAAATGAAGACACAGCCGTGCCAGTTCAACTGATAGGTATTTTCTAAATATCTGTCCTGTAATTTTTCATGGGGTATAAATAAATACGGGCCTAACTGTATGTAACTCAGCACTAATTGTCTATTTTTACAACAGACAGGTGCCATTCCAATCATCAGACTGCTGCTGTAGAACATGTGATTATATTTGACAAATCATAAGAAACTGAAATGATAAGAAAGGTAGTTTTAAAATATTCCAGTTAAAATCTGATTTCTTTCAGTAAACCCCAATTACACTGACGGCTAGACTAGTACCTGATCCTACCAACCTGCGCGCTGCAGTCGGATGTGGCTTGTTTGGTAGGACCAGTATTGGCCGCCATTTGTGGAGAAATTTAGGCAGTGACGTCACTTGCAAATTTTATGTGAATTATGTAAATTTATTCAATTCTCAATACGGCTGACGTACCGGAATGCAGAAAGAAGGTGACCCAGAAAATCCACCAATCACAAAGGGGTTGAAAATAGAAAAGGTATCAACATAATAGTTCCTGATTGCCCGATGCGCCAGCATCGGGCAATCAGATTCACGAACGCGATAGGCACGCCCGGTCCTAACCAAATGCAAAAGTCCGATGTAAAATAGTTAGGACCGGGTACCAGTCTAACTGTCGGCCAATATGGCCGCACCAGTTCCTGTGAATTCTATGCTAATTAGGGTATGACGTCACGTGAAGAACCTCTATAGCAAAATATTCATATCCTTTGTACATGTATGCCGTTGTTGTTGTTGTTGTTGTTGTTGTTGTTGTTTCAGATAAACTTCTAACCCCATATCTGGAACATATCATCTTCTCCAACTGGAAGGAAGTCTTTTTGAGACTTTCACCCGCCTACGCGGAACAAATGCTCAATATTCCCCCGTGTCCAGAAGAGGCAAAGGAAATCTTGCGGCAATATTCATACCCTTTGTGCGTCGTTGTTGTTGTTGTTTCAGATAAACCTCTAGGCCCACATTTGGAACATTTCCAACTGGGAGATCATTGGGGACTTTCTCCCTTCCAGGCAGAACAGGCAGAACAAAAATGCTCAGTATACAACCTTTCAGAAATAAGGCGCTCAGTGTTCAGTGATGACGTCTAAGAGGGAATCTTTCGCCCATTACATTGCCATACAAAAGGGATGGTCACGGTTGACCACAATTTTTGAATTCTTATGATGACGTGCAGAGGGGATAACTTAGTTCGAGCGCTGGCCGCTGAATTTCTGGAAATTCGTGCCGAACAGCAAAATATTCATACCTTTTGTGTGTCGTTGTTGTTGTTGTTTTTTCAGATAAACCTCTAAAACCACATCTCGAACATATTATCATCTTGAACTGGAAGGAAGTCTTTTTGAGACTTTCACCCTCCTACGAGGAACAAATGCTCAACGTTCACCCGTGCCCAGAAGAGGAAAACAACCCCTTTGATTTAGAGTGGAACATCAGTTACTCATTAAGTGATAGGTATGTTTCTTTACATGTCAAATTCCTTCTAAACTATGTATCTAAGTACAGCCTTGGAAATTAGTAAATGGACAGTGAAAATGTTGTTTTCCTCAGAACTGGTTGACGATAATTAAATGGGGTTTTCTGATAGGCAGATTATCTGGCTATAAACGCATAGTGATGACCTTGAATCTGCTATCATAGAAACTGCCCAAATTTGGCGATTTTCAAAGTGACCTAAAATCAACATTTTTGCATTCAAGTTGTTTTCAGAAATTTTTACATCCGCGGATAGCTCTTACTGACAGATGACAAATTTGTCAATTGTTTTTACATGAAAATTGGTATTTTTGCTAATTTAAGCCGAATTTGTGCTGAAAATATCATTTTTCTATAAGCCCAACGCCAATGGCTTTTTAGATGGCCCCTGCCCACTCATTGCCCTCAATCAATACAATAGTCAGTGAACAGTGAATACTGACCTGACATGTCTCCAGGACCTTGGTCAAGTGTATGGGCCAAAGTCCTCATGCATATTCATGCAGTGAGTGGCTTTTGTGTATTCAATAAACCTTTATTGAAATAGTCAAAGGACTTCCTAATCAACACTATTCAAAAGTTATGCAGTCTCTTACGTAAGATTCATAACAGCTTTCAAGGATAACTCGGGAATACCCAGGCCCAGGTCATGAGTATTCATCAACAACTTGAGTAGTAGAGGTCACATGCCTAGGGGCTTTCTCAAGACTGATAGACAATCCCAAATTGACGAAAACGAGGAAGATCTACGCACTTCCGCCGAAATCGTAAACAGAACCTTGGTCTGAAACTGAATGACGTAACGCAGAGAACCCCATGACCATGTGACGACAGTGAGTTCGACGACGTTGCGTCAGAGTCGACCATTGCTGAATTCATGGATTGCGTCACGTCAGCTGGTTTCAGATCGAGGTTCTGTTTACGATTTCGGTGGAAGTGCGCAGATCTGGGAATTTGGGATTTGTCTATTGCCCAGTTCAGCTGACAATAGTTGATAAAAAGGCGTTTATCTCAGTCTTGGGACTTCGCATCTTGATGAAACTTGAACTATAGGGACCATTTTTGAGGGTGGCGGACAAGTCAGCTGTGAAAAATGTTGGGTTTTTCAAAAAACAAAATAGTTGATTTTGGGTCACTTTGGAAGTCGCCAAATTTCGGCAATTTCTATGATAGCAGATTCAAGGTCATCACTATGCGTTTATAGCCAGATAATTTGCCTATCATATGCAGAACCGCATTAAATTATCATCAACCGGTTCTGAGAAAAACAACATTTTCACTGTCCGTTTACTAATTTCCAAGGCTGTACATGTACTAGAAAGCACACTGTTTTTTTGCTATTTATCTCCATGTTCAATACAACTGATTAATGGTTCGGACATCACGAGGTGGAAATGGATATCTGTTGGAAGATGTGTGGCGGTCAAGGAAAGCCCTTCGGATGCCGCTGAATGATCAACTGCCAGTCTAGATTGCCTGTGCATTAATCTGCCACTGTTTACCTGTTACATGTACGGAGTACATTTCAGCTATTTAAATGTGCGGGTTCATCAAAACCATTAACACTTCCAGGGCTTAAGATAAGAGGAGTATTTGCTTAAAGTACTCCTTGAAATCTCCAAATACTCCTCCATTCCATAAATGAAAGAGTGAAATACTCCTTGAAATTTATCAGTTTGCAGTTCTTTACTAATGGAATACTCCTTTGAAGAGTGAAAATACTCTTCAAATTCTGATGAGAAGAGTGCAATACTCTTTGCCTCTAAAATTATATAAAGCCCTGCTTCTCTCAAATGCGACATCCGACGGATTTTCCTCGTGCGCTTCACAGATATTCTGTTCGTCATTCAGGCGCGGATCCGGGGGGGGGGGNNNNGGGGGGGGGGGCATGACCCACTCCTGCTTTCCACCACTAGTTGTTTTTTTTGTTCAATAATTTGCGACAATAAGCAAAGAAACCCGCAAAAATAAAGTTTCTCTTTCGATACTGAGATGCCAGGAAATCGCGTCTACGGCCTTCTAGATTTCAAAATTTTCTGGGGACGCCCCCAGACCCCCATTCGGTGCAGGCATCTTCGGGGCCCGCCTGCAACGACCGCTTCGGCGGCCCTGAGTCAGGGTAAAATTGACTGTGAAATTGTGAAATTTGGAGCAAATCATTGAAATTCACCACAAATTTCAATGTGCGCCCCCGAATCGTGGATCCGCCCCTGCCAAAAATCCTGGATCAACGCCTGTCATTATGCATGTACATGTACATGTTCAAATATACTGAGGCTATGTGTTGACACAGGCACAGTAAAGAGTGGCGGCAATGTGACAACAAGAGGAGAGATATTTCATGCCGATTCGAACTCAGTGATTTCCAGCATGGAATGAACCTTTCTCTAAAGGTGACCCTGAGAAACAAAGTCGACGAACTTGAATGGAGGTTAGATGATGTTAATAATTTGGAGAACTACAGTAAGTACGGTGTTGATGCGCCACTTAAAGATAAAATATCACGACTTCATTGTTTACATTCAATGTTTGTAAACATGGGTGTTTACATTATGTTATTTTGGACTTTTGGGACATGCCAACCCAAAACACAGCTAACATCAACTGGCTTAGGCGAGGGGGAAAGACGTAGACTGGTGCCTGGTCCTACCGATGGTGTCGCTTTTGAATGGTAGGACCAGTCTTGGCCGCCATTTGTGGAGGAATTCTGACAGTGACGTCACTTGAAAATTTTATGTAAATTATGTAAATTTATTCAATTCTCAATACGGCTGACGTACCAGAATGCAGATAGAAGGTGACCGACCTTTTGACCCAGGAAATTCACCAATCACGCCGAGGGTTTTCCATGTTAAAAATAGAAAATCTATCAACATAATAGTTCACATACTTACCACCTGCACCAGCACCAACCAATCAGAGGCACGAAGGCGGTAGGCACGCCCGGTCCCAACATATGCAAAAGCCTGATGTAAAATAGTTAGGATCGGGTACCAGTCTAGGAAAGACGAAGCATCGCTGTACATCTACCTTGCAAAAAATATTGTGTGTGCTATCACGTGACGCAAAAAAAATAAAAAGGAACATAAACTCTGAGGGCATATATGTCGTGTTTGTATTAGGTAGGCCTACGCCAATTAAAGATTGTCAATTTCAATTTCATGCCTCTGTGGTATTGTCTATTTTCTAGTCAAACCAGGAAACGTCTCAAATCTGCAAGCGACGAATGTTACAAGTACCTCTATGCATTTAACCTGGGACTCACCGAACCATCACCACGCAATATTGTACAACATCACGATGAACGCAAAAGGCCATCAACACATGGTTGGTACATTGTATGTTGATGTGCAGACCCTCTGTTGTTTATTTTTGTTTATCTAATGGGAATGTGTAATAGTCTAAAGCCTAGCGCACATCGACCGTGCGACTGGAAGCAACTAGCGGCAATGGCGTTTCCGGCAACGTTGGGCGACTGGCTGGAAACAGCAGCAACTGATCAGATGCTCGAACCTGCCGATGTGCGCACCCCGGCAACGCTATTGCCGACCGTTGCCGCTAGTTCCATGCAGCCAGTTGCTCATGTTCTACTCGTTGCCGACCGTTGCTTCTAGTTGTCTTCAGTCGCTTTCGATGTGCGCGCTCTAGCAATGAATTTCCTTTGTTTGTGGAGCACACCTGATCATGTGACGGATTGAACACTGGATTGTGCCACTTCTTGCCGCAATGACCAATGAACGGAACGCGCACATCGATAGCGCTACTGTTGCGTTCAGTTGCTTCAAGTCTCAAGGTCGATGTGCGCTAGGCTTTAGTCACACTCGACCTATGATTTTCAGCGCCACATCGAAGTCACCAACGAAACCCAGGTAACCATTCTCGGGCTGCTTCCCAACGCCGTCTACAAAATCAGAGTCTCAGCGAAACCTCTTCATTATGGCCTTACAGGTGACGGACAACACATTAAGGAAGCTATGAAACCTGATGGTATGTGCAATTTGGGGCCATTTCTATTCCAAACATCATGAATTGGTCATCATGATTATTCAAAATCTAGATAACCTTGATCTTCGATTCGTGTTTCAGTACCCGGCATTGACCCAGTACTCATTCCTGGCGGATATTACCGGGCCTCTGGTATTAGTTCTGAAGCTAATTTCACAGTCTACTGGCAGGTGAGAATGTATGTGACATGGCCAACAACATCCAACTCAGACTTATTCCGCTCTGCGTACACTTTAGCTTTTGGTAGCCTTATGGCAGGCCTCACACGGGGCAAACAACGTCACGGCGAAGCGATGTTCGGACCGCCTCGTGAGAAAGCGCTTAAGAAAATTGGCGTCCGCGTTACTCAGTTCGTCCGCAAAACGATAGATGGCGCGCCGATCCCCACCAATTGATAACGTAGAACGCAGAAATGGGAATCACGACGGGGACGGCGAAATGACGGATCTTAAGGTCTCTAATGACATCGCCTGGACACCGTGAGGGTGTTCGCCATTGACCGCCACCTCGGTTTTGAAACCGTCGTATGGCGAATAAGTTGGTCCTTAGACCTGTGCAAATTTTTAATCCACTGTTGCTATAACAAACTGAGTAGATATTTCAATAATTCACTATCAAAAATTTTCTTCCAATCAAACTTCCAGCCAATTCCACACTCGTTCACTAACGGCGACATCAACTATGTCCTTATCCTAAACAAGGAGAAAATTGTTATCGACGGGAAATGTACAAGCCATTCATTCCCTGCGCTGAAAAAGGGACAAAATGCTAAAATCCTTCTTTATGCAACGAACAAAAATGAACGAATTGGCAGGAACAAGAGTTTGCCTGGAACAGTGCTCAAAATACCAGTGGGGGATAAACGTAAGTAACTGGGCTCTCACATGTAAGCAAAACTGCACCACATTGAAAGTGTTGTCAAAATCGATTAGTTTGCTCTAACTAATACCATTTTTAAAATCGGCCGCGTGAAAAAGGCACACTGAACATGCGTGATTCTGGGATGATTGCTTTGCGACGCCGCGGCAACAATTACATGTACGTTGAAACATAGATATACAATCATATACATGTTGGTAGTAGGCCAAAAAAAGGTCACGAAAATGTATGTCAATTTTCCTCACCTCATGTTCAGATGTATTTCCCCCTGAAACATAAGCTACCGTAATTTGGTTACAGCAGATGTGACGGTCCGGCATGAAGTCTTTAACGAAACTCATAAAAGGATGACGTGGAACGTCAGAAACGATGACGTCAAGGTTTATGTGGTCATAGGCACAGAAGGCACAGCGGACGGAAACTGTGACGTGCAGGTACGTGCATAAGTGGGTAGTTCTCTCCAGAGGCAAGGCTTATAATGTGACAGACCGGTAGTCATAAGGAAATTGTCCATGGGGACCATGTGCTCACCTTGGTGAATGTACCAGAAGAACAAATGACAAATGTTCAGTCGAAATGTTCCAGGGCAAGCCCTGAGTTCCAGATTAATATGATGTGATCAAAATTTCGAATTCCACGTCAAAACATTCTCGCTTGAGTAATCTTTGACAGATGTGCCAAAGTCGCTGTACAGTTGGATGGTAGCCTACCTAGATACATAATCATACCAAGTTGGAAGATACTAGGTCAAATAACCACGAAACGTGCCAACCAGATGGCAAAATTTTTAACTTTGACCTCCGCGGCCTTGAAAAGTAGGTCAAATCAAAACCCCGTTATATACGTCATGTATCCTCATTAGATGCATCGATGATAAAATTTGGAGACGACGTAGTCATTAGTTTAGGAATTATTGGACTTTGTGTTTTCGTTTTGGCCACCTAGTGGCCAAGCAAAGAATCGGTTTGGACCGAAACTTGGTGTCATACGTCATCTGACATGGGATTTAACTGTACCAAGTTTCAGATCAATAGAATCGGCAGTTACGAAACGTGCCACCAAATGGAAAACAAATCTTCAACTTTTACGTCTGTGACGTTGAAAAGTAGGTCAAATCACAAACCCGTTGCATATATCATGTATCCTTATTAGACACACCTATACATGTAATAAAAACTTGGAGACGATCCAGTGATCAGCTCCGGAGTTAATGCACTTTCTGTATTTTCGGTTTTTGCCGCCTGGTGACCAAGACAGAAGGCAAAATCCTGATCTTTGACGTCTGTGATCTTGAAAAGTAGGTCAAATCAAAAACTCCTTATGTGTGTTGTGGACCCTCATTAGATACACGTATGATAAAACTTTGGAGATGATCCAGTCATTAGTTCAGGAGTTATTGCACTTTATGTGGTTTTGGTTTTGGCCACCTGGTGGCCAAGCCAAGAATCGAATCGGACCGAAATTTGGTGTCATAGGTCTTCTGACCTAGGGGTATATATTTCATGTGCCAAGATTCAGACCAATAGCCCCAGCAGTTACGAAACGCGCCCTGCCAACGGACAACGACGGACGCTGAGTGCACCACGACAAAAGCTCACCCCAGGTGAGTTAAAAATCAGGCAATTTGGACTATTAATTATGGCAGCCATAGTTTCCTGAAATGGTGAATAAGAGAAGAGTGATTGTGCTTGTACGTCTGTATTTGTCGTGTGGTTTTTCAAATCATTGTATGGTTACTTTTTATAAAGACACAGTTTGTAACAGCAGAACTACAAGTAGCCTACATGTATGTAGACCTACCTGAACCGAACAAATCGCTGTCATTTTCTAGCATATACTCGGCCGATATGTAGTACCAATAGGTATTCAAATTCATAACCGACTTTTTGAATCGCGTGCATCATCCGCACTCACCATGCACATACACGACATGTACGAGACCCGATCACGTTCAGACGAGAATTTGCGTTCTTTTTCAGGGGGCAATGAGCTACCAGATGGTTGATTCAGGAACTACCTCTATACATATAGCAAATGCATTTCGTAGTGGCATTGGAATAAGAGATAATGGGAGAGATCGTGGCATCTTTTGGAGTAGCCAACTATTTTCAGGTGTGTACGATACACAGTGATAGTCGCCGATTAGATACCGTATAATACCACACAAGGTACAAAAAGCACAAAATTGACACACTAAATGATAATAAACAAGAGTCAATCTCCAGAATTCACGAATTTTCGACCCCAACCGGGTATAATACCACACAGTAGAAAAAATGCTGTCCACATCCTTCACAGCGAACGCCGAAAATCGCCGCTCGTGGCAACTTCGATAACCGGCTGGCAGAAACGACAGGCTATCATGGGGGGGGGGGGGNGGGTCATGGGGGATATCTTGTGTGTGTGTTGCGTCAGAAACTCAATATTTTACGAAAAATTCCCATGTATTATTTGTCTTTTTGGGGGATTTTTTTTCATATAATGTGAAACTAAGTCATTGAGCCTACCTGTGTGAAGTATATCTATATTGGTCATATTCTTATATCTTTTGTTTGGTACAGAGAAAACCAATGCTATACAACTACATGTATTGTCATGACAATTCTGAAACAGAAACATTCACAACTTCAAATTTTTGTGTTTTGTTTCAAACGGTATTTACATAATTTTCTTATGCATTTCTTTTCATAAAGGGCATTTTTGTATTAAATATTTGCAAATTATAACGTAATTGCCATCTCACCAGTCACCCGCCGGGGAAAGCTTCATGTTTGACCTTCTAAGTTCCCATGTGTAAAAAATTACGTGTGAAATAATCAAATTGAAATGTCACATCTGGTAAATGAAAATTAACGTATGGGAATCAAAAAATCACGTGTGGGAAAATAAAATTTACACAATGCAAAGATTTTTACATGATGTGAAGAGCCGTTTCACATGTGGGAATAGTCATTTCACATGTATGGGACTTTTTCGTGAGGGTACGGTCGCTGTATCTAAACCCCCAGGATTGTTGTTTCATAGGCGTAGACTTGGCTGTTCATTCGAATTTCGAAATTTATTTTTTCTCATCTTAATAGTTCCCGATAAAGATGATGATACGGCGCAGAATCCGTCTAGAGTCACCGTGATCACCATTGCAGTAGTCGTAACGCTTCCTCTTGTCTTTCTAGTCGGGTTAAGGTAAGTCATCGCTCATATGAATATAGTAGGCTATAAACGCATTTACGTCCGTTCTGCTGTACAAAGGCTCTGGAAGGTCCTTTCAAATGAAATAAAAGCATCTGCTACTGTAGACTTTATTCATCACCCAATGACTGCATTTCATGCGATTTTTCTGTTTTTTTTTCTGAATTTTCAAAGACTATACACGTAATATGATTACCGTATTTCCCACAACAATTTCATCCTATTCTGTTCAGCGTGTTATTGACAGGCGGAATTTTAAAATTCAAACATTTCTGGTCCACTGTACTGCTCATGTGTGGCACAGTGGTACAGCCCATAGACTTGGGTAGTTCATTCTAAAGACCTGAACGACGAAGTCTCTAAATCTCGACCTATGAGAACTTGAATCCAAACTGAGTGGGTTGCAAGGTGTTGAGTAAAATAGCCTACTCAGTGGTAGCCTATGGCATAATCATTTCAGCTGGTTTTTATGGAGAAGGAAGATCAGTGAGGAAGTTCCCATAAAAAAAGTCAGAGTGCCATCAGCGATAGTGAGTACAGTGAATGTGTTGACTTAACAAAAGTTGCTGTCCAAGTTCAAAATAGTTCATGCTGAATTATTGAAACACTTGGCTTGCCATGAACTCGGAGCTATAATACTAGTTGCGCTTCCACTACAAAAAAAGCCGGTATTTGTCCGCTCTTATTCTGCTTTCATTACAGAATTGCCGTGTTTAATAGTTCCGGTTCTATTAAGTGCGAATCTATTTAGTTCGGATAGCATAAGTTGCGCTTCCACAAAAAAAAGCCTGTATTTGTCCGCTCTTATTCTGCTTCCATTACATTCTGCTTCCATTAATAAGTCCGGTTCTATTAAGTGCGGATCTATTTAGTTCGGATAGCATAGCCGATCTAAATAGATCCGCACTTAATAGAACCGGATTTATTAAACCCGGCAATTCTGTAATGGAAGCAGAATAAGAGCGGACAAATACCGGCTTTTTTGTAGTGGAAGCGCAACTTATGCTATCCGAACTAAATAGATCCGCACTTAAAAGAACCGGACTTATTAAACCCGGCAATTCTGTAATGGAAGCAGAATAAGAGCGGACAAATACCAGCTTTTTTTGTAGTGGGAGCGCAACTACTGAAGGTGTAATCTTGGAAGTATTGTAGTTGAGTATAATTACTCCGAGGGTGTAATAGACTGTGGCTTGCAACACATGCACATGCATTGAATAATACAGCTGACGGAGTTCAACCAATATTGTGATTCGAGTTTATTTCTTTTTTTTTTATTTACAGTTGGTGTCCGCTGAAGCCGAAGAATCTTTCGACAAAGGTGACAACGCAGACGAGGCATTGGAAGTAGTCGAACATCCCAGAAATCCTGTAGCTGTTGATGAACTTAAAAATCTAAAATGAAATTTAAAATTTTGTTTGATGGTCTTGTTGAAATGAAATGGTCCCTGGACCACGTGCTTACCTGAGTGAATGTACCAGAAGAAAGAACAACAAGTGTCAAGTCAATTTTCATTACAAGAAGTTTCATGCGGGAGCTGATCTATTCTTAGACCACTGAAGTCATTCGATTCTAAAATTAGAACACAGTGGACTCGATGGACTCGCCTATTAGCCATCGCGGTGTCTGAGGCTTTCGCAGTCGAGGTCACGATAAGAATGCCACCGCCAAAACAAATATGGGCCAAGTGGGTTTTATCAGGGGTTCCGGACGAGGCCTAATGCTGTTTTCGACTTTTTGAGGTGGGGAGTCCTTATATTCAAGCTAGTGGGTAGCCTGGATTTTTTGACGAACAATCGTCACCCCTCTGAATAATGGACTCCATGTCAGCACTGCAGGTTGAGATTTTCAAGACAAAAATGACGGGACAATGGCACAACCGATCAAAATGAAATTTTCACTCATGTCTGAAGAAATATCGAAGGCTTTGATATACGGTCGAACCAGATTAATTCGACCCCTCGTAAATTGTTTATCATTGGGGAATCCCCAGACACTCTGCTGTTTTTCTAGGGAAACCCCGATTTTACCATTAAAATGGCATTCAACAGGATTTCAAAACAAGGATAATGACGGCGGAGGATAAAATCAGAAAAATCCCAGAAGCAGTATGGACGTAGAGAACATCCAAAACTTTTCACGAGCGAACTGGTTCACGATCGCCACTCTGTCTGGAATAAAATAACTTTGATCAGTAACAATACCCGGAAAATGCACTGCTTAACCATTAGGCTGATGACGTCATCGCTCATGGAAGAAAACTTCTTGTAATGCCAGGGAAACGTCATAATTTTCCAGGGAAACATCATACCAGGTTAGAACTTCCTTTGTGGTATTGTTCACATAGTATGAGACAAAGTGGCCTACATTTTTCAAGATGGACGACTGACGGCCATATTTGAGGTGCAATAGAGCTATAATTTGGCAAACATAGAAGGTACATACATACATGTTCGTACCAATTTACAACATTCTAGCTTCTGTTCTTCATGAGATATTGGCATTTTCAAGATGGCCGAGTGGCCACCATATTTTAAGTCGAAAAGGGTCAAAATTCGACGCACGCATAGAGGGTACCTACATTCAATTTCGAGGTCAAAGCATTCTAATTGCGGTAATTTATGAAATATGGGCCGGAAGCCATTTTCAAAGATGGTCGCTTGGCTGCCATGTTTGAGGTAGAATCGTGCCGAAAATTCCTGAACAAATAGAGGGGACCAAGATACATAATCACACCACGTTAGACGGCTCTCGCTCAAATAGCCACGAAACATTCCACCAAACGGGAAAATTTTGAACCTCGACCTCTGTGACCTTGAAAAGTAGGTCACATTAAAAACCCGTTAGATATGCCATGTATCCGTATTAGATGTAATGTACCTATGACAAAAATTTGGAGATGATCCAGCCAGTCACTTTAGTTCAGGAGTTTTTGTTTTCGGTTTTGGCCACCTAGTGGCCACGCCAAGAATCGAATCGGACGGAAACTTGGTGTCATATGTCATGTGACATAGGAGTACACATGTACAAAGTTTCAGGTCAATAGCCCAAGCGGTTACGAAACATGCCCTGCTAACGGACGACGACGGACTCTGCACCACCGTAAGAGCTCACCAGGTGAGCTAAAAATCTGGGTAGATTTAAATATATAGAGTTATTGTGATTTTGCGGTTTCGAACTGGACGATACTAGCTTGTGCGCAGGCCTACTTGTAGAAGTTGGAATTCAAGCTTCTACAGGCAGCTAACTGTCGAGTTGGTGTTCGGCAGTGACCATGGTGCTGCGCGCCAGGCGAATGACGTGAATGAGGATCATCTCCGAGAGATGGTAGCACGCCGCAAGCAGGTCCAATACAATCAATACAATCTTTTGTGTGGGAAGTTGATCAGGACACTAGCGCCCATATTTTCAAAGCTGTTTTATCCGAAACCTGTCTTAAAGCGAATCGAAATCGAAAAAATTTGATTTAGAAATAGAATTTGAAAGGGGACGAATTTTCGGGAAAAAATGTAAACAAACTTCTCCAGAATGTCAACAAAGAAATTTTCGTGCATTCTGATTGGCTGAATTTTGTGTTTACAAACACCAGCCAAATGTAAACAAAATCCGCTGTCGATTCGCTTTAACAAAAATCTGTTCTAACATAAGAAGCATTTTAAATTCATATTTTAAAAAGTACTTGAAGATAAAACGTTGTCCTTACTGAAACATTGTTTCAGCCAGCGTTTTAAATGTTAAAATGTGTTTAAACGTGGTTCGTGGGAACAATGTATTGCGTAAACACCACTATAGGTGTTACATGTGCCAGAATAAAATGCATTATAGCGTTAAAACTGTTTGGAAATATGGGCTTGGTGTAACATCTGCGAGAGTTGCCCAGCTGTGAGTGTCCCACTCCTGACTTGACAACAGGGGACACACAGAGATAAACATGTCGATCTGTCTGCCAGCGTTTCCCAAACAATATAGTGGGCACACTGACCCACAGAAACACTGGCAGGTATATAACACTGGACTCTGTCGCTGTGATAAGACAGCCATGGTCAGGTGATGGAATCCAAGTGGTCCGATCGGAAGATATTGTCCAATTTCCGTGTAGCATTCAGTACCATTGCCTGTCCGACGTGCGCGCTCCAGATTGAAGACTGGATTGTGCCACTTCGTCGACCGAGAATTAACAGGGTCTAAATACATTTTTTGCTTGACCCAAATTTCCTGTGCTTTTAGTCCCTTAAAGCACAGGAAGTAAGGGTCAAGTAAAAAAAACACTTAGACCCTGTCAATTCTCGGTTGACGCCTTGTTGCCGCAATGACATGTCGTAACCGACGTGCGTGGAATGCGTACATCTGTTGCGTTCAGTTGCTTCCAGTCGCAAGGCCGATGTACGCTAGGTTTTATTGTTTTAAGTAGAATTCCGGAGAAGCCACCGAGGAACGTGACCGATTAAAGGTGAACTGCATGAACAAACGAATTGTTCTCAACGTGTATGATGACACCTAATAACGTTGATGAACGTCAGCTGAGCACTGTATTGCTTTTGAATGCATGAATGTTTTCAACTGGTGCTTGGAGAAGTGAATACCATAGAATGATGACCAACTTTACACGCTGGTTCGGAAGAACATAATAGGGAGGTTTCGAAATCAAACGATAAGCGTAAACGTTAACGACAACGTTATTTTCGTACCGAAAATGCAATATAAAATTTGGTTAATGTGTAGTATGAAAATAACGTTGTCGTTAACGTTTACGTTTATCGTTTGATTTCGAAACCTCCCTATTGCCTTCGACCTGCAGACGACCGTGGCGTGGTGGTCTTTTTCAAAGCTGGAATCTCCAGTTTTTGTTCATGCAATTCAGCTTTAAGGCGGGGGGCTACCTATGCCGACTTTATTGACGCTCTTTGAAAA
Source organism: Notospermus geniculatus (assembly GCA_002633025.1). Taxonomy (NCBI): domain Eukaryota; kingdom Metazoa; phylum Nemertea; class Pilidiophora; order Heteronemertea; family Lineidae; genus Notospermus; species Notospermus geniculatus. Next base: position 142,976 of record NMRB01000780.1, on the reverse strand, counting down.
AAAGCGTCCTAACATATTCATGACAAAAAGTAACAAACTGATGTTAACAAAATGTTTTAGCTACAACCTTTAGGCTCCCGTTCTGTGAAAGAATTGTTCATTTTGACTAATTACGATGGAGTTAATTAAGTTATAACAGGTTGTCAAAATTTGAGTTCGCAAACAATTTTGTAGACTTGGGATGCGACACATCAGTTTCCCACATAGTCTGTAAGGTACAGGCCTGATGCCTGCAGGGCGTAACGATCCGTTTTTTACGAAAGGACTTTCCGTTTAATTGGTATAAACTAATTAATGCCAAAAAAGGGCTCTATTTACAGTTTTTGAAATATTTCATATTCCCGACCAACTATTCAAAAAAGGCGATCGTGTTGCCCAAGAATGCACATATGGCAATAACATCCAAAAGAAATTTTTCAAATATATGCGTCCACAAAAGAGAAAACTTGTTTTGCAAATTTGAAAAATTCCATACCACTCGCCAGTTACTTCTTTGTTATGTAGATTTGCACCATTCCCGCCGGTTGGCTAAACTCTGTTCGGCCACTTGTGACCAAAGCACCAGTGACAGAGCTGAACAATACCCGCAGTGGACACAAAAGATTTAGGGTCGGCACGTACACTGAAGATTGGTTTTCGAAAACAGTATACCAGTTAATCTGAATGTGAATGACTGGTCGCACAAAGGCCAGTTCCGTGGATTGCCACTAGGGAATGAGCTCAGCTATAGGTAGCCCCCCGCCTTAACAATGAAAACTTTGGAAGAGGCACTAGTACAATCTCCAACGCAGAGGTCAGACGGTTTCACCTTACTGACTCTGCCTTCAAACGTCAGTGCCCCGTACTTCTTTTCGCGTAGGAATGACGTCATTTAAAATGGCTGCCTCCTTGTTGCACGTGGTTATGTTTACACTCACAAACTCATGTGATTAAATTAGACGAAGCTGATTGGTCCATCGATTTGGTTGCTTCTAAAATAGAAACCATTTCTGCCGGAACGACTGATTCAGAACCGAAGCACAGCCATACGTGTAATCCGCCGCACAAAATTGCAACCCAAAATAATGAACAAATGTTAAAAATCATGGTGTGTTTGGTCTTTTGGTACACTTCTAAACTTAACAGTACGATTATGATTTTATTGGGGTGTAAAGCTAGCTGTAGATCAGTTTTTATTCATTCTGCTCATTCTGAGCAGAAGTGATGAGGACGTATGAAGAGAGTGGTACAAGTGGAGCAAACCGAAAACGCGGAACGCCGTACCACTGGGCTAGCGAGTTTGGCACTAGTAGACTGAGTCTCTGTAATATGCATGCGCGAACTGCGCAGCGTTACAGAGACTGAGGACCACGTGTAAACTTAGGCCGAGGTCGCCATGCGGAAATCAATTCGAGTTATCATACCACGTGACTTTTCACCCAGGTGGAAATATTTTCCACCCGAGTGAAAATGTTTTCCACCCGGGTGGAAATGTTTTCCACCCGGGTGGAAATTAGACTAGGAAAAAATACAATAATGTTCAGAATTTTGTAATGTGGACAAAAATATATACATGTACATGGCATGTATGGGCCAGCGTACATCTGTGTATGCGGCAGTTAAGAATACTGTTAATTACATGTAAGGGATCCCACTGATGAGGCTTTTGATCATGCCAACTGTGTAGACAAGATATTGACTTTGAAAGTTCGAAAGAAGTACATGTAATTAGCACGAAGTCTAGATGCGAATCGCAACAACCTTAGTATACATGTAAGCAATTTACAGTACGGTATCCCACAATGCATCACACATGTTGTCCTGCTCATGCGCAGTCAATGCAGTAGTTCCTTTCTCAATCGTGCCCAATATGGCAGAAAACTCCACGCATCGCTGTCCAGCGCATACCTGGCGTCAACAGCCGATTGTGCCGATTAGATCGCCTGCGACATTGACTGGTATCCTGTTGGGCTAAAACCACGCTGGTGATTCAAATTTTACTGTACGCATTGTCAGAATATCCGGTCCTGGACTGATAGCAGACGACGCATTCACAAAATCATTTGTAGACTCGGAAGGAAAGCTGGATAGCCAATGATTTGCTGCGATATGTGAACATTATAAGTATACCCACAGTGCCTCATAGGTTCGTTTTACACAGACTTTGTAGTGTGAAGAAATGGCCATGTTTGCATGAAATTGCTCCCGTTCTGATGCAAAATTGCAATTTTTGAGTGAAATATGGCACATAATTGCCTCTACTTCTACTCATATTTGGCCCAGGTAATACTGCACATGTGTACACTGCAAAAAATATTTTCTTATTTTCTTACTTTTTCTTACTTTCTTGGGAGTGAGACAAGAAAATCACAAGAAAAAGCACAGATTTTCTTGTCTCACTCCCAAGAAAGTAAGAAAATGTAAGAAAATAAGAAAATATTTTTTGCAGTGTACATAGTAGGCTTTGCTTTAGGCGCCCTTGTTGCTAGATAAATAGGCATTTTGTAAAAAACACCTGTACGAATTGTCAGTATTTTCTCGCTAGGTCAGTCGGAGCGACTGTACGCATTGCCAGTTGGTATAGTTGAAGTACTGTACGCGTTGTCAGTCTTATTTGTTTGCAATATTGGTAATTAAATCTGCCATTTTTCGGCCTCTGAGTACAGCAAATAACATTAACATGAGAAAATGAATTTATTAGATTGGTGTGAGGATTTCCTGGGTGGTAGATAGAATGAATGTTGATGAATAAAAGCGGGGAATGGATTTGTGGGACAGGCTCTAAAGCTGCATTTATGGGAGTATCCCACTGGCAACTTTTTCCCACGACAAGGGGGGAATCTCAAGTCTGCTACATTTCCTCGACAAGCTGCGGTATTTAGCATTGATGGGCCATATTCAAAAAGGGTGTTTAAGACTTAGACGCGTGTAACTTCGTCAAATGCATGGTGGAAGTATGTGCATTTAGTGAAGTTACACGCGTCTAAGTCTTAATCGCATGATGATCACCCTTTTTGAATACGGCCCAGCGTGTTTCGCATAGGATCACGCAGCCAGAGAATCACTGCGAACATAGACGACAGTCTACCTAGACCTACAATTTTTCATCCGTCCCTTGTCGCAGGCCAAAATTCGCCAAAGCTGCTTTTCCACGAGGCGTTTGCGGGCGAGGAATAGGAGGCGGGCGCGGGTGGAAAAAATCAAACCAACGTATTTCCCATTAGCTGTTTCACCCGCACCCGCACCCGCCACCGAAACCGCGTCCGCAAACGTCTCGTGGAAAAGCAGCCTTAGACGGCGTGGATTTCAGCTCTCCGTCCCTCCTCCAGGATCCCATGTCAAGGACATACCAATTGTCTTATTTGAAGGATTGCTTTACGGGAATAGGCAACCACGTGATGATGGCCAGAGTGTCCATCCCCCGGGAGCCGAACCACGTGATGATGCCCAGGCATCCCAACACCCGGGAGTACCACGTGATAGCCACCTTTGTGCGGTCTGCGGGGACAGCAATCTTATCTCGCATGTCACACAGCACAGGGTCTGATGCAGGGGTGGGGGCGTACGCCCCCTATTTTTGGCAGTGCAATGACTTTTTTAGCAAGAATAATTCAATCACATAAAAATTCGAGTATTTTGCTCCCATGCAGATGTCAGGAAAATGCATCTAAAAGCACTTAACTTGTCAAATGTTTCTGGGGGAGGGCCCCAGACCCCACCTTTGGGCTTCGCCCTTTCGGTGCTCACCACCGCGGTCGAGCTACGCCCCCCTTTCTGTCAACCCTGGATCCGACCCTGCAGCATCATCAGTCAGGGAAAGGATATGATTGCGCCGTCTGTGGGAAAAGATTCTACTCTGAGAAAAAGGCTAGGTGACCATCTGGACTCCCACACGGGGATGAAGCTTCACCTTTGTGACACATGTGGAGGTATGATATATCGAAATAATACTGCATAAAAAGGAACGTGGTTGAGCTCCCGGGGGTTGGGCTGTGTCTGCTGCGACGAATACATCGGCATGCATGGAGACGGATTCTTTGCCTGAAACAGAACATACTTCCCCGTAATTACTGTAAAAGGACTGGTATCGCTGCTGCCATCCTCCAACCGCAGTGCTTTTATTAACTCCTTATTTAGGATCCTTATTTAGGAACGTTACGAGAAACGAGGTACGAGATTATTTTCGCTAGCCGGCGAATATAAACGAAGTACACACATTTTAACTGACAACGCGTACAGAGGGAAATTTCATTTGACTGACAATTCGTACAGGAGTCTGGCAAAATCTCAATAATTTTCACTGAAGCAAATATAAAAACTCGGCCAGGAATGGTAGGAAATATCGACTACAAACGTTTTAGTGTGAGCACTCATCATGAATGCCCTATCTCCACACGCAAGCGCATGAAATGCCAAAATGTGCCAAATCGGCTGACTTCTAGTGCATTTGGCCCTTGGATAGGCTATTATATGAATAAGAGGCTAATATTCTGAGGTTATCTAGGTGTCTTTTGACATAACGTACGTGACTTTTCAAGAATCTGCCCCATTCATGAACACTATTGAGCCACACATGATTTTGTAAATGTATCGTCTGCTATCAGCTCAGGACCGGATATTCTGACAATGCGTACAGTAAAATTTGAATCACCAGCGTGAAAACAGCTATTTATGTGTGTGTATTTTTGAGCGCGATTTCCAGAAAATCCGACCTTTCAATTCGATTATTTTCTCTCGCTGCATGTACCGGTACAGTCTTGTTAAAAAGTAAAAAGACAGTGATGTTTCCTATATTCTGCTGAGATGCCAATGGTCATTTATGGGCAAGATTGCCATATTACACGAAAAACATGTTACTTAAATGATGACATACCAAATCTAGCATTTGTGGCAAATTGTTATGAAAATATTAGAATTTCAAAATACCAAGAAAAAACGCATTTTTTTGGAATCTCAATTTTCATTCAAAATTAGCTTGATATTATTCCCTGCTATTTCTAAGAAAGTGAAGTCTGCGAAGAAATGCTTGAAACATCTCTTTTCATAACAACATAACAACAAAACAAAACTTTTCATCATTTTAACAAGTTTTTTTGTGTTGGTAATGACGAATTACAAAAAAAAATCCGAAGAGAAATAAGTTGGTTCACCTGCCTGCATAGCCATCTGGCATTGTTTTTTTTTATTTTCGAGTTCCATGATAAACCTGATTCAGACAATTCCGTTTAGACCGGGCGTAGCCACCTCAACGAAGTGAATGTTCAACTGCCGAAGACAGCAGTAGAAAACTACCGTACTACAACCTGCAATATTGTTTATGCCAACTACTCAGAACATAATTCACTCTGCCCCAGCGAAGCTCCCTGGCTGCCAGGCCTCACCCCTCTAGTGTTAAATCCCCCGTCTATCGAAGTGAAAATGATCGAATAATGGTTGTCAGACAAATGCAGACCAGCAGACCAGCAGACTGCAGACTGCAGACTGCAGACCTATGGGTGGTTATATCCGCAAAAAGTAGACTTTGACAAAACAGATCGAGATGGAGGTTACAAAATCAGAGACGTGCTTTTAGAAAATAGATATGTTCGTTAACAAAACAGAGACGTTTAGCTGTGATTTGGAGTCGTTCACAAAGGAGACGTTGGATGCTACGAAAGAGTCGTTAACAAAATTTGGAGACGTGTCTTATCAGAGATAGTCACATTTCTCAAACGTAGCAATAATTTTAAATGGTACGCCATACACAGATGTGGACATGATTTGGAGCCGTTCATTAATGTGACGTTGGGTGGCGCTCGTTGCAGTTAAAGGTGAAATACAGGCCTTATAATCCCCCGTCCAGACAAATTTTAATGAGGTCGAATTTGGGTGGATGTTAGTGCAATACAGTCCAATTGTCGGATGAAGTATCTATTTTCGGACGGACGCATATTCTGAGCTTGTGTACACCACTGATCAGGTTACACGAAAATGTTTTTTAACTAGGTCAAAGATAAAAAAAATAGAATTTTAATTCCTTAATATCTCTACAACGGTAAGTCGTATGATTGTGGGACACACTTTTTTGGAATCCTTGACCCATGTATACCTTAAGTTTAGGTTTTGGTTAAGATCGGAGAGGGTCAAAAGTTTCGGATTTTGGATTTTGGATTTTGGACTTTTAAAATTTTTTGACCCTCTCTCTGATGTTAACCAAAACCTAAATTTAAGGTATAAATGGGTCAAGGATTCCAAAAAAGTGGGTCCCAGAATCATACGACTTACCGTTGTAGAGATATTAAGGAATTAAGATTCTATTTTTTTTATCTTTGACCTAGTTTTAAAAAAAAATCGTGTAACGTGATCAGTGCTGCACACAAGCACAGAATATGCGTCCGTCCGAAAATAGATACTCCGTCCGACAATTGGACTCTATTGCACTAACATCCAACCAAATTCGACCTCATTAAAATTTGTCTGGACGGGGGTATAGAAGGCCCTTATTTCACCTTTAACTGCAACGAGCGCCACCCAACGTCACATTAATGAACGACTCCAAATCATGTCCACATCTGTGTATGGCGTACCATTTAAAATGATTGCTACGTTTGAAAAATGTGACTATCTCTGATAAGACACGTCTCCAAATTTTGTTAACGACTCTTTCGTAGCATCCAACGTCTCCTTTGTGAACGACTCCAAATCACAGCTAAACGTCTCTGTTTTGTTAACGAACATATCTGTTTTCTAAAAGCATGTCTCTGATTTTGTAACCTCCATCTCGATCTGTTTTGTCAACGTGTACTTTTTGCGGATATAACCACCCATAGGTCTGCAGTCTGCAGTCTGCAGTCTGCTGGTCTGCTGGTCTGCATTTGTCTGACAACCTCGAATAATCGGCATGAACTATTATGTTACACGGTACACGGATATGCCGGCGATGAATGGCTTCACAAAGGGTCCATGACCATGAAACCTTTGTTTGCGAGCCGTATAGGTGTAGCTCTATGTGAACCCTGCCTAAGGCTGCAGTCACATAGAACTGCACGCTACACGTACACGCCTATTAACAAAGGCTTCACAAGGGGGGTTCGCCGCGACTGTGAAGCCTCTGTAGACAGGCGTGCACGTGTAGCGTACAGTTCTATGTGATTGCAGGCTATGCACAAAAATTAAAGGAGCCCGGTATTGGATCTCAAATGCGTTATTTGACTGCCGACGTAGAGGGAGCCACCTAGCGGCAGTAAGACGAACTGCAAAAATGCATTACAAAATGCACAGAGAAAATCGGGTCAATTCGCCGACAACGTAGTTAGACCCTAGGTTGGAGAGTAAAAGTGGCAATACCGGGCTCCTTTAAATGAGTTTGTGTCGCTCAGTGAACAAAACCTGGGCCTGTGTATGGCGTTGCTAGAAAATTGCACTGTACATGTAGTATTGCAGCGCGATTCGTGTGCTGTGATGCTATGTTCAATTACCTTATGACACTTGTAGAACTTTTCCAGTTCGGCCGGCGATTCCTATTTATAGTCTACCATTAGTTCAGTTTTTTATGAATCTTTTGAATCGTCGCGAAGAAGCTCGAGGAAGCGAAGGACCCCCTCGTCAGTCTGTTGTGAAGGACGAACTCTGGATGGACTGGACGGGTAGGTTCTTCTTTCCTGAGTGGCTGAATAAATGTAGCTTACGTAGTAGGCCTACACTTGACGATATGTCCAAGATTAACCGAATATACACAAATCCACAGAACACGTGCACCGTCTTTTCGAAGCTGGGCCCAGTTGCACAAAGAATCTTAAGTCTAAGAAAAAACTTAAGTCTGAAATGAAGCCATCTGATTTGCTGAAACCTGGTCACATGATGACTTAGGTCAAACTTTAGACTTAAGATTCTTTGTGAAACTGGGCCCTGATACAGCGGACAAATGAGGCCAATTGAATCGATTTCACGGTGTTTAACTGACGAATCTTTAAGTCAGGCACGACTTTCAGGGCCGTATTCATGAAGGGTGATCATCGCGCGATTAAAGGCCTACTCATACGTCTCCGTTTTGCGCTTTACGCTTGTCCGTTCCCTATGTTTATGTGTGGTACCAACGACAAAAATTACTTTTTCTACCACGCACTCGCATAGGAAACGGACAAGCGCAAAGCGCAAAACGCAAAGTATGAATCTGCCTTAAAGCGAATGGCTCGCGGGGTTTGTTGTGGCGCCATGACAGTTGGTCATCGATATCAAGCACCATTTTGAGAAAAAGGCAAAAGAAGGATTTTAGTTTAATGGGAAATGCATTAGACAGCCAAACTTCGGAGGCGCATTGTGCAAAATCTGCCGCTTCAAAATCAATGGGAATAGTACGAAATGTACATCTTGACCTACTGAATTTGAAAACATCATTAACCGATTTTAACAAATTTTTAATCGAACCTCGTCCCCAGTGTTTACATTTGCATATTTGCACAGATGTTGCATATGGCTGGAGCACGGCTTTGCCTGGAGGCTAGATTCACTCTCTATGGAAGGTACCACCAAAAATGTAAACAAACCCCACGAGCCATTCGCTTTAAGGGCTGATTCATACTCGCTTGCGGACCGTCAAGCGCATGAAACTGATCGCAGGTTTCCACGACGTGAATGTGCACACGCAGTGAAATTGATCATAGTCGGCGCAAAATCCGGACGGAGTATGAATCAGCCTTAAGGCTTAGACGCGCGTAACTTCACTAAATGCGCACAGTTCCACTATGCATTTGACGAAGTTACACGCGCGTCTAAGTCTCAAACACTTATGAATTTGGCACTCAATAGGACCGTTTGGACGACAAGCCAAAAAACCTCATTCAGATTCGATCCGATTGGATCCGATCGACCCGTATCGGGTCTCATTTGCGTTTAGACGAGATTTGAATGTAGTCGTATGTGGTCCAATGCGGTCCAATGTGGATTCGGGACCATTTTAAATCCACATTGGACCGCATTGGGTAGTGTTTACACGCAAGAGTTTTGAACCACAATCCGATTCGATCAGATCGCATGTGGATATTTTCCTGTCGTGTAAACGGCCCTAACATTTCACGGGACAGTGACAGTGCGAAATTTATTGTTTCCGAACACGGTGGAGTCACAGGAATCGGCATATTTGACACAGTCGAAAAGGTGACATTTCTTTGACATTTTATCGTCCATGTATATGAAGGCGCTGCAGTCCTGACGCAGTAAACACGAATCGGAGCAACGAACTGCAGAAGCGATGGCCGGTATCGTTTGCAAATGTTTCCCTGATGGCGGCGCTCCTTGTGACCTAAAGTTGGCCCGGATGGATTCATCTGGGGGTGTAAAACAAGAAGACGTATACAATTATGACGTGTGGTGCAAGATTATTTGAAAGATTAAAAGAACAGTGGCGGATAGGAAATGACATCGTTCTCACCGTTGTCGATGGCTTCTGTGTATCCTAATTCCTTACGAGTTGCGCATTGACATTTTTTCATACGCAGTCGTAGCACAATAGTAAAATACGCACCTCATATGCATCTCAATCGTTTTGTTTAAGTTTAATGTACGCAGGCATGCGCACAGTACGGCCAAGTACGCCGGAAAATTTTGGGCATACACAAAAACTACGCTGCTACGCAGGTCCTAAGTTATAAATACGCAGAGTACGGCTGCGTATAGAAAAATTTTAATAAGGACCTCATAAGGACTTGATATACGCAAAAGTGTGACAGGGCCATTATTCTCAAGGTTATTCGCTAGGTCCCCACTGTCGTGCGATCTGTTACGAACGTCACGACTGGTCATTTGTAGCTGATCGTGAAACATTTGTTTCAGGTCTAAAGTTTGTCTGAAGTTTCACGTTTGGATATGATTGGTCAATTTCAAGTGAGACGATATGTGACGATCAGGTCTCCCGATCAGAGATATTCCGATAGGATTGCCCCGATTGTGTCCATGGTTGGGTCCCTATTTGACAGTGAGGGTCGTCGCGATCGGGGTCTCCGATTTGGGACGATCTGGTACGTACAGATACGTTCGGATACGTTCCAAGGTTGATCCCGGTCACCACGATTTGGAAGCACGGTCCCGACTGAGTAATCGTGCTGATCGTAGAAATTTTTCGAACCGTCCGAAACTTTTCTACGATCAACACGACTGACCTCAAGATCTGATAAGATCTGATAGCATCACCACGATTACTCCACGATTAAGACCACGATTTCAATCGTGCTGCGATTCGTGATAGTGGGAACCTACATGTAGCATTATTGAACAATAGGCTACATGTAATGCTATGTTCACACTAGAGCGCGGTCCGTTACGAACGTCACGATTGACCATTCGTAGCTGATCGTGAAATGTTTGTTTAATTCTCTGAAGTTTCACGTTTGGATACGAGGTGATGCGAGTCGATATGTTCTGATGCGCTTGGATGCGACATGGTCGCGATTGGTCAATTTCAGGTGGCACGAATGGCGCCACGATTGAAATCGTGGTCTTAATCGTGGAGTAATCGTGGTGATCCTATCAGATATTATCACACCTTGAGGGCAATCGTGACGGCAATCGTGACAATCGTGTTGATTGTAGAAAATTTTTGAACCGTTCAAAACTTTTCTACCATCAAAACGATTGCCAAGACTGACCTCAAGATCTGATAAGATCTGATAGGACATGTACGATCACCACGATTACTCCACGATTAAGATGCCGATTTCAATCAGAAACCTAGCAAAATTTTTGAAACGTCCAAAATTTTCCTTACGATCAATACGATTGCCACGAACCGACCTCAAGATCTGATAAGATCTGATAGGACATGTACGATCATCACGATTACTCCACGATTAAAATCGCGATTTCAATCGTGGCGTGATTCGTGATAGTGTGAACATAGCATAAGTGTATTCAGTTATGGCCTGTACACATGATCCAATTTTTCATCCAATTTTCTGAATGTGCTTAATATAGTCCTACATAGGGGTTTATACATTGAAGCCCCAATAGGCCCGGAATCTGAATTTCCCAGAAATTGGATGAAAAATTGGATTGTGTGTAGGCCATAAGTGACTCTCAGACAAGGGCTGGTATTCATAAAAATTTAGCAAATGCTTTTACTTAAAGATTTGCACACCGAGGTCCACTGTAAATGCACTACAAAACTTGAAGTAAAAGCATTTGCTAGCTTTTATGAATATCAGCCATTATGTCGGTGAAATCTGATTCTTGATTTGGCCCTCTGAGGGAAGAAACTAAAATCATTATGACAGAAAGTGATATTTCTCTGGAACAAATCTTCGACTAATTTTTACCATTGTATATCTAATTTAGGAAATACCAGGAGGAGATTACCTAATCTCCTCCTGCAAACTATATTATAATTGACGGTGGCACTTTAGGTTCCAACGCTAACTCCTCCATGGTTTCTGATCGCAATAAACCATGATCAATACGCTGACGGTCCAAAAACATCTTCCAAACATGGCAGATTAGCTGGACAATATAGAATGGTAAGGACGTTTGTAAGTTCTCGAAGAACTTTTGTCCAAACCCTATTCTTGTACATATCATGTCTGGAATAAAAATATGTTTAAACTAATGGATCTGCAGCGCCTCATAACGGCAGTGTTGTATACTATATTTTCAACCTCGACCGCAGCGTCTGCTCCATGCTTTAGTGCATCTAAGGACGCCTGACATATGCCTGAGAAGTTACAGACCAAGATCTATCAAAATGAAGGAAAAATCTGCTATTTGTATGTAACCTTTTGGTCTGCGGATGATCCCCAAATAGCGCGGGAAATTTTTGGGGCGATATTGGCAGAGCGAAGTGGTGTCGTCGGTTTTTAATAGAGGGAGCATTTTTAATCCATGGGTCGAGACAACAGAAGGAGGAATTATGGGACAGGGCCCCAGTTGCCATCTTGGAAGATGTTTTTGGGCCGACAGCGTATTGATCGTTGATTTATTGCGATCGCTAAGACGATCGGCGGTCAATAATTTGTCAATTTGAATTATTTTATGCCGCCTGCCATGTAGCTAGGCGCATCCGGCGTTTGGAAGTTACTTTTATTGGCCAATGTTTACATCAAATGCACGCCATGCACTGCACAATGTACTGTAACTGTACTGCGGGGGGCGCTGATGACTGGACCCTTTCCGCCTGGCTGGCTTTCAACGTGGCGTCTGCGATAAGACCTATGGGTTTCTAATATGGCTGCTGCTGGTTTCAACTACCGGGCTGATAAGCCAAGCGAGACAGTGCCGTTGGCAATATTTGTTATTTTCATCATGATTAGTTGTTGCATTTGGTTACACCTAACCTGTTCTACATGTAGTAACAGTCCCCTCCTTCAAAAACGTAAATGGATACAGAAAAAAATGAATTTTCTCAAAAACGGCTGCGGTTTGCGGCATTTGATAGGACATTTAGTTGTGCATCATGATATCTACAACTTGGAAATTTACCATTTTGTCTGATAGTGAATTTTGTTGATTTACAAAAGGTCCCAAAATCAACTTTTTTGTTGCCGAAATTTTTCATAGTTTTTCTTGATAGGATGAATCACCATGGTGAAAAACCCACATCATGCCCATAAGTGTGATGAAAATATATTATGTTAATTGGTAGGAAAATAGCATGTTTATGTCAAATTTTTCTGTCTTGTTTTTTTTTTACTTTGGAATTACTTTGGAGAAACCCCCTGGTGATCTTCACCACTAAGCCTACTGAATTCGAACGTGCTGGTGTATCGAACCCTGCATGAGACAATTTTGAATTCAGCTTTTGTGAATAGGCCCAATGACCATATTGAATACAACTAGTCTGCAATTTTAAGCAAGCCCATTGAAATGAGTTGACAACTTGATTGCAGTTGTCTCTGTCATATGGGGCAGGTGAATAGTGTATGTCGAGGGGGCAACTCAGTAGTACAAGACCTTTTGCACAAAAATGGGTGAATAAGCTGCAGATTCAAGTGAATACTGCGGAATTTCTTTGATATTCACTCATAACGCAACAAAAGCCCCCCCCCCAAAAAAAATGCGCGATAAAAAAGTTGATTTTGGGACATCTCGTTAATCAGCGAAATTATATTAGATAAAATGGCAAATTTCCAAGTGGTAGATATCATGTTGCAAAACTAAAAAGTCCCATCAAATGCAGTAAACCGCATCGATTTATCACCAGCCGTTTTTGAGAAAATTCGATTTTTCTGTGCCCATTTACGTTTTTTTGAAGGACTGTACCACTTTACCAATCTGCGAATGATAGGCCTAAGACGTATTCTATCGCATGTATTAATTGACTTTTATAATGACGTCTTTTTAAAATAATTCCATTGGGCCTATACGAAGTGTATTTGTGCTCTGTAGGCCGAAGACTTGAAGCAAAAGTTGTCAATGGGTCATATGAACAAAGACTAGCAAATGCTTTTGCGTCAGATTTGTACAGCGTTACCTAGTGCATTTGTATTGCAAAATACAGGTAAAAGCGTCTTTATTCATATAACCCAATGGCTGTATGCATAAAAATTTGCAGATGCTTTTACTTAAGATTTGCACAGCTATGTCCAATGTAAATGTACACGTCAGAACTTGCTACCCTTATTTATTTGTGAATTTCCGCCAGATGGTGAATGAGAAATGCAGACACTTCCTTCTGTGTTTACTCTACCTTGCTTGTCATACATATGACACGATCGCCTAGGCCGGGGCCTACAGTGAACATTCTTCAGCCAACAATGTCCATATTTGGTATATTGGACGCTAAGACAGGATTTCATCTTTGTACACAACCCCAAACATAACTGAAATGGAACTACTGCTGTGCGATATGGCCAGTATAGGTCGTGCCCAGGGCAGTCACCCGGGTTGTAGATGTAGCCATCAGGAACGGAATTTGGGTCTGAAAAATAGAGATAGTTCAGTCGTCCGAGTACATGTTTATCCTACAAATGAAAAATAGTACTGCTCGCCATAAGGCCATGAGAATGAAAGTTCCTGTTTCGCGTCCACCGCCCGCATGTCCTGACAGCGCCCCCCCAAAAAAGTTCATTATTTCAAATTTCATTATTCCCCAAAAAAATCCCCAAAAATCGCACAAAACACAACAAATACTCAATTCCCAAGCATCCATATCGTCAAATCTGCACAGTAAACACATCTTGCGCCTCACCTTCAGTAGTGTCGGCCGTCACCAGCGAGCTGGCTACGAAGACCTTGTCATGCTTTCATTCATTTACTACTCAAGATACTAGTAAATGAATGAAAAGTGCCATGATCTAAGATGTTTTGATGACTTGGAAAGCTCTTGTTGCTTGTAAAAATAAAATAATGAATAATGAAAAAAAGCCTCATCACTTTTCATTTTTGCCCGGACGCAAAACAGGAACTTTCATTCTCGTGGCCTAATGGAACGACGGATATCCGTCTTCCTCGGCTCCTCACGATTGAATGACAACGACCCCTAGGATGTACTTTCGGTATATGATGTCCGGAGATGTCGTTTGAAGAATAACCAGGGTTACTTCTTTTGTCACTCTATATGTTTTTATGCAGTGGGGTAATACATGATCAATACATGTATTATTGCACAATACTGGGATCAAAATGAACAATACTGTACAATCGGACTTGTGACATCACTTCAGGTATTAGAACGTCCCGCCCACTTACGTGTGCTGGGGGTGGTTGTTCTGTTGATATGCGTCTTTTATCCAAGCACTGTTTACGATTATGCACAGTGGCATTGACTAGGCCTTGGATAGAAGGGCGTGATCTTGCTGCCTGATCGATCACCCCAGGTCGATCACTTTTCATGAAAGGAATTGTTGGGCCAAACAGAACGCAAATTGTATTACCGACTATTAATGTAGAGTCATGTGACCATCATAGTAAAGAAGTGGGCTGATCTACCAAGTGATGTTACAAGTCCGATTACAGTATTATTGGTAATCTTTCTTCTATATTATTATGTTAGAAGCAAATGACCCCATTTTGGCCCCATTGTGTGATAATATTTCATGGTGTATCTGGGTCGGTGTTTATAAACATACGGTACTTAAGTCAAAGTGTGATGCTTATCTTTTGTGTTTAACAAAGGATAAGTGTCACACTTGGACTTAAGTAGTTTTATGAATATGGGGTCTGGACCTTTAGATTTTAAAACGGAGACTGGTGAAACTGTGGAAATCCGACCAGTACTGTTTCGGCGACCCACGGCAGCCATAATGCCTGGCTATACACCATCCAACATTATTGCACAATATGGAGCCAAATGGGGAAGTTTACTGCTGGCATATCGTGCATTATCCTCATACCGTGAAATGATGTTGTATACGTGTATGCGCCGCTATAAGCAGCTCCGCTGTTTGCCGCTACGTTGCGTTCGTATCCTTGCGTCATGGCTTTCCTTTCAGAGTAATTTTGCGACAGCAAATTACAGACCAGGCGGACGGTTTTGTTAATATTGAGGAACCCGGCAGGTCGGCGCTGCGAGCGGTGCGACCGAAGCGACGTCATTGACGTCGTTTTCAGGACAAAAGCACCGAAAAATGCAGAAATTTTCATCTGCTACAAGATGATGTAAATTCTAATGCCAGGCGACCGAAACAAAAGGGTTGTTTTGACGCCAGAAATAAATTGAAATAACGTTAGAAAAAAGAAACTTCGGTTCGGTCACACCGCTCACAGCGCCACGTCGTGACGTTAGTTCCTCCGGTTCCCCATTGGCTTGGTGATGTTTTGCCCAACTTACATCGCTTTCCATGTTTGACCGTTATTGCTAATAGCCACGCGCATACTGAAAGGTATAAAGTGGTGACCGGTAGCATCATCTGGAAACGTCTCGCGTCGGGGATTGAAGATTCTCCGTCGGTGTCTCTGTTTAGGTCGTGTACCTTAGCTATTTTTAAGTGTGGACAAGTTATGAATTGACTGAGATGTGCTTTATCGCCAAATTCCGGTAAATTCTGATTTTCTAGCAAGGTTTTAATTCCGAAATCGTCCTCGTTCGGCAGAATGCAGATAGATCGCCTCGTCGTTTCAGAGTGGGTTGATCGACGCACATCTCAATAAATATTACAAGTTCTGACAGTTGGTTATAGTTTCAGTATGTTGTCACTGTCCAGTTATATCACCGTCATCTACACAGAGAAAAATAATCGATCTCATCTCGAATGACTCTCCAATTCTTGTCCCTAAAATGAGTTTCTTTTGCTACTCGAATGGACATAACTGGGTCTCCACTTGAGATGACACTGTCTCCAACTGGTTAAAAGGATTCTCAGTTCTTTCCACCGGATTGTCTGTTGTCTCGAATCAAATAAATAAGTTATGTCTCCATATAAAAAAAATGTTTCACACCCAGTGGGTTTCGAACCCAGGACCCTCTGACCGCACGTACCAGAACCACTACACCACCGAGCTCCTCATATGAGCAGATTTTGTTTCCCCTCGATTTGTTTTCCAATACTTGAGTTGTCCCCAAAATCAGACACCAATTTTCTCCAGCTGATGCCTTGTCCCATCGACTGGAGAACTGAGAAAACTCAAAATGAGTAGATTTTGTCTCTACTTCAGAATGAGACTCCAGCTGCAGTTGTCTCCAGTCAACGCATGAGAGCATCAGCCGGAGAACATTGGTGTCTCATCTTGGGTTCGAGTAGCAAAAGAAACTCATTTTAGGGACAAGAGTATGCTGGATAATCATTTTATCTCGAGATGATATCGATTTTTTCTCTATGAACACTGCATAAAAAGCCGCCTTTTGGGGTATTTTGAAGCCAAAAACTAGTATCTCCGCACACTGACGGATGACGACCGCCGTCCACTCCATATCACCCTCAACACTGGATGATGCTGATTGCCTCTCCACACCTAAGAATGTCTTTATAGCACGGAAATAACCATAAAGAATCGAATATCTTATAATTTTCATGGCCACAGATTACTGATACATGTACATAGTCAAATATTGGAATGTCTATTGTTTATAAAGTTTTGCGTGAGTTTCATAGTCCATCCGCAAAACGTCTCGCCACTAAATTGCCAAGTCGAGCACTCTGCCCTTAGTCGATCCAGATTATCGCTCACTGTAGTCCTGGATATCTAAAACAACTTCTAACTCTTGCCATTGGTCTTGGATTCCTACTTACATTATTTTAGTCTGCGCTGCCGTCAATTTATGAAATCATATTTCTTTTCGTTTTATTGTAGTAATCATACTTTGCCATTATTTATACCATTGTTATCATCATGTACACATATTGATTCTTCCAAATCGCTGACAAACGTATCGCATAGTAGTGATAAAATGGAAGTCATCAAAAGCAATATCAGAACCTCCTACAAGCCACATCTGGGATCATCATAATGTATGGCAAGCGAGAAACAAAGTTTTACGATCGTATCTTGAAAAAAAAACTGTTAATTCTACGGAAAAAACATGTATTACCTAGTTTTAAACCTGAACTGCACGAACAAAACGCCCCCAGGCGACGAGCAAGAGAAATGCAAACGCCCTGCAAACACCTCAAACGAAGGCTCAGAATATGATAAACCCCACGAGGCCAGGAGGGCGCCACCTTATTTGTCTTCGAGCTGTCAAGGTGTCAGCATCCTCTGGTGAGCTCCTGCTGAACACTTTTTTCGAAAGGAAAAATTTTGACCCAGCTGGGAATCGAACCCGCGTCCTGTTATCTTTGTTCCACCGTCTTCCCCCATTCGGCCACCGAACTTGTTGGTAGTATTCATAGTATTATTACGTAAATCAAAGCCCTACGTCTATGACAAACACAAATCATCTCCTTGTCAGCTGGCTTGTTGGCCGAGTGGATGGAGTGGTGGATTACGAATCAGAAGGTCGACGGTTCGATTCCCGTCTAAATGACTATATTTTTTTTTCTTTGAGTAGTGTAAGAGGTATCCGGAGATGTTGACAGCTCTGTTGCCTGAAGACAAATAAGGTGGCGCCCTCCTGGCGGCGTGGGATCTATCATGTTCTGAGCCTAAGTTCATTTGCGGTGTTTGCAGGGCGTTTGCAATTCTCTGGCTCGTCGGATGGGGCTTTTTGTTCAGGCAGTTCAGCTTTAAGCAAGACAAGCCAGCCGGCATTGGTGGGTCACGTGGTTTTCCCATGGATGTTGTAGTCAAGATTTTATCCAAAAAACGTGAAGCACCACACAAGCCACGTGAAGACAAGGATGTAACCAAAGAATGACTGGCTCCATTTTTGCCACTCCATTTTTGCGCTACAGGAACGGGCGCCATGGAAGTGGAGCGGGAAAGACGGGAGATGGCATAGAAGCACGCTTTACCACACTGGTGACAATCAGAAATATAACACGGTTTTACATGAAATATCAATAATACATGTACAGGGTTGGAGCTACCATTGTCTTCTTTTAGCCAAAGTAAAGAAAAGCCTATTGTTCAGTAGTGTGAACAATAGGGATTTTCTTTACTTTGGCTAAAAAAAGTAATGGTAGCTCCAACCCTGCATGTACCATATTTCAAACATCATCAGAATTCTAGACGCTTTTATTGCGTTCTTCGACCATGCTGCCTGCCGCAATGACCCCAAACTCCTCCACAGTCATGTCAGTGCCGAGCATGCAGTGACACATGTCGGTTGTCAAACTAAATTAAAGATGGTTCACAGTAAGGTGAAACCGTCTGACTTCTGCGTAGTTTGCAGTGACCCGACTCTACAGAACATGGTAAGATGACGGATAGGTATGACCTATTTATGGATTCATATGGGAGGATGTAACTGACGATATTTCACCAACTATAAGGATTTCCAGCCCCAGCAACTAGCCAGATAAACATTTACATATCTTTTCTTAAGGTGGGGGGCTACCTATAGCTGAGCTCATTCCCTAGTGGCAATCCACGGTACTTTCCTTTGTGCGCTGGTCAAACGACCAGTCATTCACGTTCAGATTAAATCCAATCACCCTAATATACTGTTTTCTAAAACCAATCTTCAGTGTACGTGCCGACCCTAAATATTTTTTGTCCACTGCGTGTATTTTTCAGCTCTGTCGCTGGTGCTTTGGTCACAAATGGCCGAACAGAGTTTACTCAAACAGCGGGAATAGTGCAAATCTACATAACAAAGAAATGACTGGCGAGCGGTATGGAAATTTTCAAATTTCCCAATCAAGTTTAGTTTTCTCTTTTCTGGACACATATATTTGAAAAATTTCTTTTGGATGTTATTGCCATGTGTGCATTCTAGTGCAACACGATCGCCTTTTTTGGATAGTTGGTCGGGAATATGAAATATTTCAAAAACTGTAAATCGAGCCTTATTTGGCATTAAATAGTTTATACCAATTAAATGGAAAAACGGATCGTTAGGACCTGCAGGCATCAGGCCTGTATATTACAGACTATGTGGGAAACTGATGTGTCGCATACCAAGTCTGCAAAATTGTTTGAAAACTCAAATTTTGACAATTTGTTATAAATTAATTAACTCCATCGTAATTTGTCAAAATGAACAATTCTTTCGCAGAACGGAAGCATAAAGGTTGTAGCTAAAACATTTCGTTGAAATCAATTAGTTACTTTTTGTCATGAATATGTTAGGACGCTTGTTTTCAAAGAGCGTCAAGTCGCCATAGGTAGCCCCCGCCTTAATTGCCGAAGCAACGACGGACTTGAGGCACATCTGTAAACGTTACCGTACGACAGAGTCGACGACTCGCCAAAGCAAGGTTCCCACTCAGTACACAATCACATACCCGCTGCATGACCACAAAGTACCCACAATCTCCGTATAAAAACTAACAAACGTTGCTTATTCACAATAAACAACACTTAATACACACATAACCACGCAGACACAGCAAAATGAATAAAAGCGTCCACAGGGTAAATATGGATAGCAATTCCCAAATAAACATGCAATTCCAGGACGCCAGAAAAACAGGTATGAAAATAATGGTTCACCATGGCAAACCACCTGACCCAAAAGTCGGAGAAAAACAAATTTAAAAAAAAACTTGGGGCCGTATTTTAGAACGTTCCTTAACATTAAGGTCCATGCACCTTAAATCTATTGTTCTCGATGGTTTTACAATAGACTGAAGGTAGGCCTTAACGTTAAGGAACGTTCTAAAATACGAACCTACGTTTTTCGAGCATAATACCAAGTTTTTCGCTGGGTTTTCCCCAGTCGGCCTCGTTCCATGGTCTTGTTCAAACACAATGACTGGATGCTCATGAAACAATGAACTGAACGTAACAAACGAACCTATACTGACACACATCCCGGCCAGCAAGCTTCGGTGGGCTGCAGGTGGCCAAGGAGCGGCAACTGGCGGCCGCTAGCGGCTAGTTCTGCCGCCGCTGGCCACCTGTGCTTATTGCAGTTTTTTCACAATGAACATATTAAGAAATCTCACCATGAGAATAACCATCTACAGTGCAGGTTATAGACAATAGTGAGGTTGTCAATCAAAATTCGGAGTTTTTAGAAACTGGATCAGCCGACTCTGAAACGCAGGTGGTCCACCAGTGGGCCACATGTGGCAGAGAAGCATCAGAAAAAATGAAAAAAAATATATGAAATTGACAAAGGATGTCACTTTTCTTTCCATAAGAATGTTGTTTGCTTTTATAATACAATGTATTCAGATTAATGGAAATTAATTTCCACCTGAATTACCATTTTGGTGATAAGAAGAAGATTGGCGTGGAAGATTTGGCACCAAAATATTGTCGGCTTCAAAAACATTGACCTTACAATTTTTTCAATTTTGTAACATCTCAATACCCTTATAACGTGATCGCGTAATAGACGAACGTTATACTAAAGAGGCTATCTGGGCTAATTATCGGAGTGTATTTTTATATCTCTGCTCATGGGTGTATGTGTCTTACCTGTGGCATGCCAGTACTTAGGTTTTTGCAACCATGAATCATAGTTTTGCAATCAGCTACCAATCCTCTTGCAACAGGTCCTCTAAAACGCGCTCCCCTACTCGCACGTCCGAGGCCCTGTTGAAATTGGCGCCATTTAGCTGTGGAACTAGCGACAGAAAATCTGTCGCTGAATACAACCAATCACAGCGAAGCATCTACCCCGCCATGGTCATTCCCAAATATGGCGGTTTTAAAAATTCCTCGATTCGCTGACTAACTCGCTGCATTTTTTAATATTCCTGAATTAACTTCGCGTCAAAATGATTCTCTCGGATTATCCAGATAACGAGTAAGTATCGACGGGTTCAAAACACGAAGGTATGATCCAGTTCATGTGTTTGGGGCAGCTATCATTCCGACAGCATGCACAAATTATGGAATATGTGAAGCTCTATCAAAGTATTAGTGTTCAATTGAACATCACGCCTGCTNATACATTGCTATGAGACTGGTACCCGGTAACTCATAACACCAGATCTATGTGCATACGTTGCAGCACTAGGCGCGATGTCTGCCCATTACATCAAGTGGCGATCCCCCACTGCATTGCATGGTTTATTCGTGAATTACCAGTTGGCGAGTACACATGAGGGAACAGCCCTCTTCCCCACCGAAACGGGGTGGGTTTCCCCAGGGCATTGTAACGCGCTATGCAGAGTGGAAATGCCCTGGGTTCCCAGGATGTCAGCTACCAGGGGTGAACCAACGCCAGTCTGCCGCCAGTTGGCCGCCTTTGAGCCACCAGTCGGCCGCAGGTGAGCCACCTGTTAACCGACTCTCCGCCGCAGGTGGGCCACCTACTTGCTGCTGAGCATAAAAGTTGCTGGGCCGCCGGTGGTGCCCGCAGGTGGGCCGCCGGAAATTGCTGGCTGGGATACTGGTATTGTTCACGAAGTGACGTTATTTTCGTACCAGATCACTTCTTGTCACAAGGGTTTATTCAGTTAATATTGCACCAACTGGCACGAAATTTCACCAATAAGTGAAGCGTAACGCCAAGTAGTGTCCCCTGTAGAAGAATTTACATTAGCGTTAGCGTCTTTAGTGTTGATATGAATGATTATTATGACCTTACGTGATCATGTTTTAAATTTTCACCACAATATATTACTGCGATTAACGGCGATGTCGTAGTTTTGTTTTTTAATAGGCCGGGTTTATTTGGCAAGCATGCT
>NMRB01000780.1:92641-103871 GCA_002633025.1 Notospermus geniculatus | reverse complement strand
GCGACCCATTGGCGTGTAACTGAATGAATCATAATGAATAATAATTGCCTCTAGTCTGTTCGCCAATTTTAGGCCGCGTTAGCGCTGAAATAGATTTTATTGTTGTCAGTCAATTATAGGCCTTGGCATTCAATGGTCCGCTGATTTGCCCACGTAATATTTGGAAACGCACTATAGTGAACGTGTGTTGCAAATAGTAAACAAACCCACGTGAAGAATAAAGTTTCAAAATTGTGAGCAGTTTTTCTCCCACTTTTATAAACATTTTTCAAACTTTGAAAACGGAAGTGTGTTGTTCACCAAATGGAGCTTGTCGGTATAACAGCCGATTCTGGGTTTTTGAAGTAGATGTCCGCGAAAATTACGAAACAGAGAAAATTTTGTGGAGTAAAAGTCAAACTTTGTTAATTATAAGCTTAATTAGCATATTTTTTAAAAATCTGCGGTTATACCGACATGCGCTAGGTATGGCTGCGTCTTTTCCAACAGAGTTTGCTTCGATGCGACATAGCATGCTGACGTAAAATTGCTCAAGGAATTTTTTCGGCCTTTCCAACAAAGTCATTTTCTGGGCAATCCGGAAATAGGATCCAATTATTTAGGGTGAAAGTTCACTTAGATGCTTCATACCTAACGTACCGTACCAGAAATGTTTTTGTAATCATTATTATCAATGAATTATCACGAGTTTAAGTTGGGCAGTTCGGCGGCACCCAATGGGTATAGATCGACCTTAACGTTCATTCACCACCACAACTCAGATGTGTAGAGGCATGTGTCAAAGGTGTTGCAAGCGTGGGCAAAATAGTGTTGATAAAAGTGCCCCAAGATCACATTTCTACACAAAATAGTTGGGACTATAGGATATATTATGAAAAGGCCTCGATGAGTAGAACACAGTGATATAAAATCTTTGAATGAAATCATGCAAATTAACAAGTTGCGAAAAAGATGCCTCTACAGAATCCCTTCTTTCAAATGCGGCTTTCAGCAGAATTTTTCGCCGTTGATAGCATTAGATAGCCAGGAAAATTTGTTGGGAGATATTCAAGAAAAGCCGCTGTCCATTTACTTTTTTCCATGAGTGTACCTCAGTGTCATAGATCTCCACAGAGCTTTTTTCTTGGAAATCGGATTGATCCATTCTACCACCAGGGGGGCCAAAACTGGAAATATTTGAAGTGCAATTCAACCTTAACCGTTGGTCGGATCCTCACCAAATTTTAAAAATTTTGCCTATAGACGGTGGCACGTTCATGGCCGCTGGGGCTATTGACCTGAAACTTGGTACATACATTTCCCTTGGTCAGATTACCAATGACACCAGTTTCCGCCCAATTCGATTGTTGGCTTGGCCACTAGGTGGCAAAAACCGAAAACACAAACAGTGTATTACTCCTGAACTGTCTGGATCATCTCCAAATTTTTATCATAGGTGCATCTAGTGACGATACACAACATACGTTATGGGTTTTTGATTTGACCTACTTTATAAGGTCTCAGAGGTCAAAACTCAAAATTGTGCCATTTCGTGGCATGTTTCGTGGCTATTTGACCTAGAATCTTCCAACTAGGTGTGATCATTTACGGTCTTGGTACGGTCTATACAGTGTCCAGCAAATTTCGGCCCATTTGGATTCTGGTACATTCACCCACAGGTGAGGACATGGTCCAAGGACCATTTCATTCTCCCTTATCATTCTGTTCCATAACTAATATTGTGGTACCAAAACCATCTTTCTGGATGCAAAAACTTAGTTTCTGGGCAAAAACTAAGTTTTCAACGTAACCTATGTTTTATACCTATATGTATTTTACGATTAGGGACGAGGTATAAAACACAAGTTAGAACTACTGTTTTATACCTCTTCCCCGATCGTAAAATACGTATACTGTGTGCACAGGTGTGATTGTGGAACCGAGGTATAAAACATAGGTTACTGTTAAAAACTTACTTTTTGCCCAGAACCTATTAAGTTTTTGCATCCAGAAACATGATTTTTGGACCAGAATGTTGTTAGTTATGGTACATGATAGTCCCGGGGGATGCAAAACTAATGTTTCAGACTGGAAACTTAGTTTTTGCTCACAAACTAAGTTTTAGCCGCAAAAACTAAGTTTTTGGCCGTACCATCCATAAACTTTAGATTTTGTCGAACAGGTTTTTGTTCATCAGATCTTGGAACTACAGTTCTGGAGCATTCTGAACAACAGAGTCATGACTTGCGTCGTCATTGACTCTGACGTATAATGGACGCCATGTTGCAGGGACTACATATTTCAGTGGTCATGTGATCTCATCTGGTCATGTGACAAACGAGATGGCCGGAAAACTGAAGATGTCGTTATAAAGTAGATCACCAATAACACCGAAAAAAACTGCTACAAACGCCTGTTTAATGATGGAATAAATATATTCATCAGCGATGTACACGATGTATGTTGAATTACAAGCAAAATTGTCGTCGTTTCAAGGGACTATTCAACATGCGGATGCAACTTGGATGTGAATCGGTCAAGCTTCTCACTTCCGGCGCAGTGCGGTAGAATTTACCGCTGTATCGCTGCGCAAGATGGCGCTCGTAATACGGTAGAGTGGTTCTGGAGTTGCAATACGAGTTCCAAGTGCAAAACCCAAGTTATTCGAGCAAAAACTTAGTTTTTAGCACTGTAAACTAAGTTTCCAGAGCAAAAACGTAGTTTTTGCAATAAATGGACAAACCGCTTGCCATAGTATGACGGCGCCGTAACACACTTTCGGATTTGCTAACATACGTGTACAAAATGTACACTAATGGTCGAAAGTTTATGGACACCAGTTTCCCCCGTTTTCTCAAACACTACTGGGGCTATAATGGCACAACCACCACTAAAATGTAGAAAAATTCCTTGGCTATCAGATGATGTTAGTTTTGTTCACAGATATTATGACGGAATGATGCTATGATGTAATTTCTAAGACCACCTTTTTTTCAACTTTTTGGTTATCACTTTTTTCCCGGGTTTTTCTCAACACTATCAGTCATGCCTGTCTTCAAGACTCTCTTGATCGAAATTTCAAAACAAATTCAAAAGGAAATGCGCTTTTATCGCGTTTTTGTGTATCAGTTTTTGACCAGTGTTGACCAACCCCAATCTATTCATCAGATGGCCCCATGTCCGGGCAATCGTTACACATGATTGGGTATTTACTAATAATGTGGCCATTGTGTCCTAATGTGCAGGGACCTTACCAAGCAGAGACCTAGGTGGGAGATTTTCATATTATGGAGCTCTCTCGTCATACTCTAATAGGTCAATAAAGAACCAGAGGTAACAGCTTTATAAAATGACAAAAGGCCAGTCAAAACATCCACTTCGGTGTCCTTTCAATTTCATAACTCAGTGCTAAACTAAAATGAGAACGGCAAGTCATGTGTGGCTGTCCACAAAAGGGTTGTCTCAGGTTATGTAACATTGTGCCACTAGGCCTCAATACTTCCATGACAGTGAACTGAGACAAGAGGGGCCGTTTCAGTGATTACTTCAGGTGGTGTCGAGTCTCAAGCTGATGTGCCAAGAAAAACGCGATAAAAGTGCATTTCCTTTTGGATTTTTTTATGAAATTTCGAGAAAGAATGTTTTGAATACTGGCCTGACTGATAGTGTTGAGAAAAAACCAGGAAAAAAGTGATAACCAAAAAGTTGAAAAAAGGTGGTTTCAGAGATTACATCATAGCATCATTACGCCATTATATCTGTGAACAAAACTAACATCATCTGATAGCCAAGGAATTTTTCTACATTTTGGTGGTGGTTGTGCCATTATCGCCCCAGTAGTTTTTGAGAAAATGGGGGAAAAGTGGTGTCCATAAACTTTTGACCATGAGTGTAAATTGAAAATTTATACTCGCGGCAGATTCCCAGCAGGTTTCCCGTATCGGACAGCAACGCCATCTAGTAGCAATATTACTGAAGCAGTTTCAGAGCGCGGGTAACATAATGGGACCACGGTTTGAAACTGCGGGAGGAGTTTAAGCTACACCATACAGACACAGCTTTTATTCAGTGAGCCACACAAATTCCACTTTTGGTATTTATTGACGTTTCGGTAGAAGTGTGGACAGAATAAAAGTTCGCAACGTTGCGGCTACTCAGTATAGCTTCATTAAACTCTCCGAGTCTGTCAATCTGACCATAAACCCAAGGTACTAGCAATCGGTTAGGCAAACCACTGCACGCTATACTTGCAGAGGGGGGAGGGAGGGACGGAGGGATTCAGCATCGAACACGTAAAATATAGTTTACGCGCATGCGCACTGTATATCTCCGAATTTTTAGGCCTGGTATGTTTTGTAACAGAGTATGTTGGTGCCGCACAATGAAAGTATCTCCGTCATGTCCGTTCACATATCCCATACATATGAGACTTATTTTAGCTACGTCATTTCCGTAAAAATATCGAACTCAACGATGGGATTTTCTGGAAACTATAGTCCGTGACGTAAAATTATCGCCGAAGTTTACATGTTTGGCCGAAATTTCAGAGGGCCTTGTTGTGAAATCAAGTGATTTCCTCTTCCTTTGTCATTTGACTGACAATATTCCATACATATCTATAATCCTGAATAAATATTTCATCGAAATATCACAAAATAATAATCAAGTAATCAGTATAATGCGTGAACGCAGCCGCCGAAAAATGCGAACGCGATTTCAATGTTTACACTTTTGACTCGGGCCGCCATGAGCTGACGCTGTCAGTGGATATTTGGAAGATGATTTAATAAAAATAAATGTGTGAACAATATAACCACCTAAAACCCTTTCCTATCACGGAAGGAAAATATTTTTGGGGCTTGTGTTCGTCGAGCGACATTGCCGAATTCCGACATATTCTCCGTCGCCAAGGATACATCCGCNTTACCTAACTGGAAATGGCTTTTTTATGAATTTTGACACATTTTTGTGTTAATTTATATAAAAACGCCCTCTCTTATTACATGACAACTGAAAACAGTTAAAAATATGTTTGTCTGATTCCGAGACACCACATTTTTATCTGTTGATAATACATTTATGGGGTGTAAATGCAACCGTTCAAAAGTTAGCTGTACATCGTCACCCCATTCTCCTGTACAAAGCACAGTCGTGCGTCTGACTGACGTCCAATGATGAAGTCTGTTCCCAATATTCAAAACGTCCTGGCGGCTGTTGCGGGGATGGGATTTTTTGGGACTTTTAGTATGTTGTAGAGCACATGAAACTGTACCAGAAAATGCCAAAAAAACTCTTGTTGCAATTTGTTTAGGGTTTGGCAATTTTTTTCGTAGATTGACTGGACTAGTGTACGTGACCCTCATTCTGACAGCCAATGAAAATTCAGCCATTCCTGTGATATTTCCCTGCTGAATTTGATATGTGGTGGCAATTTTTTGTCGTATGCGGGCGACTTTTACTATAGACATAGGATACTAGCTGTTTTGGCCAGCAGCAACCGAGGCAATATCGCAAGCGATTTAGATCGCCACATACCAATCGGCTGTTGTGTGCGCTGGACAGCGATGCGTGGAGTTTTCTCTCACATTCGGCGGGATTGCGAAAGGAACTACTGCGCATGAGCAGTATAACACATGTGATGCATTGTGGGATACCGTACCGTAAAAACTTGACTAAGGATTTTGCGGTTCGCATAGACTTGGTGCTAATTACTTTTTTTCGAACTTTCACAGTCAGTATGTTGCCTGGGCAGCTGGCATGATCAATACTCTCATCAGTGGGATCCCTTACATCTAATTAACAGTATTCTTAATTAACTTCCGCTTACACAGATGGAGCTAGCCATTAAATGATCCTAGATTTCCCACTGTTACCTCCCAGAGACGTTTCATTGTTTTCTTTAGATTATTCTGCCCCAGGCTAAAAAGTAAAGTGGTGCGCCAGAATTGATTTTTATTGAGCAAAACAAATAGTTGACACAGTTGTCAATTTCTAATTGCTTGTAGTTATCTTTCCAAACTCCGTTCTGACCACTGTATACAAAGAAATCACTTTTGTGCAGGATTCTCCGAGCAAGCCCCTTGCTACGCTGGATCCGCACCTGTTGGGCTTTAGATCCAGTTTATGAACATGTGCATTGCACTGCATGCCATCAACAGTATAATAATCCCGGCCGTTCATAAAATGATCGGGCCATGCATTTGCACGGGCTCATTTCGAAGGATTTTTCAATGAAGTTCCTCCGTTTTCGGTTTTCCCGACCCAACATTGCCCTTCAAACACTTTTGTCTTTTTTCGGGTGAAACACCGCGGAACAACTTCCTTTGTTTGCAATATTTTCATCAACATCAATACTTGTTTCGTTTGGGAATGGACAAGTGGAATTTTCCATTGTGAGCAACTGAATACCTGAGCGGATTTCGATTCTTGCATCATTTATCTACGGATTATGAGATCAAATTCTCCAACATCGTATCACGTACACACCACAGGCGAGTGCAAGAACGTGGGAACCAATCAGAACACCTGTTACTCACTAAGGAGTAGAATGATTGGCTGATGTGAAAGGTGATTGTTGGGGTCAGCCTTATATCTTAACACAGAGGATACACGTCCACGATTTGGTACTCGACAGGCCTCTACATGTCACCAAGTTCCACAGGCCTCTACATGTCACCAAGTTGCTCTACTCGTCACAATGTTCTGGAAGTGATCGCCGTGAACAAACAGTTTGGTACAGGTCTTGCACTTTTATATCTGCCTCACATTGAACATGTTGAACACTTAACTTCGAGATGTGTGCTGTTCATCGTCCGGACTGTCTGATTGTGCACCTGCAAGCAATCATTTAATTCAACCGTATTCATCACATACAATAAAAAACGGAATTATAAATATTTCGACTGCAGCATGGCTTCTACATGCAGGAAGTCCAATGTGATTAATCCATAAGCAAACGCAGCTGTTTAGATTAATTCATGCATCCAACTTTGTCCTATTTCACTTTCATGTGTTTGTACATGTACGTGAATCACATGTTGATTGAGGTCGGGATAAGCTTGACTTATCGTCACATTTGATCAAAGTGCAGTACAAGATAACTTTTTCTGAATGATAAGACCGTTAATGTGTCAAAATGTGAATCAATAGCTTGCTATAGCCTACTACACGTAGATCTGGGAAGGTAGGTAGTTGCGGTGCCACACGTCACATGATTGAAACCTATGGAGAGGAAGTATCATCATAATTATACAGCCGCTATGTAATCCTACTAAGGGATCCGGAGTTGAACTGACTTCATCATCATGTATTGTGTGCACAGGTCGTTATAAGGACATCAAAAAACGATTGCAGGAAAAGAGGTCTTAGGCGGGGTCACAGGATTACGAAAAGAGGGAGGGGTGCCTGTCTACCACTTCGAGAACTTGTCTGTTCGTCATATGTGAACTTCAACATGATAGAGCATTCTCTTGGTGAATTCTCGTTATGATGACATTCTCTGAATCCATTCATACTAGCAACCGTCTCGAAGAGGAATCTAAGAGAGTAGAAAATTCAACAGGACGTGTCCTGTGTACAGTGGCCTGTCTGTGTGTATATTTCACAAACAGGTCGGAAGGACGGTTACATGCTGTTTTACCTGACAGAGGATGTTACAGAAGGGTTACAGTTTAGCACAGCATTGTGACTCTACTAAATAAACACACATTAGTTGATATAGAGGGATTACAATTCAGCAAATACAACAGAACAAAGGCTGCTTCACTGAACAAAGGAGGTTGATAGAGGCATTAGGGATACAAACAGAACACTATTGCTCTACCAGTTTTGGAATATGTTGGAGGAATAGAATATAGGATTTGTAACAGAACAAAGTAACTCATCTAAACAATATCATGGAGGTTGACAAAAGGATTTTTTAAGTTCATCATTTGCAACAGAAGAAGAGTTGGTCTACCTTACATATGCATCCTTCTATACTTTATTTCACTAGACAAAACAAACTTTCCTGCCTAAAACGTGGCTAGCAGGATTTAGGCTTTGCATATTCAACATAAAATCATTTCAAGTAACGTACACAAGCCATTCGTCATTAAAATGTCGTCGTTCGTTGGAGAACTAGTAGCTGTTTTGATCCTGATTGCTGTGGTACCATTCGTCTTTGCTCTTCTCCCTTGGCTTATACAGACAGTCGTGAATCTGAAGTGCTGTGCAGGAGGAGGCGGCATGGAAATGGCGGAGAAGATTTTAAACTATCTTAATATTGTCGCAGGGGGAATATTCCTCAGTCTCATATTGCTACATATGATTCCAGAGGTACAGGTGAAGGTGGAGGAAGAGTTCGACGCAGTGGGAGTCGACACGCACTACCCTTTCGGCACATTCTTTGTTGCTCTGGGACTTGTTGCCTTTGTTGTTTTGGAGCAAATCGTCATGTATTGTAACCATGGGCATCAGAATGCGACGCGGGATGATCAAGAAACAAACACTGAAATTACCTCGGACATCGACAATGAAAAAACACCCTGCATATCGGACGACGAAAACAAAAAACTTCTCAGTTCATATGAGACCATACCAGTTCAAGAATTGTCAGCTAACGAGACGTTGGGCTTGCACAGTCATGACAAAAACGGGACGTCAGGCCAGAAGCAGAATTCACTCCTCAGGACCTATGCTCTTTTGATTGCATTGTCCCTTCATTCCGTTTTCGAAGGAATGGTAATAGGATTCCAGGAAAAACAAAGTGGACTTTGGGAACTATTCGTTGCTATAATTTTCCACAAATGCCTTGTCGCCTTCAGCCTGGGTTCCCGGCTACTTAAGGAAAAACAAAGATTGTCTCTTAAGCATTACTTCGGACTGATATTCGTGTTCTGTCTCATGGCACCACTCGGGGGAGTACTAGCTACTCTTCTGGTCGACTATTCCCATTCCAGTGCATTGAAGTTAACGGAGAGCATTCTAACTGCGTTAGCGACCGGGAGTTTCATGTTCGTGACATTTTTTGAGATATTGAGATTTGACAGTGGATCAAGTGCTAATCTTGTCGGCGTTCTTTGCCTCATTTTGGGTTTTAGTGTGTATGCTATTTTGCGATACCTACAGGGCGACCATCATGGTCACTGATAATAGTACACATATCACATACCTATCGGGTTATTGAGAGAAAAAAACGTCCCACAAGTTCAATATGTCCTGAAGTATCAAATCGATTACGATGAAACTGCACTGAAAGTAAAAGTATGATAAGGTAAGGAGATGATGTATGGAATAATGTCCGGTACAAAGACGCAAATCTAAAAGACGTTCTCAGTATCGGAGATGCTGACTCAATGGCACCATCCGATGTTAAAGGGTCGGCATCAGTCAAAACGCCAGACAGCAAAGCTGTGTTCTGCGATCATTTTTTTATCCATGGGACGATGCATTCAAGGACACTGCAATTTTGTATCCCCGCGGGTAAATTTTACCAATGCCATCGGCAATTTCGATTTTACCACAGAAAAGGGTAATATTTGCTCAAAAGCGCCGGTCAGTGTATTACCTATATCCGAGGGTATCCTCAGGCGCCTTCCTTATTATTGCAGGTAATGTTTACCTGGAACCGTGGGTAAAACTGGGGACACGCTTACTACATGTACCTATATTCCCGTAGGTAAATTGGTAGTAAGCTTGTCCCCAGTTTTACCCACGGTTCCAGGTAAACGTTACCCCCTATAATAAGGAAGGTGTCTGAGAATACCCACGGATAGGTAATATTGACCTGCGCTTTTGTGCAAATATTACCCTTTTCTGTGGTAAAATCGAAATTGCCGATGGCACTGGTAAAATTTACCCGCGGGGACTACTCCATTTTTTACAGTGTGGACAAAATCAGTTTCGGAAGCCCAAACGACAGTGGACAAATTGATCATTGTTTCTACTCTCTATTCCACTTTCGAGTGGCGCGAGGTTTATAAACGATAGCTCTGCAATGGCTGGCTCAAATTTGATATACCATACATCAATCGATTTGTCTTTTTTGCCGCTACAGCCATCATCACTGTCATTTTGCCGAAAAACGTGACAGAAAAAAGTTCTTTCACAAATCGCAGTTTGTGTTTACGGCCGAAATGGCGGCCATTTTGAAATGACGCAATGCATCGCGCACGTGTAAACTGCACTGAACAGCATGGCGAAATGAAATGGGTTTTGAGAAAGGGATCCGTTTTGCCGGCCTTACGCGAAAAATGAAGATAGCAGAAAGACACCGACAAGAAAGACAAGTCAATTGATGTATGGTTTGTCGAATTTGACCCAGCCACACATTGCGGAGATATCGGCTGAAAACCTCGCGCCACTGGGATGTGGAATGAAGTGCAGTATGATTGTGAGCTGAGTAATTTCTGTGATGGTCGTTATTTCAGTTTTTGACATCATTCCACACTCAACAGAAATATTGATATGAAATTTACGGCATGGTTTGACCACAGCATAAGCTCAATTGTAGTGCAGTTTTGTAGAATTCAGTGAAATTTTGTAGAATTCAGAATACATGAGGAGATATTGTGCCAGTGTGACAGGAGTCAACGTCCTGGGAATGCAATTCCGCGCAATAGACTGTTGTTGTAAGGTTATATTCGAATGGTCATGATCAATGCAGCACCTCGCTGAACAATAATCCCTCGCTGAACAATAATACCGGATGATTGAGGACAGGGAGACGACTTTGATCCCTGTCAAACCGGGCCCATCTTAAAGTGTGTGCCGATTAAGATGTAATCTAGACTAGTAGAGTCTACCTGATCCTACCAATCTGCACGCTGCAGTCGTGGCTTGTTTGGTAGGACCAGTATTGGCCGCCATTTTGGAGGAATTCTGCCAGTGACGTCACTTGGAAATTTTATGTAAATCATGTAAATTTATTCAATTCTCAATACAGCTGAAGTACCGGAATGCCGATAGAAGGTGACCTTTTTTGACCCAAGAAATCCACCAATCACGAAGGTGTTAAAAATAGAAAGGTATCAACATAATTATCCGTACACTCTTAGAAATAAAGGTTTTCTAAGAGTTTTAGCTTTCAGGTTTTTCAAAAAACCGTATACGGTTTTTCAGGGAAAACCCTAGGGTTTTCTAGCTTTAAGTTTTTTCAAATGGCTTTTCAGCAAAACCCGTGGGGTTTTCTGGTTGTAAGGTTTTTCAGGTTGTAAAGGTTTTCCAAAAAACCGCTTATGGTTTTTCGATCTTCGTAGAGATTTGTTTACTT
>NMRB01000780.1:67130-88658 GCA_002633025.1 Notospermus geniculatus | reverse complement strand
TTAGTGGGTCTATACCTACGGCCAACTAAACACTGGGGACGAGTGTAGACGGCTGACGGATTTGGTTTGAGTTTGAATCTTATAGCGTATGTACATGAACGTTCTGTTCTTGGCGCATATGGCTTACATATGGTGAGAACTTGTGTATCCTATGTTTGACAAGCGTATTAAGTAGTTGTCGGCAATATTCGTGAAAAAAAAATTTTCGGTCGGCCCAAAAAAGGGGGGGGCGCGCCCCCCCTTGGATCCGCGCCTGATTGTTGCCCCTGGGTGGAACTCTCTAAAATGTTCTTCGCTTCCCCAAATCTGTTTAGAACGTCCTGTAACATTATGTATGTTACTTGCAACGGAACATCAGATAACCTCACCAACTTGACTGGTTTCACATTGGTGTGAATATCATAGCAATTTACCAGATCATCTAACGGAAGATCCCTTTGTTCTGATGCGTCTGAAACACCTCCTTATTTTAGCTTATTTTAGTCATAAACCAGGGACCATTGGCTCGTTGTACACTACTGTGTATTCCACTTTCGAGTGGCGCGAGGTTTATCAACGGTAGCTCCGCAACGGCTGGGTCAAATTTGACATACCATACATCAATCGAATTGTCTTTTTTGCCGCTACAGCCATCATCATACTGTCATTTTCCCGAAAAACGTGACAGAAAGAAGTTTTTTCACAAATCACAGTTTGTGTTTACGGCCGAAATGGCGGCCATTTTGAAATGGCGCAATGCATCGCGCACGTGTAAACTGCACTGAACACCATGGCGAAATGAAATGGGTTTTGAGAAAGGGATCCGAGAAAGGTTTTGAGAAAGGGATCCGATATGCCGGCCTTACGCGAAAAATGAAGATAGCAGAAAGATACCGACAAGAAAGACAAGTCAATTGATGTATGGTATGTCGAATTTGACCCCGCCGTTCCGGAGATACTCGGCTGAAAACCTGGCGCCACTCGGATGTGGAATGAAGTGTAGGGTATCACTAGGTAGTTTGGTTCCCTAACCCACCGCCAGGGCTAAAAGGGTTCGGTAATGGCTTCCATCGGCACCAAGATTTCTGGTGTCTGACGTCACGAGAGAATTTCCAACCCACGCCGTTACCGGTATCTTGTGATCAGTAGACAAAATGGCGGACATGCGACAGCCTCTGAATCAATTACGTTACCACAAACAACGCAGTCGCGGCGGTATTTGTTTTTCTAGGTGTACTTGCCCAGAACATTAGGCTTTTTCCCTTGAACATGTTGAATTCGCTTAGTGACATTTGCCAACCACGTGCCTATATGTTTTCGTAGTAAACCGGAAGAGACGCCCCAGTTCTAAAAATAGTAACGCCATAAAAGGGAAGGCTCATCAGCCATTACCGAAACCTTTTAGCCCTGGCGGTGAGTTCGGGAACCAAACTAATCACTAGGGTCCTGCAAGGATCTCTTGGGCTTGGACCCAAGCATTTTTTGGTTTGATTTTCAGAGAGTTTTGCATTTCTACACTGTTGGAGGGTATGGGGGTATCTCTGTTACTGTTTTCATTTAAGGCGCACTAAAAAATATTTATGTTTTTCATCCCTGCCCGCCTGCCAAAATGCTCCCGCCCTCGATTTTTTATTGCTTATTTTCCTTAAACTTCTCTGTAGCGCCCATAGACTTGACTACGTTCGCCACCTAGCGTTCAACAACATCACTAATCGTCGTCCGAAGCGTTTTGGAACAGAGAAAACAGTTTGCCATGACTTAGGTTTGGGCTATGGTGACTCTAAGTCTAACAAAAGTCTGACTTTTCTCAATGCTTCAAGCATAGAGAAAGTGTAACTTAAGCTACACTTTGGCTAAACAATACCCTGGGTGTACTTTCGGTAGTCGGTATTGTGACACCTCGATTCGAGGTTGTCTCGCCCGTGGTCACGTGACCGCCTGAAGAATGTCATGAACAGCTACACTCAACAAGTACCGCGGCGCGAGACCGCGAGATTCCACGGGATTTCTAAATGGGACTCGATCCTAGGCACTGATCGCGGATGCTGGGTGATGTTCGGCTACCGAAACTACACCCAGGGTATTCTTTTAGTGAAGACTGACATCCTGGGTAATCTTTGTATAGGCCTATACCCAGGACGACATTTACCCTTTCAGCCCTACTATTGGCTGACGGAATACTGGTGCTAGTGTGCTGCGACTTCACGATATGCACACAAACATGACAAAGAAACATGTAGATCTACCTGCCAGCGTTTCCCAAACAATGAGGGGCAACACTGGCAGGCTTCAACTAGGTTGGTGACTGTTGTTCAGGGAGTTGCATCCCGCATCCAAACCCGTGTCACCCTATCGTCTGTGCATGCAGTAGCCTATCGTATCCCTTCATGCATTTTCGAGGGGAGACACTTATACGTTGGACTAGAGGCAAATATGGTATGCTGAGGGAACCACCAAGTCAGATTCCATTCCGTTAACCGTTAGGCCTATAACTGATCCCTAACTAATTGATCACTGAACTAGTGTATGCATGTACAGGTAGCCCACACAATGTTTCTGTATATTGGTCGGAACCAAGATGAACACATGGTTCTGATGACACTTATCAATTTCAAAAGGGCTATTTCGATTTTTTCAAAAAATAAAATTACCAATTATTGCCTAGACTGAACCATGTGTAATATGATACCATAGTGTATGGGGAATGAGATATGTGCAGGTCGGATGGGAAGGCAAGGGTGGCCTATGTAGAGGAATAGGGGGTCCTAGGAATGCAGGTCCT
Source organism: Notospermus geniculatus (assembly GCA_002633025.1). Taxonomy (NCBI): domain Eukaryota; kingdom Metazoa; phylum Nemertea; class Pilidiophora; order Heteronemertea; family Lineidae; genus Notospermus; species Notospermus geniculatus. The sequence continues at coordinate 85,897 of NMRB01000780.1, read as the reverse complement.
AGTCACAATTTAGTCTATTGTACTACTGCACATTATCATACCCCAACTGACCACCAAGGCCTAAGAATCGAACCCACCAGTGGGTATTACCCTACCCCACTGACCACCAACTGACCAAGGCCCAAGAATTGAACCCACCAGTGGGTATTTCCCTACCTCACTGACCACCAAGGCTTAAGAATTGAACCCACCACTGAGTATTACCCCTACCCAACTGACCACCAAGTCCTAAGAATCGAACCCACCACACTGAGTAGGCCTACGTGTATTAGGCCTACTGTAGGCCTAGTATCCCACTACCATGGCCGAAGAATCGCCCCCCCCCCCCCCCCCGACACCATGTCACATAGTGGTCTCGACACGAACACCCGAAAATTGAACCCGCTGTAACGTTTTCGGATGTTTCACATCTGTGAAGGTTTCCCTAATATTGTCTGACGAAGTAAGCTGCGACTTAACAATAGTGGAGACACAGAGAAATGTGTTGATCCATCAGCATGCGTACCAAAAAACACTGACAGATTTTACACTACTAATAGGCCCTGGGCACTAACCCCATCTTTACTGCCCTAAAGCCAGAGAATCGAACCCGAGGCGAACAGGCATAAACCTATGGTGTTTGATGACGCATCGTTTCTAATGTTCAAATTGCCAATTATAACGAAGTCTGAGAAACAGGTGCTGTATGATACAAAGAGGAGTATGAGGGTCCTTAAACATGTTAAACATACGGCAAAACAATTATGCAAAACACCCCGTGCATGCATTGCTGTGGGGAACATAGATAGTGGTGTACAACATGGATATGCAAATTCGGATACATCAATTTTCACGCGTGTGGACCACTAGGCCTGGTATGATCAAGCCTTTGCTATCATCAAACCGTGAGATTTTTTTACGACGGGGGTGATATTACTCGTTATTTTCATGCCTGATTTTTCGTTTCCAGATACTTTTCTCTGGCATCGCGAAACCATTCTCCATGAAACCGCGTCAGAAGCAGTAGAGTGGCACATTATTGTGTCCACCCTGGTCCATCCACCTTAAAACCTAAGATTTAGTCGTATTTTTCTTATTTTGGGGCTCAAATGAGCATTTTCTATGTACATCTGTGTTCCGCAATAACTGACGCCTTTGGGGCCTGATTTAGCCATCGAATCGTGTATGGGAAGATGAGATGTCTAGGATGATCCCTATGATTTTTCGAAAGGATTTTAGGCAGCGATTCGGATTATTTTGATCGGTGAATTAGGGGTATTTTATGCCTTGATCTTGAAGCAGCCGTTCATGTTTTAGGCCTACATGTATGCTGACGTTTTTGGCCCACTGGCCTGAATACATGTAGGTGAACAATGAATATCCTCTTTTTTTACCAGAGCGGATGACTTCTGATAGCGATATTCTGACTGAATGGTAACATTTAAAGGGACAGTCTGCTGATAGTGTCAATACATTCCATGGGAAGGCCTTCTGATTTAAGAGGGTAGTCTGGGTATGGGTATTGGTGATATGCCGGGGATGTAAAAGTCACGGCGAGACACGACCCCCTAAGATCACCTAGTGCCCAAAACGTCGCTAGACTTGTATATCACATTTCGCTAAGACTGCAGGATGTAAGTAGCTGAGGCTGAGAGTCAGAAATCTCCGAATTCGCCTTGATGGGCCGAGATAACACATTGCCGGTGTAACATATAGACTGACGGAATAAGCTGCGACTAGGTAATTGGGGACACATGCACAGACGTGTCAACTTATTTTCAAGCGTTTCCCTATTAACAGCGGCAGGGGAACACGGAGTACATTAGGGAGGTTTCATTAGGGAGGCCATACGACGACGTTTATCTATTGTTTGGGTATACCCACACAATAGATAAACGTCGTCGTAGGGCCTAACCGGGTGCTTGCGAAACCTCCCTATTGTAATAGAAATGCTGACGAAAGTTGGGCAAAAGCCTAATCCAATCAGGCCTTATGTTTGCACCTCCGGCGGTGCGAAACCTGGCACTGCATGGTCCTCCGGCAATGATAATTTTCTTACCAGGAAATATGATGAAATAATGTTTTTGATGACAGGCAAGGCCTGCAACCTCATCGTGTCTGTAAAATGAGTCCTTCCTGAGATAGGATGGCCGGCGGGCAGGCCGTAGGACCAGGTCCTGCAGTCCAAACATCGACAGAATCTTAGTTAGGCCCAGTTTGAGGGGTAGTTATTAAGTACGGAACGGAACGGAACGGAATCATGGTTGCAAACGGAATGTAAAAGACATCTGGTGCTCACCAGTCTATCTGGCCTGACGGCCATCTAGCCTGGTCCGAATCCATCACATTTCCCGTTTCTGAGGGGGTGAGAGACTCAGCCAATCATCGGGGCGCGAAGGAAAATCGACGTGCCAATCAAAATCCATGTTACAAATGCGAGCGTGAAGAGCAAAGAAAGTGTCCAACGGTGATTTGTTTCGCGAGTTCTGATTGGCTCGGAGGCGGGGTCAAGTAGGGGTCAGGTTCATTAATAATTTATGCATTAACGGAAAAGATGACAGGATTCGGACAAGGCTAAAGACGGAGTCGATAGCCTTGTTTGGACAAGATGGTAAAAGACGGACCGACCTGTAAACTGGAGCGGAACAGAGCTAATCTTATGAATAGCGCTGTGCTGTGATGTTGGGTTCGTTCTGTCATGTTGGTATTAGGCTCGGTTCTTGGGTCGTGCCATTTACTTTATTGGGGAAGCGCTTTTGTGTTGGGTCCGATTCTATATTGGGGTTAATATGGAGTTCCTTTTTACCATTGGGATGGTATATTGCTTCAGTGGTTGATTTTGATTCTGCGGTCTTGGCGGTCACTCTGGTAGGGAAGGCCTACCCATCCCAATAAACATCACGGCCAGTATAGAATCGAACCAACCAACCACTAGAGCACTACCCCACCAGAGTGACCAGTAAAAAATCGAACCCACACAACTGAAGAATTGCCTTATCCCAATTACACTACTAAGGTGGGACTACCCAATAACTGAACCAATCACCAACAGTACTAGGCCTACCCGAACCCAAAATAGAATCGAACGCACCACAAAAGCACTACACCAACATAGATGGCAAGACCTTAGAGTTGAGCTCACCACAAACATGATAGAACGAACCATCATAACAGCACGGCACTGTCCATTTGAAATGAAATGAAGATTAACTTTGTTCCGTTCCAGTTTCAGGGTCAGTCCGTATTTTATATTCCGTTTGCAACCACGATTCCGTTCCGTTCCGTTCCGTACTTAATAACTACCCCAGTTTGAGGCACAATGATCTGCCGGACAGCATCAGATAGTTTTGAAAATAAGGGTCACCTTGTATAGTGCCTTGTATACTGCAGTGCAGTCTCAAAGCGCTTTCACATCATTACCCTAGCTATTATTAGGCCTGTGCAATCCAGATCAAGCTCCACTTTCTGGGAAGTATTACAGTCCGGCTGCCAGAAAGCGCACATGACTAGACATTCACATAAAACCATCTCTGCCAGCAAGGTACCCGAGGCCGGTTCAAACGTGGCAACATTTTCCTTTCAACCTGCAGCAAACAGCAACCTCTTTCATCATACCTTAGGGCGACCGACAGGCTGACAGCTTGAAAGAGGTTGAAGGAAATTGCTAATATAGTTTTGCCGAAAGGCTTAATTTTGGAGGCAAAAGTCAAAATAAAGTGAAAGAGGTTGCCAGAGGGAAGTTGAAACGTGTTGCTAGATGCGTTCACACATGGCAACCTGAGGTTGCATGTATCAAATTCAGGGTCTTTCAACCAGGTTGCTAGAGGTTGAAAGCAAAAGTCTGAACCAGCCCGGACCTTCTTACCGCCAGCCAGAGACCACAGGTACTACACCACAGCGGCCCCTTAAAGATAATGTATCACGGGTATTTTCGCGGACCACGAAAATCATTGTTTATTTACATTTTGTTTGTTTATGTCTAGTCTTTCTTTGTCTTATGAGTAATTTATTGGTGGCATGCCCCTCTAGAAATTCTTTTGACACCGAAAGTATTCTATTTGGTGGGTTGGCATGTTGCAAAAGTCAAAAATAACATAATGTAAACATCTATGTTTTCAAACATTGAATGTAAACAATGAAGTCGTGATACATTATCTTTAACATGTAGCCCGGCTGACTTCTGCAGGCTACGTCTATGGCACACTGAAAATCCAATCTACCAAGTATTATGCAGCGATAGATAGGCCCCGTTCTTGGGAAATTTCATCATCCTTTTGCAAATAAATAATAATAGTATCACAGCCAAGAATGCCCCAGATAGTTCGATTTCTCTAATATTTAACGCAAGTAGGCCTATTGTTTCAAGTGGCTCACGCTTGGGATAGGTAATTGCAGTCACCGGACTGGAATATTGCTCCATTTTCCGATATTTCAATTTACCAGCGCGTCTCGATAGGTGGTCGAATATCGCAAAACACTTGAAATCAAAAGGGAATGATTCCATTGGTCGTCTGCGTTGGCCGATTTCGCATAACACACCGATCTGGGATCGAGTCTTCAGTTGTCGGTTCTGACTTCAAACAACGAGCATCCTGTGGACCAACTTCAGAGGTAGGTGAAACCATCATTTTATTCACAATGCTTCGTGAATTCCTCGTCACAGGCCAGATATACCATATTCGTCAAGTTATCTTTCCTATTGCCCCTAACCAACATTTCAATATCATTTTCAGTTACCGGTAGGTTAAGACATCCTTTACTGCCTTTCGTCTTCATTTTCCTTTCCTTTGTATGTTTTACATTTCGTTTTTCATACTTCACGTCTTCTTTTGCTTTGAAACAGATCTTTGTATTTGTACCCATTTCGTTCTACGTCACGCGCTGTGGATTGTAGCATGAATACTTTTTCTTTCCATTTGTCCTTGCCTGTGCCATTACGTAACGTTTCATGGGCATACCTTCGAGGTGGGCTTGTTAACGCCGCGGGACCGGTCGCGGCTCTGCACCTGGCAAACTGCGCCAGTCGACGACGGTTGCGAGGCCAAACGGTCCACTCCCCGCGGCGCGTTTGTTTCCGCAGCGGTTGTCGGTGAGCGCTGCGGTTTTCAAAGGTTTTGGAGAGTCCTTCGATGTTTAACAATACTTGGCGTGTTTGTACCAATGCCTGATGTGAAAACCGCACCGCGCGCCGCAAACACCGGCGGAATCCGCTAATGTGCCTGTTTCCACTAAGAGCGATTTTGCGGTTCTCACAGGCATTGGGATATATTAACAGACCATGTATTGTTAAACCATCGACGGATTATCCAAACCCCTGTGAAAACCACAAATCGCTATAGTGGAAACAGGCCTTAAACTTCGGAGGCGTATTCTGCAAAATCTGCCGCTTCGAAATCAACATGACTAGCTTGCTGTCACGTCCTGTTTGGATGGGATACTTCTAATCTACATTTGGGTTTCAGCTCAGACTGTTCTAGAGTTTCGGATTGTAAAGTTCCAGCCTGAAGAAGACCCCGGTTGGGGTCGAAAATTCGCAAACACTCTGGAAATTGCCTTTTCATTTATCACTAATACAACATGTACATTTTGACCCACTGATTATGAAAATGTCATTAATCCTTTATAACAAATTTTAAATGGAACCTCGTCCCCAGGTGCACGTTCGCATATTTGCACAGGTTTTGCATATGACTGGAGCACGGCTTTGCCTGGAGGCGAGATTCACTCTCTATGGGATGTTCCACCAAAAATCAAAACAAACCCCGCGAGCCATTTGCTTTAATTTGGACTTCCCTCCATTTTTCAGCTCTTCACCATTGTAACAAGATGAAACTGGCTATCGTCCTCTTCCTGGTGGTAATGCTGGCGATTGCTACTGCATCGCCTGAAGCAGAAGAAGGTAAATAGTCAAGTTGTTGCCAGGTCCCGCACATTTGGGAAGTTTCACCATGGTCACCGACGAAATTAGTGAAGTGTGGTTCAGGATCGGCAACAAGCAACGGAAAATCCGTTGACAGAAACAGCAGTTGGCAATTAAATCAAAAAGAAGGTTTATTTTCACAGTGAAAGTTCTTGTTGAAGAGGATCGTTGCCACAGAACACGGCGTAGTCTACAGTGGTGTGGCAACTTACCCCAGAAACTGCCGACTATAAATTTTGCCAGAAGTTAGGAGAAGCGCTGCGATTCGGCGGGATCTCCAAGCTGGGTAAAGTTAAGGATCCTTATGTTTACCCAGGGTCGTCCTGGGTAAAGAAAAGGATTACCCAGGATGATCCTTGGTAAACATAAGGTATACCCAGGACGACATTGACCCATTCAGCGTTATGAATGTATTGCTGGCTTTTATTTTAAGTTGAAACTCCAGTTCGTGTGTGCGGCTCAGTGTCAACACGACCGAGCTGATCCTGATCAGCGACTGATAACTCAGATGTATCTAACTGCATACACATTCTCNAACGGTGGCCAGCGGAACCAGGCTATGTCACCTCGATTAACAGATGGCGCTGTGCGTTATGGCAAAGAGTGCCCGCGGGCAATATCTTTCGGATTTCTGCACAATAGTACATCAGTACGTACAGAATGATTGGTGAGTATGTGGGACCCATTTTAATGGAAAATGAGTGAGTCAGCCAGAGGACGGTGGTCTAATAATTTTTTCCAGAGCTCTACTTAACTTCGGAACTACATGGAACTATATCTACGGTCGCGTTCGGAAAGCTTCCCCGAGGAAGCTCGGGGAGGCGCGAGAGCGTTCGGAAAGGTATTTGGCAAGCTGCCTAGGCTTCCTCGAGCCTGGCCGAAGTGGGCGACTCGCCGAGGCGCTCACTTGGGGAGACTCCCGGCATGCATTTCGTTTTCTTTCCAGGCCGGCATGCTGATTGGCTGTACGTGGACTATTTCACGCCTGCAACCCACAGTAGTACCTTTCCCCGAGGAAGCGCAAATATCGTTCGGAAATTCGCCTTCACTGGGCATGCTCACATTCCCCGAGAGAAGCGCCAGAAACTTCCTCGGGGAAGCTTTCCAGACACGCTATACATACATCAGTGTGCCGAAGGCATATCAAGAAATTTGTCTCATTTGCACCGAATCGACGCCAGGCGGCGCTGCTCCCAATGCATTAACTGACTTTCACGGTCGACTTTTGTGCATAAAATGCTCATTGAAAGAACTCGCTGCATAAAAACGATGGGTAAAATTCCCAATCTGTCACAAAAAGCCTTTAGAATTCAGTGGGCCGTCACAGAAGGCCGAGATCTGAAAGGTTTTCTTGCCAATGAAGAGATTGATTGCGAAAACACGACAGAAATAAACGGAAATAGAGGTCAATCCGCTCCTCAGAACGGGGTTTCCCAACAATATCAACCTGCCACATGTTTCCTATGATAGATAGGCCTATGTAACCGGTAAAAACGCCATCCATAAGGTGTGATATTCAAAAAGCAAATCAGCTTATCCCTGTTGTGATCGGTCAATCAAATTGACTGCCTTCTTTGTTTAAACATTTTGACATGTTTATCATGTTGAGGACGTTGCGCCTGCGCGAACTCACCGAGGAATTCCACAATAGTAGTCTCGCGCAGCCAGAACCTCGGTTGGGAGACCGAGAGTCTGGCCACAACGTCTAAAACGTTTGTGATGCTGCTTTGCGTACGACTACCCCTATCATATCCCTGGCCGGCGGCATCGGTCTTTGGCAAATTTCTCGATAAAGACGACATAACTGGCCTGTGTCTATCTCCTATAGTGTCATTGATGACAGGATCAGATCATCAGTGCTCTGGGGAAAGACCTCCATGGTGCGGTCAAGGTATACCGAGCTTTGCTTCTGTTTGACTGAAGTTCGCTGAATAGAGCGCCGCCATTTTGCAAGTTGATGTGATCCCTCCAAGATGGCCAATCAGCATGGCTGTAACACACTGGATTCAAAATTGACCAATCAGCGTCGATACCAGGATCTTGGTATTTTCGTAACAAAAATTGTTGAGGTTGGTGTCAGTCTCTGTAATGCTGCGCAGTTCGCGCATGCGTAACAGAGACTGAGTGCCTCAGTCTATCACAACAGGGGAATTCTGTGTCAGTTACATTGGCATGCGTTACCGTTAATATTCATGCACGTTCTCCTGTTAATTTTCATAACAATGTAAAATACTTGCAGTTACTGAGGTCTATTTCCTCTGCGTGGAAATGGACTAGCAACTGTCGTGTGTGTGACGTCGCGATTCTTTAAAGCCGCACAGTATAGACAGATGGATCATAATCGGCGAGCATCTCGGTCACCCAGCCGCTGTTTCGAATCTGGGAATCCGTAGTCTCGGTCACCCAGCCGCTGTTTCGAATCTGGGGATCGAACAAGCGTCTGGGACCAAACTGCGAAATTACTGTTTTGGAGGCTTACCAAGATCCTGGTACGCGCGCTGATTGGCTAATCAGGGACAGAGCTAGTCATTCATTTCAATCCGCCGATTCCTCCCATTTGAAAATCACAATCCGGCTGCTGATTGGGCAAGAGAAGTGATCATGTGATCTCATCATGGCGACGACCATAAAATGTCAGTTGGGTTCATGTGCGGATCCAGACGCCGGGGGGGGGGGCGCGGATCCAGACGCCGGGGAGGGGCGTGACCCCCTGTTCTCCCTTAACTGACATTACCACGTTGTAATGGGCGAAATTTACACCAAAAATGTGTAAAGTACACATTTTTGGTGTAAAATTCACCACGTGGTCTAATGTCCCACCACCAATTATTTGTTTTCAATAATTTGCGATAATAAGAAAAAACCCGCAAAAAAATAAAGCTTCTGTTGTGTTTCTGGGATGCCTGGAATCGTATCATCTACCGCCTTCTAGATTTCAAAATTTTCTGGGGGCCCCGACCCCGTCGGCGCGGGTAGATCTTCGCCGCCCCGGTTTTCTCGATCTCGTCTTCCATACGGATACACAATTCCTGCTCAGACTTCAGCCTGAAATTCAACTCCAATAAGTTGATGCTGTCCTGGGCGCTGTCTCAGATCACTTCGCTAATCGATTCATTGCCAGATTCAGACATTTGGAAGGTTGTGAGAGTGAGTGAGACTGACCCGAAATTCGCAGTTGCGCGAGACTACCATCGAACAGTAAAAATCAAGTTTGGGGCCAGACTCTGTAATGGTAATGAAAGAGTCTGGCTGCGCGAGACTAGGGAATCCGTTTGGCAGTACTCAAACTAGTTCCTACCGAGCATGCGCGGCCTACTTCTGGACTGGCCGCTTATGCCGCTAGCACCAGCTGCCTCATCGCTTTCCAGCTGGCTGGAATATAGTGCGCGTACATTTGACATAGCAAATCTCGAATAAAAGTCAATAAAATCAATCATGTGAAACAATATAAAGTTATCAAACGTGGAAATGTACATGTAAGATTTGAGACGAATAAATGCTGTAAATGATCAGAATAAGTAGCTTGTTCGCGGAACTTTACAGGCATGGGATGTGATAAGGCTCTCACTTTCTCACAATTTTAACCAATCAGAGGGCGTCCTTTGTTCACGTGCTTCAGTTGACCAATCAGATAATTAGGGCGACGAAAAATGTTTCGTGTACGTGCCCATGAAATACTTCAATTCCATTTGGCATATGCGGGAACTACGATCCTCCGCCGAGAAAGAAGGGACCTGGTGGCAGTGTCACTAGGTCGGAAGAATGGAGACAGGTGGCGCTGTGAGCAGTTTGGGCAGTACTGTGGAACACTAAACGGCTGGCTGTGCAAGACTACCCGCAGCATTGGGGATTCCCCGAACCTCGATACAGGATAATGCTATGTGTGGTTCTATGGTTTTATGCATTACGCACGCCTGTAAATGAGGTTGCACTAAGATTTCGGCCGAACTGGGAGTGAGTAGCGGTGCATACTGTGCGGCTTTAACTTCGGAACTACACGGAACTATCTTCATACATCAGTGTGCCGAAGGCCCTGCCTTGAGCAGTATCCATACCATTCCTTATAGGCAGATATTAGTGAGGTTTCGCAAATCTGACGAAACACGAAGTACGAAATACGAAATTGGACTTCATTCCCATGACGTAATGTATCTCAGGAGATGGTTGGTACCACAAATTTCTCCTGCGGCAAGAGCGTCTTTTAGCGTATGACGTTAGACCGATAGAGTTAGTCTGTATTAAAGATGATGTATCACGACTTCATTGTTTACATTCATTGTTTGTAAACATACATGTTTACATGTATGTTATTTTCGACTTTTGTGACATGCCAACCAAACAAATTCAATACTTTCGGGACCAAAAGAATTTCTAGAGTGGCATGCCGCCAACGAATTACTCATAAGACAAAGAAAGACTGGACATAAACAAACAAAATATAAACAAACAATGATTTTCGTGGCCCGCGAAAATACCCGTGATACATTATCTTTAAACTTTGAAATTTGTCTTCCGTTTCCATTTCGTAGATACGAAGTGGAAATTTAAAGATTCAAGATGCACCATAACTGTCTCGGTCTTACATGATATGCTAAAAGACGCACTGTAATGGAACATTGTTTCAGGAGAGGAACTGAATTGGTTTATACTAAAATAAGGCCATGTAAAAAAATAGTATGTTAGCATCCCCTCCCGCCATCGAAATCACCCCCTCCTCAAATATTTCTTATTTTTTATTTTCAAAAGCCTTTCAAAAAACCGTCAAAAGTGTGATAAAATTGTAGGCGAGATGCTTAAATAAAACAACACGGTTTTAAAGGACAGAAAGTAGTTTTTATTTCAATTCATACCTTTTACATTTGGAATTTCCCTGAGGGTGCCATGGTTTCCATAGTAACATGCATCTCAAACTAAAAAATTAAAAAGAAACCTCCCGGCCTCCTCAGAAAATTGAGAGTGGAAGGATGCTAACCACCTATTTTTTTACATGGCCTAATAAAAAAATAGTGCCAATGGCACTGTGCCCGCTTGGCTTGACAGCATAGTTGTACGAATCATCAGCAATCTCACTTAAGCCATATCGTAAGTACAAACATGCCAAATTGCCATATAAAAGTATCATTGGGTAACAAGTTGATGAAGATCCGTTTTTAGTTTTGGCCCCCTAGTGGCAAAGTCAAGAACCAGATTTCGCCAAAATTTTGTGTGTGAGTTGCTATAGCCTAGAGGTAGATATGTGCAAAGTTTCAAAGGAATAGCTGAAACCATTACAAGAAGTGCCAATTTCGTAACTTCAGACAAACTTTGACCTCTGTGACCTTGAAAATTAGGTCAAATTAAAAACTGGGGTATAGTGTTATGTATCCTCATTAGATATACCCATGATAAAAATTTGATGAAGATCCGTCTCGTAGTTAGGGAGAAATGGCACTTTAGGTGATTTTGGTTTTGGCCCCCTGGTGGCAATGTCAAGAACCAGATTTCACCGAAATGCTATCTGTAAGTTGCTATAACCTTGAGGTACATGTGTACAAAGTTTCAACACAATAACTCAAACCATTATCAAAATATAGCCCTTTGTAATTTTTCACAAAACGCCCCCTGGAGGCCAAAATAGGAATCCAACCGTGCTCAAAATGGAACTCGACCTAGATCTTAGGCCCATATATACACCCACCAAAGGCCAAAAAGATTCGTCAAAAAATAAAGGCGCTAGAGCGCTAACAAACCAAAGTTTACGGACGTACGTACGTACGTACGTACGTACGAACGATCGTACTGACGCACGACAGACCACCACTCAATGACCCCAACCACAGCATAAGCCCTGCTGGGCCTTGCGGCCAAGCGGGCTAAAAATTAGCCAACCAAAAAATAAGGTCATTCCCGAGTTTGGGTTTGAAGAGAACAGCGTCCACTCATAGAACCGGGGAAATCAAGGTACCCAATATTGCCGTACAGCTGCGGGAGAAAGTTCAGGTGTGATAAAATCTAATGTCCCCACCCCCCTGCATTGTTTGTCACAGGATTAAGGGTCTTGGTCTCTCTAGAGTCCAATTCAATGGTCCCGCTTAATCCGAAAGGGTCGTATTCATAAAGCGGTTCTATGGTTAGAACCGTCTTAGGCCAGTTCCAAGTACAGTGGTTGACGATACCTGGAACCGGCCTAAGACGGTTCTAATGATAGAACCGCTTTATGAATACGACCCTAAATGTATTGTTGGGGGACATCACATATCGGGGGACATTAGATTCTACTACACCGGTGACCAACACGTGGCGAAGGTGAGGTTCCAAATCGCTATAAATACCATTGCTAAGGGCAAAATGATAACCCTAGGTGAATGAATACGCTATAAAAGGCATGCTGCTGCAATATCTCCCAGAAATGTGCAGGAGAACGCATCGAAAATCGGCAATTTTAAAATGAACTCTACGGCTGAGGGATAATTAGACTTCTCCGGCAGCCGTACAGTTCATTTTAAAATTGCCGATTTTCGATGCGTTCTCCTGCAAATTTCTGGGAGATATTCAGTGCCGCAGCTGGCCTTTTTTTAGTGTATTGATTCACCTAGGGTTTAGTTATCATTTTGCCCTCAGCAATGGTATTTATAGTAATTTGGCATCTCAGCTTTGCCAAGCGTATGTGACCGGAACTTTCTCCCGCAACTGTACGACCGTGGAAAACATCCGAATATGAAACAGCCTGTACCCCCTACTCACAGCCTCCACGCACCATTTCGTGTGCTCTGCCTGGAGCACCGATACCCCAAATTTCAAACCCGTCTCTTCGACCAACGCTAATATCATACCCACAGGACAAAGAACACAACAGGCGTCCGCGGGACAAGGTTTCAAAGGTATTTCATGTTGACAAAAGGCATTACAAAGGCTGTCTGCATAATAAAGGTAGTTATTTGAATTACAGGTAAGACGGGCCATTTTCAATTCAGAGGTATGCGCTTGACATGGTTGTATTGTGTCCACGACGTGCACTGAGATGGGCCATGCTGTAGGATTCCTCTCTGTTGTGCGGCAGGCACTCCTCGTGTTCTCCAGATAGGCTTGTGAGTATGGTGAGTGAGGATAGGCATGAACCTTCACAAGTTAACAATTTCCACTTTCTCGTGTTCTATTTCTCCACCGATTTTCCTCAAGTTTATCAAGGAATCGTCACAAATCACACATTTTTCGTTGGAACGTGAAGAAAAGCGACCCACGAGGTTCGGTGTTGGTCCGTGTTTCACGACCACGTGCATGACATGGCGGGTGACATGGTAATGTTCTTCGTTGCAGGCAGGCTCAGTACTACTCGCTGCAGCAGTGCAGTCGATGTGTCGACCTCGCGTCGTATCGAAAGAGCGGTTTGATTAGGGAGGTTTCGAAATCAAACGATAAACGTAAACGTTAACGACAACGTTATTTTTGTACCGAAAATGCAATATAAAATCTGGTTTAATAAGGGTTGTGTAAAGTTACTCGAAATCTCGAATTTTTCACACAAAAAATCTGACTAACTGTACCGGTACAAAAAATTGGGAAAACAAGGCTCGGGGGCCCTCGGGAACCGTCATAAGAAGGTGTGCCGAGACTTATTTTCTCAATTCAGTGTGCAGTTAGTCAGATTTTTTGCGTAAAAGTTCGAGATTTCGAGTCACTTTTCATTACCCTTAATGCGTAGCATGAAATATAACGTTGTCGTAAAGTTTACGTTTGTCGTTTGATTTCGAAACCTCCCCCAACAAGGTCATTCCAACGTTCGTTGAGGCCCCCGCTTCATCCCTCATGTTGCCCACACACCACGTGTTATGTCCAGCATGGGTTTCCGTTCCCAGCATGGCTGTCCTCCTTGCAAGTGGCACACAAGCTGGAGCGAGAAGAATCGTACAGAATCAGAACGTACATGTACAATACCAAGAAATAATGGTCAGATTTTGTAAGCTGATTGGACTGGTGAGTTCCCCTGTTCCGTTTTGCCTTATTTTTTTTACAGCTTCCTTTCAATCTTCATGATTATGTCAATTCAGGGGTTATTATCATGACTGTAAACATTTCGAGCGCACAATACAGGGTGGCCCAAAAATGTACAAGCATTTTGCTTTTTTCACCACCCCAGTCCGAAACCACCGTTCGTGAATCTTTCTAGAAGAAAATTAACAGCAAGATACCCCGATTCGGTCCAGTAATTTACGCCCCAGGCCCATTTTTCTGAAGCAATGTCAGAGATCCCCGATTACTAAAGTAACTTATCCAAGAAGGGCAAATTCGGCATGTTTGGGGCATTGACTTCGCTTTAAAAATAGGGCCTGGGCTCGAATCACTGGACCGAATCGGGATATCTTGGTGTCTTCTTGAAAGATTCGCCATCATTGCAGTGTCTCCGGCTAGTGGAAGTGTTTGCGTTTTTTGGGTGTCACCCTGTATTAGTGGTATTGGGAATAGAAAACATCGACGATAGAATGTGTAATCAGAAAGGATAAGATTTATCAACCGTGACACTTTGGTTTTTCACGAGACTACACTCTTAGCCAATGGCTTCTTCGTGCCTGACCAGAGGAACCCCAAGGTTCTATATAGGCCCCTTTCGAAAGTCGGCCATTTCGGCGCTGAGGGTAAAAACAAATGGGAACACGCATTAAGTTTTGCCAGTGTGGTGATGTGGAAATGTGGTGATGGCCGAACCATTAAGTGTAAAAAATTGGGTGTCATCGGTAAATTGTTTTGCGAAATTGGTGATTTTCTACACCTGAACAATAAGTGGATTCACAGACACTTTAAAACTTCTATTGTTCAGTTGAAGAAAATGCAAAAATCTTCAAAAACTGATCGATGACACCCAATTTTTTTCACACATTTCTCAATGAGTTGGCTCCCATAATGTGTCTGCCAAATTTCAAGACAGTTATTTTATCTGCAATTTCTGGCAAAATTTAATGCATTTTCCCTTTGTTTTTACCCCTGGCGCCGAAATGGCCGACTTTCGAAAGGGGCCTATACAGGGTGGCCCAAAAAACGCACAAGCATATTTTCCTACTGGGCCGATACGCCCAAGATAGACCCATCCCTAACAAACAGATCCGCTTCTATTGTTATGCTGTTATTATTGTGTTAACCTCTTTTTCATCTTGGTGCTGTGTCACCCCACATTGACATCATTATCTATTCTGATTTCTTATAACTCTATACAAAATGCACTCGCCGTTCCTTGCAATATAATGCATTCTGGAATCGCCCTTGTGGTTTTTGGTTTGTTCTGGTCGGTCACTTGTGCCGCTTTTGCCCTTGGAGAGGTGTTTCCACGTATTGTAACGCTGAATCGTGAATGGAGACTGCACACAAAAATGGTCCCTGACATGCGGCGGCTTCTCAAGCTTAGGAATGCAGCACAGGCGCCTGGAGGGCTGTCGGTGTGGTTAACACCTATACTTACCCCAAAAACGCCAGTTAGTAAAAAAAACTCCTCCCAGAATGTGCCAGTCAATACAGCCGAAATTCCCCATATTTCAATCGCCAAGAACGGCGGGCAAGGCTAACTACTAATAAAATCACCATGACAACAGTTACAACTGACACTAAGACAAAGAAATTTTACCCTTAACTTCCCGGGAAATTTACTTAAACAACTTTTTGAAAGTTTAAAGTTAAAAATTTAGTTGGAGAGCCAGGCGGACTTTATTTACACTATTGAATACAAAAGGTTTTGGTGCCTAATCCTGTTCGGATTATCATGCTCATGTATGATAGGGACGTCTTAAGTTGCACAATCCTGGGGTTTGGTCCCTAGAAACCCCTAAAATTAGCGTACTGGAAATAAAAAAGGGGTCAAAAATATGATATCATCAGATCATATCAATATTGGTGTCAAAATGTAGGTCTGTGAGTGTACTTCCGAGTCAAGGAAATATGCAACGAGAGATAAGATTGTTCAATGAGAGATTAGAAAAGGGCGGCAGAGACCATGAGCATTCGAATATGACCTTATCAGTGCGGGCTATTGTGTGGCGGACTTGCATTCCTAGGACTTTTTCCTCTGGTGTGCGTCTGGCACATTTCGTCTGAAACCACCAACCGCCATCCTAGGTTTAGTCTGTCAACCAACCGACAGGTGGCATAAAATCTACAGAGTGAAATCCGCAAACTAGTTCCTACCGAGCATGCGCGGCCTACTTCTGGACTGGCCGCTTATGCCGCTAGCACCAGCTGCCTCATCGCTTTCCAGCTGGCTGGAATATAGTGCGCGTACATTTGACACAGCAAATCTCGAATAAAAGTCAATAAAATCGAATCATATGAAACAATATAAATTTATCAAACGTGGTAATGTAAGATTTGAGACGAATTAATGCTGTAAATGATCAGAATAAAGCCTAGGTCACATATCCACTCCGGGGCCCGTACGGCGAGTAAAAACAGACATTTTGGCCAATTTCTACGGTCCCCAGTTTGATCTAGTTTAATTTCCGCTTATCCA
This sequence comes from Notospermus geniculatus, assembly GCA_002633025.1. Classification (NCBI taxonomy): domain Eukaryota; kingdom Metazoa; phylum Nemertea; class Pilidiophora; order Heteronemertea; family Lineidae; genus Notospermus; species Notospermus geniculatus. Next base: position 69,527 of record NMRB01000780.1, on the reverse strand, counting down.
TTGAGGCGATTTCGGCATAATTCAGCTTCGATCTGAGTTTCAGTCTCAAAAATCCACAGCAAGCCGCTGGGTGGGGAAAATCGTACGGCGCCCGGTGGCATTTGTGACCCAGGCTTAAGTAGCTTGTTCGCCGAACTTTACAGGCATGGGATGTGATTAGGCTCTCACTTTCTCACACTTTTAACCAGTCATAGGGCGTCCTTTGTTCACGTGCTTCAGTTGACCAATCAGATAATTAGGTTGACGAAAAACGTTTCGTGTACGTGCCCATGAAATACTTCAATTCCATTTGGCATGTAGGCGAACTACGATCCTCCGCCGAGAAAGAAGGGACCTGGCGGCAGTGTCACTAGGTCGGAAGAATGGAGACAGGTGGCGCTGTGAACAGTTTGTGAAATCCGTTCTCAATCGTGATTCGTCGATTATTGCCCATCTAATTCTAGTTTGATATAGCCTGCACGATGGTGAGTCAACTTTTTTTCGTACGGGATTTTACTCATGCATAACTAATCGTGTTGACTATTTTTGCAGTTGTTTCGGCAAATAGAAGGGGTGACAGCATATTTCGTAATCACCATGGTGATTACAAAATAAGCATTTAGGACTAGTTTACGACGAAAAATCATAGCCGGTGGATCAGCGTTCACGATTCGTTCACGGCGAGTTTGCGACTCGTTCACGACTGAATTCTGTTGACGACCAGTTTGCGACGAGTTTATGAAGAGATCAAACATGTTTGATTTGGTTCGGTGGATCAGCTTCAACGTCACGTCATTTCTTTACGATCAGTTTGCGACTAGTTTACGACGAGTTTGCGATTCGTTGACGACCGCCGTCGTGAACTAATCGCAAACTGATCGTGAACTCGTCGTAAAGTCGGTGGATCATGCCTCTTAAGCCGCTCGCACACGTGCGACAATTTGCGTGCGGTTGTATTTTTACGTTACGCAAACAATCGCAGAAATTATCGCAGATTTGTCGCAGAAGTATCGCAGAATTGTCGTATATGAACTTAACGATAATCAGCGTTTTTTGGCGTTCACTTGCGGTTGTTTGCGACAATCTGCGATTATAGCTGCGACAATCTTGCGACAATACGGGTTTTCTGTCTGTAGCCTTTTCAGTCGACACCGATATTTTGGGATTATCAACGATTTTTTGCGACATTGTGCGATATTTTGCGACAATCTGCGGTTGCTTTGCGATAAGTTGCGACGAGGTTAAATTTGAACATTTCCTAAATTTCACGATTATACGCGATTGCCTGCAATATTATCGCAAGGTCTGCGATAATTTGCGTTAATTTGCGACAGCACACCTGCGATTGTCTATCGCAATTAAACGCAGGCCAACTGTCGCACGTGTGAGAGTGGCTTTACTTCCAGTCGCAAGTGCGATGTACGCCTGGGGCCTGATTCACAAAGCATACTTAGTGGTTAAGTGTACTTAAACTCACTCTAAGCTTACACGTACCGTTTGCGTGTTATTCACGAAGGACTCTTAAGATTACGTGAATGCCTAAGATGTCTTAAAATCTACGTGTACTCAGTAGGTTCACGTAGTGCTTACTTAGTGCAGAGTAGGCCCCCCTACACGAAAGTTTGCTCAATCTACCTTTGGTGAATGGTACTTTAGGTTAGAGTGCAGGTGGCATAATGGCATAATGGGGAGCGCGGTGGCATAATGGTTAGGGCTGTGGACTCGTGATCGGAAGATCGCGGGTTCGATCCCCGGCCGTGCCACTCTGTAACTCTCAACTGAAATGTCCATCGTGTGCGCTATATTGTGGCTGCCCTTTGGTTTCTACAGAAAGGTTTCCGAATCATAGGCTGGGGTAATAATGTGTGAAGCGCTTAGAGAGCGTAATACGCTATGAAGCGCTATATAAGAACTCGCCATTATTATTATTACTAGCATGACCCGCGCTCCGCGCGCCAGTTGAAAAAGGGCAATTTCCAGAGGAGCTTGCTATTCCTGATCAATGGGGATAGGGTGGAGCAGGGGGCCATGTTGGGAAGGGCCTGCATAGCCGGGAATTATACCATACCAGCAATCAGTGACAAATGGAGGCGAGGCGGCAGCAGCAGCAATCGGTGATTAAATGGAGGGGCTGGGACATGTGGGAGGCGGGAGCAAGGGAGGTTGACATTGTTAATTGTATGAATGTATAGCGGTGATGATTTGTTTGTTACCTCTCATGTTCCTGCCTGCAGCTGGAAGCTGATGATTCCACTGCAGTGCACATATACACAGGGACAGTTCCCATATTAACCTGATCCACATGTTTAGAACCCCTCCCCCATGGGCCATGCCATTGATTGATTCGACCTCACATAGGCCTAATTGTTGCCGCCTGCCCCCTCCCCCATTTTCACCGAATGCTGGCATTGCCCTGTC
>NMRB01000780.1:31916-49520 GCA_002633025.1 Notospermus geniculatus | reverse complement strand
GGTTTACACTAGGTTGCACCAAGTTGCAGGTTGCTGCAACCTGCAACTTGTTACAGTCTACCTGTGACGTTTACACATTGCAACATCCAGCGCGATAAGTTGCAGAAGTTTGCAACAAGTTGCCGGAATTTTGGCGGGAATCTTTGTTCGGCAGCCATTTTGGCTTTAGTAGACGTCGCATGATTTTTTGCTGTATTCTCATTGGCCAGCGACGTGCAACTTGTTGCAACTTCACCGAAAAATAGGATCTGGATCCTAAATTGCCCGTTTACACATGCAACTTTGATGAAATTTTTGGTCTCATCAGGTTTATGCAACAATTGCAGGAAGTTGCATATGAAAAATCAGGCATGTGTAAACGGGCCTTTAGCTTCACCATTTTCATTATAGCGGTTTCCCCCGCCGTTTGCGGCGAGCGTCGCGGTTATCACAGGCATTGGCTGATATTCATAAAAGCTAGCAAATGCTTTTACTTCAAGTTCTGCAGTACATTTATATTGGACGTTGCTGTGCAAATCTTAAGTATAAACATTTGCTAACTTTTATGAATACCAGCCACTGGATAACTAACACGACATATATACTGTTAAATCGTCGAGGGATTATATATAAAACCCTGTCAAAACCGCACCGCCCACCGTAAATCGCGGTTGAATCCGCTGTCGTGGAAACCAACGGGGCTAAAGCATGGCGCACACGAGCGATTTTTTGAGCGATTTTCTAGGCGACTAGCCTTGCGACTACTGGAGCGACTGAACATATTTTTAGTTTTTTTAGTTTTTGTTGACTCGTTTGCGACAAATGCTTCACTGGGAGATCAGTGATGTCGCGGATGACATAACTGATCGACCTCAAAGGTAATTATCGCATGCGACCAAGTAGTCGCATCGGTAGTCGCCCCCATTTTAGTCGCTCGTGTGCGCCATGCTTTAAGACACTCCTATACACTCGTTTTGCATGTAAAGTCTTTCTTCAACGAAAACGAAAGTGTATGAAAATCGTACAGGATGGCACCATGTACTTTCAAAAATCCCTATAAAGATCAAGCGAGTGATACTTCAGTATATCCTTATTGTCTTTATTTCGTTTTTCATTTCCACTCCTGGCCGCGTCTCGTTTGCATCCGTACCAGACAAAAAGATGTCTTTTTATCGCCAACTAAAACTATACTCCCCAGGGTACAGCAGGCAAGATGTCAAACTGAACCTGGTGGAAACAAAATCGTTTTGGGATTAGATTTATCTTCTCTGCCCGGGCATTTTCCCTGGGGGTATTTTCTCAGAAATGTATTCCTCGAGGTCATCATAGCATCGTAGAGTCAGAAAACTGGTCCTTCCCAATCTCGGACTATTGTTTACAAAGCAGTCAGCCCACTTAACCTTAACAGTATTGTATATTCTGACTGACGACATATAATTTCAAGAAATGAAGAATTTTCGTTCAAATACTCTGGTATAAGCAAAGCTTCCATAAGAACTTCAGTGTGATAAGACTTTCATAAAAGTTAGCAAATGCTGTTACTTAATATTTGAACAGAGAGGTCCAATGAAAATCCACTAGAAAACTTGAAGTAAAAGCATTCGGTAGCTTTTATGAATATCAGCCGTTTAAATGCCATAGAGGGCAGAAATTTCGGCGCTGTGAGTGAAACCGACTTTTACTGGCGATGAAATAAAATACATGTAACTTGTTGACAAAATACGATGCAGGAGAGTTTACTTTACTCATCCGATTTACTTGACAAAAAAACTTGACCGATTTTCAAGTCACTATTTTAGAAATGGCGCTATTTTGGGGTGTTGAAACTGGCACCATATGTGACCCGATCTGCCAAACGTAGCCTTAGGCGCAAGTCGCAGGTGATCATCGCCTGTCATCAGTTTACTCAACTATTGTCCCTGCGGTCCACTACTATTGTCAAACCGCAGAAACGTACATTTCAGCCGTTGTGTTGCAAGGCCATTGACCCTTTCCTCGTTTGCGACTTGCGCCTACTTTTGGCAGATTGGGTCACATATTCACGATGCACAAAATATCACAACAAATGTAGAAAAACTCCGAAAATTAGTGTGAACAAAAGAGTGCACTCGTTTTTTTCTGGCCCAACTGTTATAACAGAGAGGTTTAGAAATCAAACGATATACGTAAACGTTAACAACAACTTTATTTTTGTAACGAATATGCAATATAAAATCTGGCTACATGTAGTATGAAAATAACATTGTGGAAAAGTTTGCGTTCATCGTTTGATTTCTAAACCTCCCTAATATGTCTGGCAACTGCCGAAGAAGGGAATCGTCGCCGCGCCCCGCCCTCCCGGGGGTCGAGTGGGGGGGTGGGGGGTGGCTTAACATTATTCTGTAACCTGGTTCAGAACTTCAAACTAATTCTGATACTTTGAGGAAGCGATAAGTCATGTAAGTGGTGTGAAATAAGTCAGTAAATGCTTTTACTGAGGTTTTGTAAAGGACCCTCCAATGCATTAGTACAGCAGGACAGGAAGTAAAAACATAGTCGTTTTTAATCATACCACCAAGTGGAGCTGAGCTGTGGAGAGAATATTAAGTTCTCCTGCACCAAATGACCGCGTTTTATTCCCCTAATCACCATAAAAACACAAACGGTATTGACTCTCAAAGCGAGAAAATGGTCTAATCCGGGTTCAAAGAAAAAGAATTTTTCAGTCCAAATTGAAATCTGCCCCCAAACGGATTTCATCCTCCGGCAACAATCGCATTAATGACTGGTTTCCTTTACTGAGGAGCATTAAAGGTGCTCTAGTTCGAATTGTAGACATTACGGAGTGCCACCTATTGTCAGCTTCTGGTACTAACAAATCAGATAAAATCGAATTAAATCTCGCCTTTCACAACTTTTTGTTTGTTTTTGAGCGTAAAATCATAAATATATTTCAATTGCAAGAATATTTATCAAGATAGATATAAAAATAGATAACATTAATGTTTTGGTATACACGCTGCTACCACCTGTCCGGGGAAAAATAACTATTATAATCAACCATGTAAATAAACAAACCGTAATGTTTACAATTCGAACTAGAGCACCTTTACTAGTGAGGTTTTGCAAATCTGACGAAACACGAAATTCAACTTCATTTCCAGGACCTAATGTATTCCTGGAGATGGTTGGTACCACAAATGTCCCTGCTGCCAGTGCGTCTTTTAGCATATCATGTAAGACCGAGAGAGATATGGTGCGTCTTTAATTTTGAAATTTCCACTTCGTATCTACGAAGTGGAGACGAAAGATGAATTTCAAAGTTTAATGTACACCGTAACGCTATCGGTCTAACGTCATACGCTAAAAAGCCCTCTGGCAGCAGGCAATACCAAACATCTCCCGAAATACATTACGTCATAGAAATGAAGTCCAATTTCGTATTTCGTATTTCGCGAGTGTAGGCCTACATTCTCTGAGAACCCGTCCTATTACACAGTTAGTTCCGTCACAAATGAATTTCTATACAATGTAGTTATGATTCTATTCATAACAGATTTCTTTTGCAGAGAACGAATTGAAAAGGCACGATATCCGAGTATCGTTTTATTATGAATGGTTGGACGTGTGGGAGAGGCCACTGAGGTACCAATAGATCAGTGATGGAGTCGCTGGACCAGCGAGGGTACCAGCGGACCAGCGATGGAGTCATTGGACCAGCGAGGGTACCACCGGATCAGTAAACATAAACGTAAACGTAAACTTTACGACAACGTTATTTTTTACACTACACATTTTATTGCATTTTCGGTACAAAAATAACGTCGTCGTTAACGTTTACCTATATCGTTGGATTTCTAAACCTCCCTATTAACGCCAGTTGGCCTTAATCTTGAGCTTTCACAATTACAATACAAGGTTTAGCCTGTGAATATTGCTAATTTTTCAGGTGTTACGTCGAATGAGCTTTAAGTAGTGACCTAAGCCTCGAATTGCGTCAACATAGCGTTGGATTTGGTTTGACAAGGTATTTTCCATTGTGTGTTCTTCACCTGTTAACAAAGCTAATGAGGCTAGTTATGAATATTGAGATTTACTATTCTAATACACAATGCTAGCTATTATGCAGTAAGTTTGCATGCTGGCGAAGTCAGTCTTGGTTTTGTGCCTTTTTCTAAAGTACAGTACATGTACATCTAGTAGACTGGAAACGTCGTACGCCTACCTCATGGATTTGGATTACTAGTAGGCTAAGGGCCGAATTCACGGACCGCACTTTAGCCTAAAGTATAGCATTGAGGAAGCCCTAAGTGTGTGTGCAAATCGGAAGTAGGCCTTGCTGACGGTTTCTTCGTGGAATTCTACGTAGTAACAGTTAAGGTTGGTGCACTCGTGTCTCCTTGAGGCGAGAGGTCGTCAGCTTGGTTTTGGTGCTGGAGGGATCCCCACTTTGTCGGGAATTTAACGCAGGCGCCATTTGTTTCAGTGTTTGAAATGGGATGGTCCCGCCGAAACTGAGCTGAATCTTGGAAGGTGACTTACGTGATTTGTCTGTAAGTAGGGTGTTTAAGAAATCAAACGATGAACGTTAACTTTACGACAACGTTTTCTTTCATTCTACACATTCACCATATTTGATATTGCGTTTTCGGTACAAAAATGAAGTTGTCGCTAAGGTTGACGTTTATCGTTTGATTTCTTAAACTCCCTAGTGGTCGATTGTGAATGAGACGGTAAGGAAAAAACGGAATCGTGTGAAGCAATATGCTGGTTTTCACGAAACATTCCTTCGTACGGCAGCACTGTGGTAGGCCTACATCCTTGTCCTGGCCGAAGTCACACTTGAACCGCAGCGGATTATGTTGGGAGAACTAACCGTCAGATGAAGAGGGAGGTGGTACATGTAGTTAGCTGACAAGAATGGTGACCTTTATTTCCGTCGGATCCACTCTGTTGTCTCGCTCTTCGGTGATGAGCAAGCGTAATCAGGATTTTGGAGACGTCTTCGTAATGGTCTCTTGCTGGTAAACCAGGAGGAGGCACTGGCAGGCAAACCGTAGCGGCTTCCTTTTCAACCTTCCCGGTTGCTCCATGGTCTTCGGCTCAGGTCGTGAAGAGAGCAACTTTGTGTCTTTGAAAGTCAAATTGCACTCGTCCCGGCCTGCGCCTGGGACCAAAAAGCTGAGCTCCTAAATCAATTCCAGATTTAAATGCGGGTGGCTAATTTGAATTCTGGATATGTTGAGCAGGTTGTGACGGCATGCAAGTTTGTTTTAATACGCAAATTGCACTCGTCCCGGCCTGCTGGGCATCGCCAAAGCAATGTTGATTGGACGCTGTTTTCATGAGATTCCGTCGTCTGGTCGATTAGCCTGGTTCCCTGGCCACCGTCGAGATGGCGCTGCGTAGACGGAGGCCAGGCAGTAACCGTTGAGCATGATGAGAATGTGACGTCATTACAACGGGGATGACCTATTTTGGGCAGGAGACAAAGCCAGCCTACCATTCTGAGTAATAGATTCGACCGAGTAAAAAATATTTCTAACTCATAAATGCTCGTTCTTTTCACCAGTGTTGTGTGTATTAAGTATTAGTAATCTAAATCCATGTTTTTAAAATACAGTGAGTACCTGATTTACTGGTGGTTGTTAGAATTTTCTAAGTCATGATGAATGGGGCCCACAAAAGGCGAGTTGGCCTAGGAATGAACCACAGTTTACAATAACAATAATTTTTCATGGTGTTCCGGCTGGGCCTGCCCCTATGTGGTCCTAAAATGCATATTATAATGAGGAAAACCTGATGTCAGTAAATTATGCCAGACCACCAGGAAATCAGTTACTCACTGTATTAATATTCCCAAATTCGCCCTTTCATTTGGCAGATTAATCGACGACTATAAATCACGAGGCCATACCCTTTGCCAGGAATTCCTGGGAAAAGCATCGGCTACTTCAATTTCAATTTATTTATTGCCTGACCACCGTCACGCATCGCCATCTAGACGGTGGCCAGGGAACCAGGCTACGGCTCGATATGTCTTCGGATCACGTGGCATGGTGAGGGCGGAAGAACAGCGCACAGTCATGAACTGATATGGAGGTCGTGATGGGAGCAATGTTTGTTTATTTATGCAAATTGCACTCGTCCCGGCCTGCCAGGTTGGTTCGTCATCTCAAGAATATTAACCAATCAGGAATCGTCTTATCGAAGAAGGCAGTTTGATTCACGTTGTGACAACTTCTACGATTTGCCGTCATTCATTAGTAGGTCGTGACGTTTGCAAACTTCTTCATTTGAAATTGCACTCGTCCCGGCCTGCTGTAAGGGGGCAAAGCTACAGTTAATGATTCTAAAATCCCTTGTATCTCGTGCGTATGTTTCAAATGGATAATGCATTACAGGGCTTTCATTAACTTTTTCTCTACCTGGGTCATGACTTCCACAATTATGGAAGCCAATTTGGTAAGATGCTGGGGTCTTTAGACTTCCAGCAATTCTTTTTGGGGCTCATGACTTCTTGTTATATTTTACTGGGGTCAAATCTTCCCTTTGTATGCTGCTACCGGTACAGTTAGTCTCGCTTGCCAGCCGCTACGGGCTCACCCCTTCGGTAAATCACACTCCGCGTCTGGCTCTTTTAGAGATTAACAGTCGTGAAGACCGCGTGGTGGCAGCACGGGTCCTTGGGTTTTCCCAACCTCGTTCGCTTTCTGACAATATGGCAAGTGGTCCAAGGTTGTCTGAGCGAACTATACCCCTGGGGACGGGGTTGGGTTTTACCTGGAAGTAATTTCCGCGGGAATTGTGAGTGAGAAAGCGTGGTGATTGGCTGGAGCCCAGTGGAGTGCCATCTAGTGGTGTTACCGGCTTTTGAGCCCCAAATGTGCCAGTGTGTAGGAGACCGGGACGTCGGATACACACTGGGGCCGAGTGTACGGTACAGTGTGCGAACCAGGAGTGTGTAGTTGCCATGGGCGATGGGAATCCCTAGTTCTATTTCAGCTGCGCTAGCAAGGATTTGGTGTGGTTGAAGAAAATTTGGCTGGCGCGACTTGCAATATCTTATACCTGCATCAGCTGAGGTCCTACTGGCTTAAGTGGAGACTGAGTATATAGATGGGACTTCAGAGTTGTTTATGTTTGCGTCATTTCCGTAGTTTACATGCGTCCAAAGCCTCGGCGAAGCGCCTCGGATTTGGACTACATTTTAGCTCCACCCTCGCGGGTTTGGTGTCGCAACCAAGACCCCCGCCTTGTGCTCACCTCCAGGACAATGGCATGGTATTCATCAATACCAAGGCCACAAATGCACCGGGCCCCGTACGATTTTCCCCACCCCAGCGGCTTGCTGTGGATTTTAGAGACTGAAACACGGATCTAAGATGAATTATGCCGAAATCGCCTCAATAGATAAGTGGAAATTAGACTGGATCAAACTGGGCACCGTAGAAATTGGCCAAAATGCCTGTTTTTACTCGCCGTACGGGCCCCGGGGTGGAAATGTGACGGGGGCTTTAGCAAATGCTTTTACTTGAGATTTTCACAGCAATGTCCAATGTAAATGTATAGTACTACAAAACCTGAGGAGAAGTGAAAGCATTTGCTAGGTTGCTTGGCCAAACTGATTTGTGTGGATAACAGTGCGTATCTTGTTACCAGAATATCATGTCTCCGCTCAAATGCGTACATCTAGGCCCCAATGTCATGGTATTGGATCTCAAATGCGTTATTTGGCTGCCGACGTAGAGGGAGCCATCTAGCGGCAGTAAGACGAACTTCAAAAATGTATAACAAAATGTACGTAGTAAATCGGGTCAATTCACCGACAACGTAGTTGGTCCCCTGGGTTGGAGAGTGGCGCGGTGGCGCCGGCTGTCGAGAAAAAGTAGCAATACCGTGTGCTCCTTTAATAGGGAGGTTGAGATCAACAACTTATTCACGGATTCTTATACGTATACGGATAGAATTCCGAATTTCGTATACATTTCGATTCGTATAAGGAGCCATGATAAGCCGCTGATCTCAACCCCACTATGATGTTACATATTATACTGTGATGGCGGGTTGACACTAGGAATCCACTATGGGCGGTTAAACCCGCATTTTTAAGATGTTGCCGAAACAAGACGTTGAGACACTTTTCAAAGACATATAGTTCAAAAATAAGACATTGGGTGGCGCCTTTTAAAGACCTCGCAATTTTAAGACAAAGAGTGTCATACTTTTCAAAGACGTATTTCTAAATTAAGACGTTGGGTGGCGCTTTTTAAAGACGTCGTTATTCAAAGACAAAACGTTCATACTTTTCAAAGACGTAGTTCAAAAATAAGACGTTCGGTGGAGCCTCATTACAGCCTCAGGGCCGTATTCACAGACCGCACTTTAGCCTAAAGTATATCTTAAAGGAGTTAGACGCCGAAGTTGTAAACAAGCTGGTTTGTTTACAAATATGGTCGGCAAACTAGTTTTATTCCTTCGTGCAGGTGGCAGCACCCGTGATCGTTAGACTGGTTCCCGGTCCGATGCAACTCGCTCACGATATTCACGTCAGTACATATCACCGACAATAGGTGGCAGCACCGCAGGCGTCCGTGGATAGAGAACCAGTGAGTGAGTGTTTACAACTTCGGCGTCTAACTCCTTTAAGTTGGACTTTCTCTATGCTTTAAGCATTGAGGAAAGTCACACTTTAATGAAAGTGTGACCCGTGCATACGGCCCTCAGTCTCGCGCAAGTTCATATAAAATCTTGCATGCTTGATTTGATGAACGTGCGCGAGACTGAGGCTGTAATGAGGCGCCACCCAACGTCTTAATTTGGAACTACGTCTTTAAAAAGTATGAACGTCTTGTCTAATTGCGACGTCTTTCTTTGTCTTATGAGTACTTTATTGGTGGCATGCCCCTCTAGAAATTCTTTTGATACCGAAACTATTCAATTTGGTGGGTTGGCATGTCCCAAAAGTCCAAAATAACATGTAAGCATCCATGTTTACAAACATTGAATGTAAACAAGGAAGTCGTGATATATTATCTTTAAGTGACAATGAAAATGACAATCTAGGCCTACAAGACAGTGGTAAGACATGACTATAAAGAATTTTGACGTCGATTGACCTCAATGCATTTAGGCCAAATCAGTTTTAGGACTGGCATGTCCCCATTGGAAATGTGATTAAAATTCAATCCAATCACACCACACATGTTGTTATGGACTATCCGAAATATTCATACCTGGGAGGTGGTATATGATTTTGCCTGGAGTGACCAGAAAAAGGAGATAATAGAGTAACCTTACAATAGAGGACTATTGTTTGGCGGACTTGCATTCCTGGGACCTTGATTCCTGTCACACCTGTCTAGTGGAAACAGGGGTTTAGAATATAACCAATCGCGGGCTGTTGTTTGGCGGACTTCCATTCCTAGGACGTTCTCCTCTGGTAAATCTGATACAAAGGCGTGAGTATAAAGCCTCGCTTATGTCGCCCTACGCTGTGATAGAAATAGCGTCAACAAATTGCAACTGGTGACTTATGTCGCCACCGAGTAGAAAAATACCGATCGGTCGCAACTACCTGGAACTGTAGTTTGTCGCCGTCTTTTGAGTGCTTATGTCGACACAGATTGGTGATTCGCCGCTCATAGTTGGGGAGCCAGATAACATTTATTTACACTACGGTATTGAGTACAAAAGGTTTTGGTGCCTAATCCTCTTCTGATTATCATGCTGATGCATGAAAGGGGCGTCTTAAGTTGCAAAATCCTGGCGTTTGGTCCCCAGAGACCCCTAAAGTTAGGGTACTGGAAATAAAGAAGGGGTCAAAAATATGATATCATCAGATCATATCAATATTGGTGTCAAAATGTAGGTCTGTGAGTGTACTTCAAGGAAATATGCATCCGAAAGCCAGATCAGGTCCTTGTTCCCCTACAAAAGGGGCTAAAAAATGGAAAATCCCAACTTTGACCCCTTGCCATTGCTTCACGGGCAATTTCAGTCGATAAAAGTTGATTAGTTCCACTCAGATAAGTAATACCTCCATTTTAATACCGATCGTGACATGGTTTCTTTGGCCCAAGATCCTTAAGGGTCAAAACAGGTCAAAAAGGGTCGAAATTGTCTGAGTATACCCGAAGAGATCACGGTGTCAAGATGGGTATCAAAATGTAGGTACTACATAGGCGAGTGGAACTAATCAACTTTTATCAGCTGAAGTTGCCTCTGAAGCCAATGGCAAGCGGTCAAAGTTGGGATTTTTCATTCTTTAAGCCCTTTTGTAGGGGAACAAGGACCTGATCTGGCTTTCGGATGTATATTTCCTTGAAGTACACTCACAGACCTACATTTTGACACCAATATTGATATGATCTGATGATATCATATTTTGACCCCTTCTTTATTTCCAGTACCCCAACTTTAGGGGTCTCTAGGGACCAAACGCCAGGATTGTGCAACTTAAGACGCCCCTTTCATGCATCAGCATGATAATCCGAGGATTAGACACCAAAACCTTTTGTACTCAATAGTGTAAATAAATGTTATCTGGCTCCCCAACTATCATGTGATCAGTAAAAATGCGTCGTCACGTGGAATGTAAAGCGGTTTTCATTGGCTGTCTTCTCAGTATACCGGTTCCTCGCTATCGTGGGGGCGCTTATGTCGACTACGATAAGCAGGATACAGTTGTCACATGGCCAGGGTGACACGAAGCTGGGTGGAGGTATTGGTGAGTGTCCGTGGGTTTCACATAGTCGCTGATCGAACACGTCCGATTTGCAGGATCTGGATGTTTTTAGTTTGCAACTAGTTACTCGCTGACGCCCGAGAGCTTATGTCATCTAGTAGTTATGACTGATTAATTCCAACTACGCGCCGATTATCAGTTGCCAACTGGTTCTGACTGTACCTAAGCGAGGCTTAAAGCTGAACTGCATGAACGAAAAGCCCCCTTGCGACGAGCAAGAGAAATGCTAACGCCCTGCAAACACCTCAAACGAAGGCTCAGAACATGATAGACCCCACGAGGCCAGGAGGGCGCCACCTTATATGCCTTCGGGCTGTCAAGGGCTGGTATTCATAAAAGCTAGCAAATGCTTTTACTTCAAGTTCTGTAGTACATTTACATTGGACCTCACTGTGCAAATCTTAAGTAAAAGCATTTGCTAAGTTTTATGAATACCGGTACCAGCCACTGTGTCAACAACCTCTGGTGAGCTCCTGCTGAACACTTTTTTAGAAAGAAAAAAGTACGACCCAGCTGGGAATCGACCCCACGCCCTGTTATCTTTGCTCCACCGTCTTCCCCGTTCTGCCACCGATCTTGTTGGTAGGCTCCCTGTGTTTTCTCTCATTCATAGTATCTTATTACGCAAGTCGACAAACAAAAATCATGTCCTTGTCAGCTGGCTCGTTGGCCGAGTGGATAGCGTGGTGGATTATAGGCCTACATCAGAAGCTCGACGGTTCGAATCCCGTCTAAGTGACTGTAATTTTTTTCTTTGAGTTGGTGTAGGAGGTATCCGGAGATGTTGACAGCTCTGTTGCCCGAAGACAAATAAGGTGGCGCCCTCCTGGCCTCGTTGGGTCTATCATGTTCTGAGCCTTCATTTGAGGTGTTCGCAGGGCGTTAGCATTTCTCTTGCTCGTCGCATGGGGGCTTTTCGTTCATGCAGTTCAGCTTTAAGGCAATAGTTCTACTTCCAGCTATCGCTAACCAACCAAAACCTCAGGTTGTTTCTCGCGCGTACACCTTTTTTGCCGTGTCCAATAGACCCGTGTTTGAAAACCCCGTGTTTATTAGACCCGCTGAGCTCGCCGGGGCTAATTCAGACACGTACAGTGTCACCCGGGCTTTTTTAGATTGGTAGCGCAATAATAAGCTCGGCAATTGCCAAACTGTACACAGTGCCGAATATCGAACGGCATCCGCCATTTTGATTTTAGCGGCCGCGGATGGATATGTGATCAGGCCTCACGTATCACAATCATGATACTCAGAGGCCTATATTCACGCCTAAGTTCCCTGCAATCGATGTGTGACGATTTCGAAATAAATAGAAATATTTTCCTGAGCTTTATAAAGTGAAATGTGTATAACATGTGCCGTTTTTAAGTTAGGATATACTGGGAGATGTTTGGTCACGTGGGTAAACAAAATGCACGTGGCCCGGGGACTACTTTGGTCTCAGAATAACTGAAAAACCTCGATGATATCTTGCCACAGATTGATTATGCTTTACAAATATATTTATTGTGTCTTGCATCTAAATTATTCTAAACCTCATTTTGACCTAAATATTATTTATGTCTTTCTGTGGAAGTATAACCTAGATCTACTGCGCATGGTGACGCTTCTTTATTGAGTGAGCGGCCGACCGCTTCACAATAGTGAGGAATTCAAACACATATTATTGCGCTTCACTTCTTTTCAACATGGCGAAGACTGATCGATTCTAGAGGGTGTTATTTGGAACGCCCTCTAGTGTCAAGAATGGGCAATTGCTAGGGTTGACAGCCCACCAAAATACACTACATGTATGTGTAGCCTGGAAAACCAGCGCGCCATCTCGTTAACAGCAGGGAAACTAATAAATAGCGCGGTATCGGGATGCGCTGTTGCGGGGTTTCTGTGCACGGACTGTCGGGGTTTTATGAAATACAGAATACACCGATTTGGAATAAACTACAGATAGGGTACAGGTGTACCTAAACCGTAGTTAACGTCGGAGTGGACAATCGGCGCTTTGGGAATGGGCGTTTCGCACTTAAAAATAGGGCCTACGGCTAGGGATATTCCCAGCCTAAACCGTAGTTTTGGGACCGTCTGGTTTAAAGGCCTGTTTCCAGAATGCCTTTTTTGCAATCTGATTTTCCCCGTTTTCGTCGCCCCGCAGCGGATATTACATCATTTTTGCCGGACGGCTCAAGTGGAAAGACATATTGGGAAATCTATTAAAGCATTTGATGCGAATTCCGGCGCGGGAAACCGGTGCGGCAAGCGCGACGGAAACCGGTCTACACCGGTTACCGCTGCGGTTATTGCGGCGCCGGGGCGGTTTTCACAGGCATTGGGACAATAAACGCGCCATGTATTGTTAAACCATCGAAGGATTATCCAAAACCCTGTGAAATCGCAAACGCAATGCGGGAAACCCGTTCTAGTGGAAACATGGCTTTAGGCCTGTTTCCACAAGACCGGTGTCCGCAGCGGTTTTGCGGCGCCGGGGCAGTTTTCACTGGCATTGGGACAATAAACGCGCCATTTATTGTTAAACCATCGTAGGATTATCCAAAACCCTGTGAAATCGCAAAACGCAATGCGAGAAACCGGTCTAGTGGAAACAGGGCTTTAAAGGCCTGAACCCACTGACGCGTTTTCGCGCAGCGGGAAAACGCAGCGGCAGAAAATGCTTTGTTAAAAGGCAGCGGACCGAGACTATAAAGGCCTGAACCCACTGTCGCGTTTTTCCGCCGCGGTTTCATCACTGCCCGTCAATTTTTTTGTTATATTCTCGGTCCGCTGCCTTTTAACAAAGCATTTACTGCCGCTGCGTTTTCCCGCTGCGCGAAAACGCGTCAGTGGGTTCGGGCCTTTACAAAGAATTTGTCGGGCAGTGACGAAACCGCGGCGATTTCACTGGCCATAGAAATTTGATGCTACTTTTTCAATGGTAGAAATCTTTTGTTACAGGTGTCATAGAATGTAATGCCCCCGATATCAGATGCCCGCTTCTTTTGTTCAGGGGACATCTGGTAACAGAAGTTCCTGTCTGTTAGTGTCCGGCCTATTGTAGCTGCCGCTTATTCCGTCAGAATCTATTGTTGTGGGGCATTTCATATCGGGGGGCATGACATTCTACGACACCGGTACTGCCTTTTGCCTGTTGACAGGCTAGCGCGAAATCGCGGCGTGAAAACGCGAGAGTGGATTCAGGCCTTTAAAGGCCTGTATCCACTACAACGGTTTCCGGTGCGGTTTGCGGTGCGGGAGCGATTTTCACAGGCATTGTGATAATTAACACCCCATGTATTGTTAAACCATCGAAGGATTATCCAAAACCCTGTGAAAAAAATCCCGGCGCGGCAAACCGCAGCGGTAACCCGGACTAGTGGATACCTTTAAGGCCTGTATCCACTAGACCGGTTTCCCGCATTGCGTTTTGCGATTTCAGGGTGCGGGGGCGGTTTTCACAGGCATTGGGATAATTAACACGCCATGTATTGTTAAACCATCGAAGGATTATCCAAAACCCTGTGAAAAAATCCCGTCGCGGCAAACCGCAGCGGTAACCCGGACTAGTGGATACAGGCCTTTAGGCCTGAACCCAGTCGCGTTTTCCCGCCGCGGTTTCATCACTGCCCGACAAATTCTTTGTTATTCTCGGTCCGCTGCCTTTTAACATACCGGTAGCATTTTCTGCCGCTGCGTTTTCCCGCTGTGGGAAAACCCGTCAGTCGGTTCGGGCCTTTAGGGCTGTTTCCACTAGAGCGATTTTGCGGTTTTCACAGGCATTGGGATAATCAACAGGCTATTGTTAAACCATCGACGGATTATCCAAACCCGCAAAATTGCACGCAAAAGCGCTCTAGTAGAAACAGGCCTTAAAGGGACTAGGAAAATTTTTTCAAACTTCGGTTATTACAAAATGCTAGTCTTTCATGATAAATTCCCACCGTCAATTCACTTTTTCAATTAACTGTTAATTACTGGCACCCAGACAAATCAGTTATCACCACACCATGGAGCATTCACCACGTCACTGGGAACCTAATCAACATAATAGAGTACAAGCTCGCTCCATACAATACATACAGCGAGAGGTTCCCAGTGACGTGGTGAATTCTCCATGGTGTGGTGATGACTGATTTGTCTGCGTGCCAGTAATTAACACTTAATTGAAAAAGTGAATTGACGGTGGGAATTTATCATGAAAGACTAGCATTTTGTAATAACCAAAGCTTGAAAAAATTTTCCTAGTCCCTTTAAAGCTGTGTTTCCACGAGGCGTTTGCGAGCGCGGATTAGGCAAGTATTTTTCAGCGTAGACAAACCGAATTCATTGGAAATTTTCACAGAGTAACCTTAGGGTATCATCAATACTGCAAAATATCTAAGAGAGCCATCGCAATATGCGAGTGTTAGGGAGGTTTCGCAAGCGCCCGGTTAGGCCCTACGACGACGTTTATCTATTGTGTGGGTATACCCAAACAATAGATAAACGTCGTCGTATGGCCTAACCGGGCGCTTGCGAAACCTCCCTATTGTCAAATTAAAAACAGCATGTCAAAAAATCCAATATCAGAGCTGTGAATGTGATCTTCATCATGTTCATGCCAGCTGCCAGGTGTTCGCATGCCGTTTTCAATTTGACAATCTCAACTTGCGACCGATCTCCTAGATATTTTGCAGAAGGGCGTATGAAATAAAAGTGGAAAATAAAAAGTGGTAAATTTTGGAATTTTGTGCGAATTTTTCAGTTTCTCAAATTTTGGGAGAACTTTTTTCCCATTTTGAGAAATATCGCCCGAAAGAAATCAGACAAAATGCCATGTCATTTTAAGAAAATTTCTCAAAATTGGAAAAAAATTTGTACCGAAACGACGTCATTGACGTCATTTTAGGTGTCATTGACGTCATGTTAGGTGCTGACGTTGCGTCATGAAAAAGCCTGTACATTTTTCTACAGGAAAAATGACACAAAAGACGTTGCTTTTCATCGCCATTGTATCTGTTCTTTTTAAGAAAAAAGGAATGAGATTAAAAGAAAATTTCATCCGCTACAAGATGATGTAAGTTTTATTGTTGGGCGACCAACACAAATGGTTTATTTTCACGCCAGAAATAAATGGAAATAACGTTAGAAAAACAGAGACTTGAATGAATGAATGAATTTATTCTCTGACCTTAGATTAATAAAGGTACAAGAGTTCACAAATTCGCATATGACAAATGAACACAGCATCATGCAATACAAGATTGTTGATTCTATGATCCAAAGGTAGCACAACATGCTGAGATAATTGAGGTATCCCGAGAGCCTGTACTAGACAGCATATAGGCTAAGCATTTATCTGGATGCACAAAATCAGCAGCAGTGTAATAAAGAGTAGTTAAAACTTATAAAAAAGCTATCAACTGGGAACTTTGAAAGAAAAGTACATTGTACATGTATAATACAGATGATAAAATCATGCACTGGAAAAAATATGTTCTTATTTTCTTACTTTTTCTAACTTTCTTGGGAGTGAGACAAGAAAATCACAAGAAAAATTACAGATTTTCTTGTCTCACTCCCAAGAAAGTAAGAAAAAATAAGAAAATAAGAAAATATTTTTTGCAGCAGTGTGGATATCAAATCATTTGTTAAGGGTGTCTTGAAACCAGGTGTCTACAAAATAAGGCTAGGTTCTTCAGTTTTCTGTAACTTGTAGGATTCATAACTTGTTCGAATTTAATGACATTAGGATGATGGCAGAAGTAGTTGTTGAGGTATTTTCTACGTTCGTTGCTGAAGTGGGGACAAACCAATAAATAATGAAACTCATCAGCTATATCATTTTTGGTACAAAGATGACATAACCAGTCTTCTCTTGGGAGGTTTGTATTTCTCCCTTTAACTGCAGGAAGATGGTTGTTTCCCATTCTAAATTTAGTTAGGGCAAGTAGCAGTGACTGAGGTAGATCAATAAGGTAGTTTTGAAGTTGATGATGAGCAAAAAGGCGATAAATTTGACATTTAGGGTTTTCATCAATCTCTGCCCTCCACTTTTGAATGAACTGATCCTTGAGTCTTAATTTCAGAGTATTTTTCAGCCATTTTTCGTTAACTGGAGTTTGTTCAAGCCAAATGTACTGGAGTCCAACCTCATTCAGTGTGTTTTTAACCTTATTGATCCACTCACATTGTAAATACCCATTTTCATGTAGCTCACGCACTATACAAAATAGTTTCTTATTCCACTTACTCTCATCAGAATGAAGCAACTTATTCCAGTATGAGACCATGCGACATTTGACAAATATTTCGACTGGGAACCTCCCAGTTTCTCCATAAACAGTCATAGTGGATGTATATTTACTCACTCTCAGTAAGATTTTGATAAACCTAAGGTGAAGCTTTTCAAAAAGAGAAATGTCCTCAAAGCCCCATACTTCACAGCAGTACAATATTATTGGTAACACCATGCGGTCGAAAAGTTCGAAACAGCAGTTAAGAGGCAGGTCTAGTTTTCTACAATGACCAATCACACCAAACATTGCTCTGCTGGCCTGATCGAATAACTTCTTTTTTGCGAGAGAGAATTTACCATTATAATTGAACAGAATTCCAAGATATGGATAAGTAGAAACTAGTTCGAGCCTATCATCACCAAGAAAAAAGTCTCCTTCCGGCTTTCGAGTTTTACCCCTGGAGAAAATCAACACTTTTGTTTTTGTTTCGTTCACAGACAGCTTCCACTGCTCACAAAATTGCAAGAGCCCGTTTAAACCAGACTGCAGACCTTCATGACTATCAGCAAGAATCACTGTATCATCTGCGTATAACAGAACTAGCAGCTTTAACATTTGGCCAAGGTTTCTCACATAATTACTGGTGCAGTTCAGGTGCAGGTGTTTTAAACCTTCAAAGCCACTTTGCAGAAG
>NMRB01000780.1:16063-30014 GCA_002633025.1 Notospermus geniculatus | reverse complement strand
AACCAACTATGGACATATTTAGAAAGAAAAATTATCACTCTATACAATTGACGTTTGTAAATTAGGATTAATCGTTCTGATTCTTCGCAAATCGGCGGGGAAAGGCGAGTGTTCAATCGAGATCTCATGCGTGCTATGCATGCATTGCTGTACATTATGTAGTGCTTATGTACAGGAACACTCGTTCTTGATAGGATGAAGTGTGCAGAAGCGGCCATTGCGGAGTTTTTAACGACAACCACAACAGCGTCGTCAGATTTGACGACGCATTGGATTTTTAGCGTCGCTAAATCCAGCGTCTGTCTCTAACATGTCTAACCTGACCACGGCGTCACGGTGGCTTTACACCATAGGCCTACCCTCTTCTTACCTACTACTATACAGGTGCAGCAACATGCTTCCGGAAAATGCACTACGCATACACCGGACCCGATTTTCAGGCACCGGTTTCAACCCCTAAAAAACTGAAAGCACACTTAGGCCACATAAAAAAAATTACTTGTTTCTCATCAGCGGCCGGACAGATTTTTCGTGCCGGGTGGATATTTTTTTATATTTTATATTTTCAAAATATAAATTATAAATGGGCCGGCCTGACAAAATAAACACAGCTGAATAAAAATTTGTATTTTCAAAGATAAAAAACACTCATTTTCCACGGCAGCATGATGTGTAAAAAGTCACTTCGAGCAACCTGACACTGACAGGTTGTAAACAGTTGTGACAGGCCTGAATTTGCCGCGTGTGTGTGGTCTCCCCATTCCCGGGCCGACCTTCATGACCCTGAACTGTTGCACTTTGATGTACATTTTCTTCAAAAATATAATTATAAATTGCCCTGGTCTATCTTTCTCCATAAAATTCCTGGAAATTTTTAAAAATATAAAATATAAAATATAGATTGCCCTGACGGACCTTTTCTTCACCGATGTTCTGATGAGAAACAAGTTATTTATTTTATGTGGCCTTACCAACATTTTTGTACTCCGCAGAGATTGTATTTTCACAACAGAAGACTAAAATTATGAATTACACAAAGTTTTGGGAGTAATCCATTCACTTTGAACTTGATATTTACCTCCCTCTAGGTGACCTTTACAAGCACGTCAAATTTCGGCCTGATTAAACTTCCAATATGGCCGCCAGGTGGCGTAACCTGAAAATCATCAAATGTGCTATAACTCAGAAACGACTTGACCCAGAGCGCTCAAATGTGCTATGTGGCTCCCTCTAGATGACCTTTATGTGCATGTGAAGTTTTGGCCTGATCAGACATCCAATATGGCCGCCAGGCGGTATAACTCAACAATCATTGAAGTCCTGCAACTTGGGAATGAATTGACCCAGATTGCTCATAACTGACATCTCTGTCATTACACTGTGTCCAAACGAGTGAGCACATGGTCCATGGACCATTTCATTGAGACACACAGGGTTTTTCCGAACCAGAAAAAACACAGCATTGACACGGCGAGCGGTTACACTACTAAAAAAAAGTGCGATTGGTAATAAGGCCATGCGTAATTAATTCTACAGTACAGGCCACAATTGACATCCCTAAATTCGCGTAAGTTACGCGTAACTTACTCAACAACTCACGAGCTATGTTACGCGTAACTTATGAGGTGAGTTACGCGGTGAGTTAGGCGAATTTCGCTAGTTACATATATACGCAGTGATTTACGAGGCAAGTTACGCGATTTTGGCGAGTTATGCAGTGAATTATGTGAAACCAAAGCCGTGAGTTAGGGATGTCAATTGTGACCTGTACCGTATGTTTCGTGTCCCACCACCCAGCCATCACCTACATGTACATGTAAAATCGGTGCGTAATTAATTCTATGTTTCGTGTCCCACCATCACCTAAAATCGGTGCGTGCGTGCTCCAAACACAACACAAACTGCATTTTTAACACGGGGGAAACACGAATCAATACAGTACATGTCACACAGATTGATATCCTGGGGGATTTTGAATGGATAAGATGAAGAATTGAGGCATCCTGACCATGAAAACAATGAGCTCTATCTCGTGGAACTTTGTTTTCATCTGTCAACATCCTGGTTTTGTGACCAAGGATAGGAACTGACAGCTTTCACAGGAGGTACCGTATTTTAAAACTTATTGGGCCTATTTTTTTACCGATTGTTATGTTAGGGAATCTTGAGAATCTCGGAAAATGGATGCGCTATACATTTCTATTAGCAGACAAAAGTCAGAAATACATGTAGGTGCGCGCGCGGGATGCGAAACATAGAATTAATTACGCACGGCCTAAGTTGCGTATCCCGGCGATAGGGGCACTGCATGTAGACAACTCTCCGTCATCGAGTGGCTACTGGAGGCGTGAAATATCCTATCGCATGCGCATGACTCATCGATTTGCATCGCCGTGCTTGGAACTACAAATAAACAGGGGGATTTCGCGGTTACACTACATAAAATCCCCATGTCTAAATAGCCCCGGCGTTGCCCCTTCAAGCTCGCTGGGGCTAATAAGCACGGGGATTTCAGACACGGGTCTATTTAGACTCGGCGATTTATGGGTCTAACCGCAAAATCCCCGGGGATTTATGTGGTCGTGAGTAACAAACTGGTCATACAGAAAGGGTGGATTTGTTACATTTCCAACATTTCCATCATTTTTTTTGAAACATTCACCATGAGAGTCACCGTTTCACACTTAACCACTGAGACTTATCACAGAGGTGAGCACAATGGCCCTGGCCATTTCATTATTAGATTTGTCAAACATGTCAAAACATGTACATGTACATGTACATGTAACAGTTGGCTATAAAAATAATAAAAACTAGAAGTTTGCAGGGGCGTTGCCCCTGCAATGCAATAATTCAAAGCCGACTCACCATCCTCTGCAACAGGCCAGAATGGAAAGGCTGCGGAGTGGGCTAAATGCCCTGGGTTCCCAGGATGACTCACCTACAGCAGTTCTTTATACACAATGTTTTCTGTGAGTCCGTTGGCGCCATCAATGAAAACTTTCACACCGGAATATCTTTTCGCTCTGGAAAATGCAGTGTACATGTACAGCTGGCCATGAGCGAAGACTGGTTTCGGAAGGTAGATACCCACTCGTTCATTTTCTTGCCCCTGTCCTTTATTTATAGTTACAGCAAAAGCAGTCCTAATGGGGAATTGTCGTCTGACGATGGTGAAGGGGAATTCGTTGTTTCTGTCATGGTGAGGGATACGGGGCAAGAATACACAGAGACCTTTCATTGTTCCCATCGTCACTTCACATTCAACGATTCTTTTCATCAACTGGATGACAATCATTCTTGTTCCATTTCGGAGACACTGAGTTGTACTTGTTTGCAGGTTGCGCAGGAGCATCACAGGACATCCAACTTTTAGCACCAGTTCATGGTCAGGGAGGCCAGAGGGTGTTAGTGTGTTGAGAAATTCCGTTGGAATGGCGTGTTTGTGATCATCCTCCAATGGCTCTAGGAAAATTCGTCCCCGGATAATTCGTCCCCGGAAAATTTGTCCCCAGAAAATTTGTCCCAAGAAAATTCATCCCCGGAGAATTCGTCCCCGAGGAAAATTCGTCCCCGAGGAAAATTCGTCCCTGAGGAAAATTCGTCCCCGGAAAATTCGTCCCTGGAAAATTAGTCCCTGGAAAATTCGTCCTTAAGGATAATTCGTCCCCGGAAAATTAGTCCCCAAGGAAAATTTGTCCCCGACAAAAATTCATCTCTAATAGCTCAAGGAAAGTTTTCTATCAATTCGTGTACACCCCTTGGCATTAATTTATCGACACCTCTTTTTTAAAATAAAGAATATGAAATAGAAATCGGGTTTCAAAGGTGAAAGACATTGCTTCCTACCAGACTCGAACCCACAACCCTCGCACGATATGATACCACGATACCTTGTTACTGCCAAATCCCTCGCAACTTGTGAACAAAGTGACCAAATCTGATCAGGGTTGTGTTTGTGAAATTTTCATGTTATATGCCATTTCAAGATAGCCTCTGACAAGTTTTCAACAACCACCAAACTTAGCCCTGGTCCCCCCCCCGTACATCATTTGAGCTTCCTGAGACTTTACTTCAAGAAATTCAGTTCCACAAGGCCAGTCATACAAGGATTATTAAGCCGTATCAAAATCACAAAACATTGCCCCTCCCCCAATTACAGTAACCCATAGTATTTGAGCTTTGTGTGTCTTAAAATGTTCAGATTGAGAGAAATCCCATGACAGGACTTCCTTGGGGATGAATTTTCCGGAGACTAGTTTTCTGGGTACGAATTTTTCTTGGGGACAAATTTTCCAGGGGCGAATTTTCTGGGGACGAATATTCCTTGGGGACGAATTTTCCCTGGGGACGAATTTTCCCTGGGGACGAATTTTCTGGGGACGAATTTTCCCTGGGGACGAATTTTCCAGGGACAAATTTTCTGGGGACGAATTTTCCCTGGGGAAGAATTTTCCTTGGGGACGAATTATCCGGGACGAATTTTCTGGGGACGAATTATCCGGGGACGAATTTTCCTGTAACCTCCTCCAATACAGAATCAGCAGAGGCATAGACTTTGGGGTCACCTGGAAACTGTTGAATGCATATTTTGTTTATCACATGGACATCTGTATTCAATGACGTATAGATTGTTCCTTTCATGAGGTTTTCAGTGGAGTTGCAACCACTTTGTAGGTTTGGGAATGTTTCCCTGATGATGCTTTCAAGGTCTGGAACCAAGTATTGATGGGGAATCTTTATGGTAGTTTCTCCTAGCTCAGGCTCAATTCTTCCTTCGCCAAGCTGAATCAAGAAATTTGAAAACTCGACCTCTTCATCATCAGTTCTCATGTTCACTGAGAGTTTGTGTTGTCTCATGTCAGGGTACAGAGGTGACATCTGAATACACGCTCTAACGATTTGCGATCTGCCGGCCCTTTTCACTACTGGTAGAGTTTGCCTTGGGTCACCACCAAGGAGGACAACTTTACCACCCCAGGGTTCCTCAGAGTCCATGAGGTCTCTTAAAGTACGCTCTACACATTCAACATTGTGTCTGTGTGCACTGAAGATTTCATCCCAAATAATCAACTTGGCTTGTTGGATTAGTCTTGCAAGCGAACTTTGTGCTTTGATGGAACATGCAGAATCCTCAAAGATATTGATTGGAATCTTGAATCTCGAGTGGGCTGTCCTACCCCCTTGTAAGTTCTGGGCAGCCAGTCCAGTACTGGCAACATTCAGAACAATTCCTCCTTCAGCTCGAACTTTTGCAGCAATCAATTTGAAGGTAAATGTTTTACCATAACCACCTGGTGCATTTAATATGAATTGTTTTTGCACATTTTGTTCTGTAGTGGCATGGACAGCTTGATACAGGGCTTCAAACAGTTGCGCTTGTTCTTTATTCAGTTTTGGTTCAAGGTCAGCAACAACTTCTTCTTGCTCTTGTTGGTTGAAGAACTCCGTTCTGAATTCTTGTGCGAGTTTCTGTTCCTCACTAAGGGGTCTTGGTTGTGGCATGTCAGGGAATTGAGACAGACTTCCACCCATAGCAGTGAGTTCGTCTTCTAATGCAGAAAGAAGCATTTCTTTGATGACTGTACGTTCCTTGAGTTTATCTGTCGGATATTGTTGGTGTTGTCTTTCGGCATTCACAAAGTCTTCAGTCATCTGTTCGAAATATTTCTCATAGATTTGTGTTGGTTCTGCTGGCTGACAATACTGCAGTATGATGGCAAATGTCTGCCTGATTTTCCTTGGTGAAGCCATAAGGGGCACAGTCCGCGTGAGCTACTGCAAAACAAATGTATTAGACCAGCCCTGCATACCACGATATATAAATACACGGTAAATACACAGAGCTCACCTGGATGACCTATATTTCTGTCCGCAGTGAAGTACACCTGACTGCGGACAAGATTTTGCAGTAGCTCATGCGGTGTGTGTCCCTAATGCATACGTGGAAATTTCAGTCATTGCAGCCATCCATTCCCCGTCATCCTGAAGAAGTCCCATTGCAAGTGCTGTTTCCTTGAAGGTGTGGAATGTTTGTCCATTATATTGCTTGAGGTCCTCGAAGCATTTTGGTCCTTTCATATGATCCAGGAGCATTTTCAGATAAAACCGTTCTCCTTGAGTTGGAGAGACATTGTTTATCCTTCCAATTGTTCGTGGTGTTTCATTTTCATCAGGCTGCTTTTTCCTTTTTTTCCATTCATGGGTTGTGGAACACCAAGTGTAGTGCTCTGGAACTTCTCTGTAGAGATACTTTGTAGCATCAGGATCAGAAGAGTTCAGCTTGAAGAATGCCATGAGTGTTGTGTCTTTAGCAGCATTCAAAGCTTCTTCTGCTTTGCCATCTCTGAACAGAATGTTTTGCTGACCTTCTTCATGCACTGCCAAAGTCTGAACAGCAGGAAATCGATCTTGGATCTTGTACTCCATTGTGCGCCAATGTGCATCATGAGCATCAATTGTGCGGGCATTGATGAACTGGGTTACTTCATCTCTGTTAATCTGATCATCTTTTTCTGCCTGTATTGCAACAGTTCCTACATCTACGCCTTTATGAACATATTTGTAGAGATATTTGATTGTCAAGAATGATCCAACGAACTCGACGTTTATGTGACAGTTGTACTTCAAGAGCAACCACGGGTTGTAGGGTACAACCCAACGACTGTCAAAGATGAATCCATTCTTTGTGACAGTTGGTCCATTCTGTGGTCTTCTGTAGACTGGATACCCGTGACCATCATGTGGTAATGTAGTTTCCTCACTGAATTGTTTGGGGAAACCTTTGGTACATTTACCATCCTTCTTGCACGGACTATTGGGGTTGGCTGCACCGCAGGGACCGTGAAGCATGAACTGAGTGACCATGTGATGAAGTTCTGGTTCTTTTATAGGATCCGGGATGTCAGCTCTGATAATTTCATCAATGTTATCCACTGTAAGGGTCTCAGTTAGTAGAATGAGGATATGAGAATGCTTCAGTCCCCTCATTTGGCCTTCCACAGTGTACAGCTTTGCTTTCATTTCCCCAAAGATCCCCTTGCCTATATCTGTCATCAGTTCATCAAGAACATGTTTGAAGACCTTGTTCACAACATCTGGCCTCTCAGTTGGTTGTTGACCAGGCAAAAGGTTTTCAATCACACCGGGCCATTTTGGATTTCCTGTTATGGTTATGAACAGGTCAAACTTTCTATATTTGCCTGCTATGGCCAATGCATCCAGGTAATGTTTGTACATGTAGCGTGGGGAGCCTGTATGTGATGCAGGCAGGATTGTCAGCTGACCAATCCTTGTTTGTTCATTCTCTCCATTTTCCACAGACTTTGCTGCGGCAACAGCATCAGCAAGTCCTGAATATTGTTCTACACGCAGTTTGTCTTGCATGTCCTTACTTCGAATAAAAGCAAGGCGACTGCCTTCAATTTTACTCCACTGGTCGCACATGTACTCCTGAGCGAGTCTTCCAGATTTATGAAGAGTATTGAATGAAATGTTTCTCATGTGCATATAGAAACGAAAGAATTGAAGTGCTGTGACGTGTTTCTTTCCCACTTTTTCAATTGCAGACGAGCGGATAATGCAGAGACAGAGCTCAACTTGAGCAAGTGACAGACAGCTCCAGGTGGCCAGTAGTTGGAATAATGGTACATTTAAGGTCACAGTGACATCTGATATACTAACACTGGGTCTGGCATGGGTCCCGAGATGAGAATGTTTATAGTACCAATATTAGCACACATGCATTGTCATGTAGGTATGGATCCAGGAATGTCAATAAAACAAACAACACTTTACTTTTTAATTGACGGCACATGAAGTGCAAGTTGTACTCTTCTGAGACAAGGTCAGCTGTCAAGCTACAGTAAAACTAGCATCAATCACACTCAGAGGCCACTGCATTATCCGCTGGTCTGATTGGGTTGTCAATACTGAAGCCAGAGTCACCGTAAGGCAGAATGACAGGATATGCAGCGGGGTCATACATTAAATGATTTTCATTGATTCTCACAGTTTCCTTCTCATTTGGTACATCTGCTTTTCTCCTGTAGAGAACAACATCTCGATGTTCAGTTTGATCTCCTGGAGCTACAACAACAACATCAGGAATGTCTGGGTTTCGGTGTTTCTTTTTTGCTCCAACAGATCCTTTTGCTTTGAAAACCATTTTGAGATTTTTTGTTGGATTTGAGTTGAAAACATCTGCAGCACTTTTAAATGACTTGACCAGTGGGTTGATTTTCTTCAGTTCGGTCTGTAGCAGTTCAAGGGTTGCCGGGCTAATACACTGAGGATCCTTTGCCTGGTGGACACGATTTTTCAGTTCATTTTCTTGATCAAAGACAAAGATTTGGGAAAACTTTGGGTTTTTTTCCTTCATCAGGGAATATGCTTGATGGAGAGAGGTGATACATCTGACCACTCATTTTGAAAGGTCGGGGTCCACGGCCACTGAATTCAATCTGTTTGCCGGTGATATTTTTGGATGCCATAGATACCAGCCCATTATACTGTCGGATGTTCTCAATGAACTGCCTTGACTGTGCGGAGGTTTTGTTGAATAGCTCTTGAAGATTCGGTGTCGGGTCTTTAAAAGGCGCCAACTAAATGGAACCATGGTCACAACATGCGCTGAAGGTTTTTGCATTACCTGACCCCTTGGATGTTTCCCAAGGAAACATAAACGCACCGCATGCTGCACAGATTTTGTCCATTTTGGGAATTTTGAAAGGAGGACACTCTGTTTTTTCAGTGGCAGATGTCCAGGCAGCTTTGTAATGTCGTTTCGTTCCTTTCTTTGGTGGATGATTCTCACTCTCAGGGCCAGGGTCCAGGGTGCAATTTTTTCCCCGCGGGAGTGGATGACCAGCCAAAAGCCTTCTGCACTTTGAACATTTCCGTCTCGGACCTACATGAACTTGCAGTTCTTGTAGAGGAGATCGAATATAGGGAGTTGATGGTTCAGCATCAGGCAGTTGAGGACTTGACATTTTTGGCCTCGTTGCATCCATTTTTATAGGAATGGGGAACCCTGGAACAAAGGAACGCAGCCTTTTTAGACACTGTGGTTGTTAGGCTGAGAAGATAACTTGTTTTCTGGCTGGGACAGGTGCAAGAAACTGGTGGCGATGGATGGACTATAGTCCGTAGCATCGCGTGGGTAACTGCTATAAAAATGAATGTAAGACAGTCAGCACTGAAATTTATTGAAAATCTAAATGTATTCTCATGAAAACTATAAAATTCTAAACATCTCTGCCTTGCTGTAGGCATGGTAGGCAGACAGTTTTTGGAGAAATCAGTAATCAGTAAACAGTCACCAGACTTTAGCGTGGGCAACTACACATGACGACGCCAGTCACAGTCTAACACACTTTTACAGTTTAGAGAACAGACTGTCACAAAAATACATATTTTAGTGATGGTGAACAATCAACAGTACAGTCACTCACTGACTGACCCATGTTGTCTTAAACATGTGGTTAAACAGTTTCCTTTTGTTTCTCATCAGCATCAGTTTCTTCATCTTTAACTGGAGTTGCTTCCTCTTTCTCTTGTTTTATGACTACGTGTAGGCCTACTTTATGTGGAGTTGCTTCTTCTTGTTTTGGGGAGCCAATTACATTGAGAACTTGACTCAATATAAGATCATCATGGCTGTTTTCGTCAGAGAAATAAGATGTTTCTGAGACATTGGATTTGGAATCAGAAGTGCTTTGCTTTGGTGAAGATGCAGCAACAGGATCATTGGTGCATGGAGATATAACCCGGCGAATTTTAGTAGGAGGGGTCTTTGGAGATGGTGTCTGAGGTTGAGTGGCTTGTTTAGGATATTGTTGACTTTCAAGACGTCGAACTTTAGCCTGCAGATTTTTTTTGGCATGAAACAAACAGTTGACTTCAGCTCTGAGAGCAGACGTTTGGTTGATAACAGCAGAGAATTTGCTGTCACAATTGTTCATCCATTCCGGAATCTTAGTCTGCAATTTAGCAGAGTTTCCGTGTTGTAGTTTTACCTGAACTTGCGCAAGATAACCTTGCGTTTCATCTTGTAGTTGCTTCATTGTTTGAATTATTTTGTCAACGTCTTGTGCTGGGGTTCTCCCACCTTGAGAGGCCATCTGCAAAGAAAATGTTGCTAAAGTGAGCGCTACCCTGAGAACACACCATTTTCATTTAACAGGCAATAGAGATTAAACACAGGAGGGGATGGATAAAGAAAATGTCCATTCTGACAGACACGGACGGAGTGAATGACACGTACCTCAACAATGTACTTTAGGTCGTAGACTGTGGGCACTCACTCTGACTCAGAAGTCAGTCAGTTGAAGAAGTAACTGTTAGAGGATTGTCCTGAAAGAAACAGGATTAATATGAATAAAGGCCTACCCGGTGTAAGGGGCCAAGGTTAGGTAGGTAGGCAGGCCAATAGACAGAGATTAAACACAGGAGGGGATGGATTAAGAAAATGTCCCATCACGGAGTGAATGACACGTACCTCAACTTTAGGTCGTAGACTGTGGGCACTCACTCTGACACAGAAGTCAGTTGAAGTGACTGTTAGAGGATTGTCCTGAAAGAAACAGGATTAATATGAATAAGGCGTACTTGGTGTAGGGGCCAAGGTTAGGCAGGCCAATAGACCGAGATTAAACACAGGAGGGGATGGAAGAAAATGCCCCATCTGACACGGCGGACGGAGTGAATGATACGTAGGGGCCTACCTCAACAATGTACTTTAGGTCGTAGACTGTGGGCACTCGACTCACTCTGACTCAGAAGTCAGTTGAAGAAGTGACTGTTAGAGGATTGTCCTGAAATTAGAAACAGGATTATCGATTAGGCCTAATATGAATAAAGGCCTACTCGGTGTAAGGGGCCTACTCGGGAGAAGAGTAGCAAATAGGCCTAGCCTAGGCTAGCATAGGCCTGCCCTAGTCACTAGCCTGGGCTGGGGGCCTGCCTGGCATGCCTGGGGCCTAGGCCTAGGCCTAGGCCTAGCCCTAGCCTAGGCTATAGCCCTAGCCTAGTAAACCCCTAGGCCTAGATGGTAGGCCGCTAGGCCTAGGCCTACTCGGCGCTAGGCATTATTCATCATGATCATGTCATGACATTATTAGGCCTACGGTAGGTAGCCTAGGCCCCTAGCCTCAGGCCTAGGCCTAACCATCATCATGATCATGACCATGCTAACATGGGGGACATGACATGCCTTAGGCCTATGCTACCGGTATAGCCTAGGCCTAGGTCTACCGTACGGTAGGTAGGCCTAGGCCCTAGGCCTAGGCCTAGGTCGGAACAATGAATGTCAATGAGGAAGGCCTAGGCTAGCCGGCCTAGGCCTAGCCAGGCCTTGGCCTAGGGGCCTACCGCCTACGGGGTAGGCCTACGCCGGTAGGCTACACATCGCATCATTAACATCGCGTCATCATGGTCAGCGCCTAGGCGTAGGCGCCTAGGCCTATGACATCATGACATGCATGATCAATGCGTCATTCATGCATTCATGCATTGCCATGCATGCATGATTGCGCGCGTCATTATGCATTGCCATGCATGCATGATTGCGCGCGTTGCGGACGGGACGTCGTTTTCAATTTTTTTTGTGGGGGTTTTGTTTCGATTTCTTTGGACCACGGACGGCCTAGGCCTAGGCCTATATGCATTTTTGAATAGAGTGAGATTTCCTTTACCTCCATTTCATTTCAAAACATCTTGACATTACATTTTGACGATGTATTTACCTTCAATTTCCTCAGTGATGACAGGCCTACGGCTCGGGTCATTAGGGCTAAGTACAGTAATCATGCGCCAAGGTCAGATGGGACTCACAAGGAGTTCTTAATAAAATCGTGGTGTCTATGGTTTGGGGTGGATTGTGAGGGCGCCGTTGATATTATTAATGAAGTGAGTGTCATTTGCAAGTGTATTAGGGGCAGATATTAGGTTGTATGCGTCATTTCATCGATTTGCATGAATCTGGCTATTCTGGGCGCATTGATACAGAGGCCTATTTTTCGTGCGACTTCAACTGGAGGCAGAGGCAAATTTCGCATCTTTCACGTCTCGCGAGTTTTCTCGAGACACAAACATTGGAATTTTTTAAAAACTTCTCTAACAAAGGTTTAGTGTCCTTCCTAGAGCTGTGTGAAATTTCATTAAAATTGATTATTTCCTTCGGGTAGATATTGCGTGGCGGTTCTGCCTCAAATGTACACGAAATGTACAGGCGGTGTATTACTGTACTTAGCCCAAATGCTGGTTGTCTGCTTGATGGGAACAGACGACGCTAAAATGCGCGCAATAATTTCAATAAAGGCGCGAAAGTGACTGCCGAATCATGAAGATGAATTGGGGCTTTATTGTCTCCCAGCAAAATGCAAAGGAAATAAATAAAAACATTCGTTACTATTATTATACCAAGGAAACCAGAAATTCAATGTCTGAAATACGAACTATATCTTTGACGTGGACAACGAACCTGTCTGACGGTGCAAACCGGCGGCTGAAGCGGAATCGGTGTCGACGACGCCAAAGAAAAGAAAAAAATCTGGGACATTGTTAATTCGGTCACCAGTTCACAAAACTTTCGACTGTTTGAAGCCCTTAAACTGCATTTGGCACCACTATTTTATTGCGTGAGTAAATTTATCATTGGATTAAATCATTGGATTACATCGTACGTTCTATAAAGCAGTGGAAATTGGACGAAATTAGATGTAGTATGATGTATGGTGTATGCATGCAATCCCTTCGGGGCCACGACCCACTTTCCCCGGCCCAATCCAGTGTGAGATCTGTGAGGTCACGACCCCTCATTTGCATGAGTAAGTCGAGGCTCTCCTATTATAGTAGTAAGATGTTGGTGTTCTTCATGACACTCATTGTATGGGAACATGGGGAATGGGAATGTTACAAGGTCCGCTGTGAATTATTTTCGTCAGGCAAGGTTCGTCCATGTCGGCGGTAAATTTTTATTGATCTGTTGATTGGATCAGTTTGTGGGCGGGGGCAAAAAATAGTGACGCATTCCACGCTCACTGGGGGCGCCTACATGTAAGTCCCACTTTTTCCGTCCATGACGTTTGCAACACTGTTCAGTGTTGTCGCTAAGGAATCTGACAGACGGGTCTTGAAGTATTACAGCCGGTGGCGCACATAGCGCGCCCGCCGCACTTAGAAAAATGTTTAATTCACATGACCCTAGATGCGATTTCCTGGCATTTCAGACTCCCGAAAACTAGTTCCGTACGCCTCCCAATGCGGCAGAAAAACTGCTGTAAAACTTCGTGCCAACACCGGGGATTAGAGCGACCTCGGAGGGAAATAGCAGAAGCCGGCCAAAGGCCGGATCAGGGAGCGCGCAGCGCGACCGGGGGGAGCACGAGGGAGGGTGAAAAAAAACTGGAGGATAAAAGACCCAATTTCCCGGCATTTGCGATCAAAAATCGAACTGAGCGGCGGCCATTACACATGTTACAAGTTGGTCACTTGGCACGAATACTGACGGAAATTGCCGATCGATTGGCCGAGTGTGTGACGTCAGAGGCTGTGCCAAATATGGTCACCGTTACGCTACTATTCCATTCATCACTGTTCACGACTGGAGTTGATTGACCAATCAGAAAGAAGGGTGCGAATATGGCGCGAAGAGACGTGAATACATAATGTGGATTGCGTATAAATTATTGATTTTCATTTTGAAGTGGAGTCGTGTAGACTGCGGCCGGCGTTGCTGTTGGAGGGAGAGCGCACGTGTTCCCGCGTTCATGGCGATTTCGTCAGTTAGTGGACGATAATTACATACACTGAACGGGTTCCAAAGAAGTCGTGAAGGTTAGGCGACCGCGTTTTGGTGGCGGCTGCCAGCTCATGATGATGCCTCGTCGAAATCGGAATGACCACACGTGCCCTGGGCGTGGAATTGGCGGGAAGCGAGCAGCGGTCGGGC
>NMRB01000780.1:0-16039 GCA_002633025.1 Notospermus geniculatus | reverse complement strand
GTCATTTTTTACACTCCAAAATGCAAAATTAGTCCTCCTTCTGCATGAAAATTGCATTTGAAATGTAACAAATTAAAGAAAAACACTACTGAAGTGAAAATAGTGATATTTGACAAAGGTTAGTCTGCAAACTTGAGGGGGGATATCCCCCCTTGCCTCAATTACGGGGGGGGGATAAATCCCCTGTCCCCCCTCTGTATGAAACACTGGACGGAAATGGTGATTGTAACACTATCAACACTGATAATTGCAGTGTTGCAAACGTCACTAATCCAAAAAGGACGTAAAAAAGTGGACAAAAGCATCCCCAGTTAGCGTGGAACGCGTCTAATGCCATTTTTCAATTATTTATATTTTCCAAAATCGGGGAAAAACTAGTGTGGCAGATCCACAAACCAATGAATGTATAAGTGTCGCCTGAGCACCCCAACGTCTTATATGTATGTACATGTAATGCATGTCAGGTGGGATCTTTAAAAAAATAACCGTACTCCGTGTTCTCTTTTCTAGGCTGTAGTTGTACAGGAACAGGACTGGTACTGTCGTCAACTCGTAAAAAATCAAAATGGATGCTGATGGAGGGATTCTCACTAACAACAGAAACAAGGGAGTAAGTGTCAAACATTGTTTTATTTTATGACCTTAGTCAGAATACTGTCAAGCACAAAGGGCCGTATTTACGAAGCGCGATTAGGCCAACACGCGTGTAAATTCATATTTTTTCAGGTTAAGGGCCTAGAAAACCAAATTGTGTTGTGACCTTGTACGCTGCTTGATCGGCAGCGTTTACCCGCAGGATAATCACCCGTGGTTAACTTTCCTTTGTCTAGCTGCAGGAGGACAAAAGAAAAATTTGAACCACCTACAGGCCTTGTTTAGAGTCATTCAACTCTTTTCTTCGATCCTCATGCACGTAAACGCAGGAATGTTAACCGCGTGTGGTTATCCTGCGGGTGAACGCTGCCGATCAAGCAGCGTACAAGGTAGCAAGACAATGGTTTTATAGGCCCTTAACCTGAATGACTATGAACTTACACGCGTGTTGGCCTAATTGCGCTTCGTAAATACGGCCCAATATGTTCATGGGGAAAAATTCTTGCAAAAATCGTTAACTTGACTGCAAGTGCGGCGTTCGTTAAATTTGTTGTCCGCAATATGCGAATTACTGTTGATACCCGCCGTACGGAATGTGAATTTTGTTCCCCTGCTACATGTAAATTGTCGGTAAATGGATGAGTCGTCAGCCCCAGTCATGTACCAGTTGACCATTGCATGGAGATTCTCATCATGATATCATTCAGGGAGTCTCTCTTGTACCCAAAACGAGCCAAAACACATAACGAGCGTTGTGGTATAGCAGATGATTAGTACAGAGCTACCAGGATACAGCTTCCTCCTTCTAAAGGCCCGTTTATACAGAGCGCGACCGTGACAGCGACACCGACCGCGACAGCCGCTGTGTATAAACGAAAACGCCGTGGTCGCCTAAAAATATGCCAGGACGCATTGAAGTTCACACTACAAAAAAAGTGTCGCGCGACATTTTAAAAAAATTCGCTCTGGAGGCAATCTCTGTGGCATGCCGCGCGACCAAAATTTTGGTCGCGGTCGCATTGTGTATAAACGTTCCCATTCATTACAATTGATCAATCCGATGCGGCTGCCGCAGTCGCGGTCGCGCTGTGTATAAACGGGCCTTAAAGGCCCGTTTCCACAGAAGCGGTAGCGTGAGCGTTTTGACGCTTCGCCCATTGTTTGGAAGCAGAGCGGCGGAAAATAACAAAAGATTTGACGCATCACGCAGCGTGAAACGCGTCTGTGGAAACGAGCCTTAAGTGTGGTGCCAATTTTCTTCATGATTCGGGTGTGACAATCGTGAATTTAATTCCCGGAGGAAAACTATATCGCCCTTCATTGCGTATATTTCTTCCCACGAATAGGATTTTTAGCTCACCCATGAGCTTTAGTCGTCAGTCAGCGTCCGTCATCGTCGTCGTTTTCCGTTAGCAGGGCACGTTTCGTAACCGCTGGAGCTATTGATCTGAAACTTGGTACATATATATATACCCCTAGGTCAGATGACCTATGACACCAAGTTTCGGTCCGATTCGATTCTTGGCTTGGCCTCCAGGTGGCCAAAACCAAAAACACAAAAAGTGCAATAACTCCTGAACTAATGACTGGATCATCTCCAAATTTTTATTGGGTCGTCGCGAAGCTACGCCCTTATTTGTCAGTCAAGATTTTGTTGCGTGCACTGTTGTTTCAGCCAGAACTTCCGCAGTTCGCGCCAGATTTTAATGAAATTTGCCAAGTAGGTTCAGACGCTGGTGTACTTTTAAGCAAGTGAGAATTGTTCCAAAAAATGCGTTAGGTTCCGAGAAATTAGCATTTTAAGGCGTAAAAAATGGGCCTGTGAGGTGCTGTGCCACTTTAAAACGAAATTTAAGAATCATTGGTAGCGAAATTCAAAAATCTGGCTCCAACGTTTTGTGCCCAAGGAAGTTAACTTCTTTGTCGCCGATTTTCAGCTGAATTGGAGAAAAAATGTAGGAGGAGATAGATTTTTTCGGCAGCGAGAATTGCGATTTTATCTGTGTTGAGCGATGAAACCTCAGCTCCAGGTGCCATAATGTATGCAGAGCTTGTATCTCCCCTGCGACGCAATTAGAATCACGTGTCGAGGTTGTTTTGTTGACACTCGAGGTTTTGCAAGAAAATCCCCCCAAAACATCATTTAGAAGCAAAATTATGGGGAATTCTGTATTAACTTAGTGGGAAGAGATTCTAGGAAAGAAGTCATCATGGTTTGTTACGCAAGTATTTGGTCAGTTTGTCTGTAAAGAATCAACAAGTTCGGCTGTCTCGGCTTAATTTAGCGTTGATTGAAAACAATGTCACTGCACTTCATGGCCTTCTTCGAACGGTCGATTTTACTGAGACGTGGATGGTGTTTATGCATTGAAATGATGTTCATTGTCTAGAAAATATAACAGCCCCGTCAAATTAAGTAGTTTGTTGACCCATATTTTGTCTGTGATCTGATATCTGGTATTTTGAAGTTCGTCAGTCCAGTCGGGCAGTGAAAAGTTTGCCGTATGTCTAGACTCCTTCTAAAGGAGAGTTACCAAAAAGGCGGGAAATTCAAACTCTCATTGAAATAACAGTATCAGTGTGATGTNGACCAATTAATCACGACAATTTGACAGTTGGATTTTGAATTTGGAGCATGTAGTACCTACGAAGAGGGAAGAATAGGCACGTATGTTGTACGCCTGCCCTACGTATTCATACATATGCACCACGAACTTGCGCTGAGAACCTAGAACGCATTGACGCGAATGCAGTACCGTAGGAATCGAGACGAATGGAGGGATTGCATGACCGTGAACCCAATACGCATACGCCACGAACCACCGCGAATTAGTACGATTGAGCACTACTCCAGTACGAATTAGTACTCCAATCTTACTCCCGTCGCCGACATGTAATGTACCTACGGCAATCTTACAAAATACCTACAGCATGCGTACCACAATCTTAGGGCATTCGTGTACATGTATATAGGCTATATAGGTCCAGACAGGGCCGCAGTCGCCACAGTGTGACAGGGCCTTTACATTACGAGGTTTATGTGCAAGGCCTAGTGGCACAACTGATTGACGTGCATCGACCTGCCTGCACTAGACTCGGGACCCAGTCGTTGTGTCGCTCCGGTCGCCGCACTACACTCCACAAACGACTGGGAAAGCAAGCTGCAAAATCAGCGGCTAGCGTACCGACAACAACAACGGCCATCTCGACCAATGAAATTGCCCGAAAGCAATCTACTAGGGGAAATCTGGCACACTTTTGATTGGTTGTTATTGATGAAATTTACCAGAGCCTCTCGCCCGTCTAGAATCTTTTCAAAGTCACTAGCAGGATATTTTTATCCGTAAGTACTGCTTATCGCACACAGCATCGAACTTAGGCACCAGGATCGTCCTTGACCTGGAAGAAAGTTGCGATATAATCAGCTGATTTGACATCTTGCAAAGAGCAGACGACGGCCGTTGAAGACGCAGTTTCTGATTGGCTGAACTCATTCACATCTGTTGTTGTTGTCGGTACGCTAGCCGCTGATTTTGCAGCTTGCTTTCCCAGTCGTTTGTGGAGTGGAGTGCGGCGGCCGGAGCGACACAACGACTGACTCCCGAGTCTAGCCTGCACGTGCTGATTCGTCCCTTTGTGGTGTAAAGCGGCGAATCCACTGTCGCGATTTGGGCTTGAGACGGGGTTGCGGTCCCTTGCGATCGCCTTATATGGCAATCGGAAGTCCTTAATTATACAATGTAAGGTAA
Source organism: Notospermus geniculatus (assembly GCA_002633025.1). Lineage (NCBI taxonomy): Eukaryota > Metazoa > Nemertea > Pilidiophora > Heteronemertea > Lineidae > Notospermus > Notospermus geniculatus. Next base: position 11,696 of record NMRB01000780.1, on the reverse strand, counting down.
CCGCAAGAGAACGCAACCGTGTCTCAAGCCAAAATCGCGACAGTGGATCACCCGCTTTAACTTCAGAGAGAGACGCTTCTTTCTCACAGCAAGACAGCGCGTCTACCATTCAACTACATTAGAAATTAGGCGCCAGACTGGCATTAGTACTGATGGCAACAAACCAAATTCTTGTTCATTACAATGGCATCGAATAGAACATTTATGCATCCCGATGTCTCACTAATTTACGACATCAGTAGCAGTTTGGAAGTTTATATTCAACCTCTCATAGCTATAATAGGAGTGATCGGCAATGTCATATCATTCTTGATTTTATCACTACCCGTCTACAAGGACAGTTCCACCTGTATCTTAATGAGGGGAATGGCGGTGTCGGATTCAATGTACCTAGTCATGTACATTCTACAACGGACAGTCATCTCAATCTTACACGAGAAAATTCGTACAATGGCAAACTTTAAATGGCTTTGCAATTGCTATATCTTTTGGTATAATTATGCAGGACTCATTTCTTCCATCATACTTCAAACAATGTCTCTAGAACGACTGTTAGCCATGCTTTTCCCACTCAAAGCTCGGACGTGGGGTAGCGTGGAGGAGGCAAAGCGTTTCTTGCTCGGCCTGTTCACCTGTCTTGCTTTGGTGCTTTTCCCAATGAATCTGTTTCGCAGGAGAGAAAAAGCATTCGAAGGTTGGTTATGCCCATTTCACTTTTCTGGCCATCGGGCGACGATATACGACCAAGCTTACTCAATCTTCGGTGTTTACATCCCCCTCACGGTCATCATCATCAGCAACATCGGGATTTTACTGACTCTGAAGATCAACGAAAGAAGAAGAGAAGAACTGACCACAGACTCCAAAGCTACAAGTAGGCAGGTTATTCGGATGCTACTGGTCGTTTCCACGACATTTTTCGTCTTTAAGATCCCCACAACCATTCGAAGGACTTTTTGGGATCTCTACCACTCGACCGTCGGTCACTATTCATCAAAAATAACTGCACTGCATAGACTTACCATGACTCTCGGGGATGTCATTGACGCTTGTAATTACGCTTTTAACACATATATCTATATTTTTTCTGTGAAAAAATTTCGACAGAATGTGAGATATGTCTGTTCTTGTACCAAGCACAAGCAGAAATAAACACACCAGCTCATGGTAATGTACATGTACATGTAAGAAAATCGACAAATCCACTCCACTTTGAGTTGGTCAAAGACAATGTGTGAAAATGCATGCACGTTTGACCAAACCAAATGGGAGTGAACTTAACAGAGAAAAATCTTTAATAACTTCGGCATGGTTAGACTGGAAAAACCTCTTTTTGTCATCGATAGTAGGCCCCCTATTATTATCCAATGGGTTCCACGCTCTTGGTGAAGAAGTCCCGAACGAAAATGCATTGCATGTAGTTGTTCTGCGGGAAAATAAACCACAAAGCCTATAGATTGGCCGGACATTCGAGGGGCTCGGTCGCACACCCGTGGGTGGCTGGCGGGATACCTGTCGGACTTCGACCAGTATCCGACCGAGAGAATACCTGGGTCCCAGGTGACGGGCAAAAATCGTCTCCGATCTACTCGGTGCCTGGTGGGGGACTGACGGGTGTTTTAAAACAGGTTGCAGGTTTATTGTGCCATACCTTATTCGTTCAATCATCAGTATTACACAATTTCTCGTACCGACGCCGATGTACATGTGTACCTGCAACATTTTCAACCAGACAACGATTCGACTATTGAGGCTGCACTCGATTCAGATTCCTTCAACCTCGATGATTGACCATTGTTACAACAGAAGGCGCTCCTGCCTCGCACCAAAAGCAGTCTCACCCAAGCAGTCTCGCGCAGCCTGTGCGTACACAATGATGATTGACTGCCATCTCGGATAGGATCACAAGAAAACTGCAGACCTGAACTGAAATCTCCAAAGCCTGTGTCTTCGTTCGCATTACATGTAGGCCTATGTATACAATGTATAAGTTTTATGTCACGTCGTGAGTGGCTTTGTAATTAAGACTGGATTTTTTGGAGTTGTCTGGTTGAAAATATTACATTTTTGAAGTGGACACCATCATTCTTGTGTTGTTTGAAATATTTCCTTCGCCACCTTCACCTTCTTGTGGTCACTGAGCTGTCTAATACCCCCATCACACTGAGCTAGTTCTCAGTACGTTCTTGAAAATTTTGCCGAACGGGCTCAAACTGTGTGCGAACGGAGTGGACGTAGTGGCAACGTTTTACAGTCTTTTTACGAACTTCGTGGATGGGAAGGGTGCTCCAGTACATCGAAGCATTATTTGGCCAAGGGTACACGTTCTAGCCCGTTTTACGATTTTTTTAGGACGGGGCAGGACGTTTTGAGAACGACTTCAGTGTGATGGGGGTATAANAAGTTGTATATGTTAGGAATAGGCCCTAATTAATGGGATGTTGCTTATCAAACACTTTCTGCGATCAAAAGTGTTACATCTTTATACAACAACTTATACGCAGTTTTTGAGTTCGTAATCATTTTCAAGGAGTGATATGTTATGTGGAATAGCCCAACTACCAGGGTCCATATTCATAAACATACTTAAGTATAAGTGTGACCTTTTGTGTTCAAGAAAGGATAAGTACTTTAGTAGTTTTATGAATATCGGCCCAATTTTTATGCCCTTGATCGAGTCTGAAGGATGAAGCTAGATGGGGTCTGGGGCCCTCCCCTAGAAAAAAATCGAAAACCCTTTCAGCTGCATTTCCCCACATCTGACAGTACAATAACTTGGCTTGAAGAGGGTAAATAACATTTTAGAGCAAAAAATTGTTTTGTCCCGTTTTGCTCTGGGGACATTAGCCCCCTGCCCCACCCCCTCGCTAGCTACGTCCCTGACTACTGTAGACCAGATTCGCTAGCAGCCATCTTGCCAAAATTAGGTCATCACCATGGGAATTTCCCCCACTGGGGAACCAATCATCTGTAATGCTGGAAGAAAATTGTCATGGTGATGATCTAACTTCACAGGAAAAAAATCAACTCGAGTATAGACTCAGATCTCACTACTATAGGGACAAAATGGTTCATTCTGCATAATGCATCGTGTAGAACTCGGCTAACCTCTTCCTACACTCTGCAGCAAGCAGACAGATTCCGTGTTCAACGCTTTGGGATTTTCTCGTGCGCCCAATCAGAAGTCTCGTTTCTTTGTCGTTCACGGAAGAAAAAATATCAATGATGTCATTTCATCAAATTTTGATTGGTCAACGTCATTACCGGGAACACGTCATGCACGTGGGTCGGTGCAAGCTTCTGCCCCGTCCTAAAAAATCGTAAAACGGGCTACAACGTGTAACCCTTGGCCAAATAATGCTTCGATGTTGTGGAGCACCCTTCCCGTCCATGAAGTTCGTAAACAGACTGTAAAAGTTGCCACTACGTCCACTACGTTCGCACACAGTTTGAACCCGTTCGGCAAAATTTTCAAGAACGTACTGAGAACTAGTTCAGTGTGATTACACGTTCTAGCCCGTTTTACGATTTTCTTAGGACCGAACAGGACATTTTGAGAACTACTTCAGTGTGACGGGCCCTTGACCATAAAAAAAAACGAATAAATTTTGAAGAAATACAAGTCCACTTTGACTCTTTCTTTGATAAAAGTGACAGTTGGGCCAACTATCGTTTCTACCCTCTTGATGGATCATTCTTGCATCTGATTGAATCTTCGCGTAAAAAGCTCATCACGTCTGTCGAAATTTACCAAAGAATGGACAAGGGTTAAAGAGGCTTTTCCGTCTTACGACATCTCCGAATCCAATATGGGTGTAACACTTTTTTCATGGGTTGTAGGAGTTTAAAACACATAGGTCTACAGTAAGTGATTTTTTTAACATTTTGCTTATTCATCAAGCTTATTAAAAGTTGTATATGTTAGGAATAGGCCCTAATTAATGGGATGTTGCTTATCAAACACTTTCTGCGATCAAAAGTGTTACATCTTTATACAACAACTTATACGCAGTTTTTGAGTTCGTAATCATTTTCAAGGAGTGATATGTTATGTGGAATAGCCCAACTACCAGGGTCCATATTCATAAACATACTTAAGTATAAGTGTGACCTTTTGTGTTCAAGAAAGGATAAGTACTTTAGTAGTTTTATGAATATCGGCCCAATTTTTATGCCCTTGATCGAGTCTGAAGGATGAAGCTAGATGGGGTCTGGGGCCCTCCCCTAGAAAAAAATCGAAAACCCTTTCAGCTGCATTTCCCCACATCTGACAGTACAATAACTTGGCTTGAAGAGGGTAAATAACATTTTAGAGCAAAAAATTGTTTTGTCCCGTTTTGCTCTGGGGACATTAGCCCCCTGCCCCACCCCCTCGCTAGCTACGTCCCTGACTACTGTAGACCAGATTCGCTAGCAGCCATCTTGCCAAAATTAGGTCATCACCATGGGAATTTCCCCCACTGGGGAACCAATCATCTGTAATGCTGGAAGAAAATTGTCATGGTGATGATCTAACTTCACAGGAAAAAAATCAACTCGAGTATAGACTCAGATCTCACTACTATAGGGACAAAATGGTTCATTCTGCATAATGCATCGTGTAGAACTCGGCTAACCTCTTCCTACACTCTGCAGCAAGCAGACAGATTCCGTGTTCAACGCTTTGGGATTTTCTCGTGCGCCCAATCAGAAGTCTCGTTTCTTTGTCGTTCACGGAAGAAAAAATATCAATGATGTCATTTCATCAAATTTTGATTGGTCAACGTCATTACCGGGAACACGTCATGCACGTGGGTCGGTGCAACCGTGATTGGTTGCTATTTTTAGGACCGGGGAAATCCGTTGAACAGGGAATGTGGTTTGCTTGCGTGAAGGTCAAGGGAGGAGAAGCCGAGTCTTTACCTGAACTCAGTGTAGATTTTCTTTTTTTCTGGGGGATCCCCAGACCCCCCTCCAAACTCAATCAATTTTGTCCCCCCCCCCCCCCAGGCCATAAAAGCTAGCTACGCCCGTGACTTATACATGTACCATGTTTTCTATATTGCATGTATGTGTTGGTCGAAATAAACCTTAATATATATAGAAAAATGATTTACTTTTCTAAATACTCTTCCAGCACTAGTGACATCAGAGATCAGAACAATGGTTGCACTCACATGACTCGAACAACAAAATACTCTTTCAATTCTTGGTGCTTTTCTAAATTAAGCACCACATCGTCATTTTTGGACGTCATGGGAAATATACATGTACCTTCCTTCATTATGAATAATGTAGTTGTAAAGTCCACGCAGTCATGTTGGATATTCCTCTAAGAGCAGGAGGCCAGGGACTTTGATTTGATTAGATTTTTCCCTCAGGGCCGAAGCCATAGCATTACTGCCCTGGTAAGTACGTAAGAGGCCATCTACTCATGTTTCTCACTTGGATGGGGTCGTTTACTTGGCCTTGCAAAGAAACAATACAAAAGGCCAGGGATGACATGTCTGGGCAAGTTGCAGAATCCTTTTTATGAGTGGCGTCCACTAGAGCGCCGACAACATTAGGAAGGGGTGCGGAAGCAAATTGTGTCATTTCGGCATTCTTTCCGCGTCAATGACTATTGGGCATTTTTGCCCTCTCCCGAAAGTGCAGAAACGTCGGGAAATGTTTATGAATGATAGACAGCGAACGGAATCTTTCAAGAATATGCGGAGAGGTTGCTGAATGAATGCGGATTTAGTTATTTTGCATTCCGCGTCTTGTCCGCGCCCTAGTGGACGCCAGGTTTTGCGGACAGCGTCTGCGACTGGCAATTTTACAATATGCGCCATATTTGCGATATCAGCACGGCGTCACTCCAACAGCAAGAGTACGGTAAATTCGTGGGGACTGGGGCCGATTGATGTTTCATGATCTTCACAATCGGTCCTCTTCCAATGAATGTGACCCCAGTAGGTACGGATTTTATCAAATTCTTCAGAATTTTGCTAAAAGGGGGCTCTGTTGTCCGTTAAAGCTTGGAGGATTATGCTTGACCTCCAAAGGTTACGATAATGTATCACGGGTATTTTCGCCGGCCACGAAAATCATTGTTTATTTACATTATTTTGTTTGTGTCCAGTCTTTCTTTGTCTTATGATGAGTAATTGTTGATGGCATGCCCCTATAGAAATTCTATTGATGCCAAAAGCATTCAATTTGTTGGGTTGGCATGTCCCAAAAGTCCAAAATAACATAATGTAAACATCCATGTTTACAAACATTGAATGTAAACAATCAAGTCATGACACATTACAATGTATCTTTAAAGAGTCTCTCTCGCCTTGTATGCAACTGTATGCATGAAGTATGCCTCAGTACCCCTCCCCTGGCGGCGGAACCGTGATGTCCTGTCCAACCCACTAGTCCAGTAAATTTAAGCGAAAATTCGGGCGAACCGGGAACAAATTGCAACAGAAGGTTTTTTTGCTTTAAATGTTTTATTTAGTCACCTTGGACATCATATCCAAAATCCGCCAAAATCGGACGGCGGGAACCCACTTAATTTGCATATTCAATTTTGTGAACTGACTTCAACGTTGGACGCCGATGGACGCACAAAACCAGTGGTTTAACACCAAGACCATTCAAAATAAACTCTCAAACACAAGACAAGGAGCGAACGAACAAGGGTTTTCCAAATACTAGTATTGCCGTGTGACATTGAAAAGAAGGTAAAGGCCTTCAAAATTTAACTTGAGCGAGATCTTCATGGGATGCACAGATCAAGAATGAGAAATAAGTTCCTACGTACCTAACAACGGGCTTGTCAGTTTTTGTAATACATTGAATTATATCATGAATAAGTATGTACGTATGTATATCAGAGATACTGTACTTTTATGGTGTCATTATGGCGATTACAATGCAGTATTCCAGAACAATACATGCTTTAATTATGTATTCTGAGAGAAAAAGAGCAAATTGTAATTTTTTGACGTTACATTGTTCACAGGACACAATGACGGTATCGATCAGAACTGCAACTAAAGAGACAATAAGCCAGCATCAGGCATAATGTCAGTCAAATAGTGAGCGTTAATGCTGAACCCGGAGGCGCATGATACGTAGGCCTACACGGCTACGACAAGCAGGTCATGAAGGAGAAGGGAGGGGCACGAAAACTTACAAAGAAAATTTCCCAACGATCAGCTGCTGAGTCGGGGCATCCATTCTGCATAATGCATCGTGTAGAAATCGGCTAACCTCTTCCTACACTCTGCAGCAAGCAGCCAGATTTCGTGTTCAACGCTTTGGGATTTTCTCGTGCGCCCAATCAGAAGCCTCGTTTCTTCGTCGTTCACGGAAGAAATATCAATGATGTCATTTCGTCAAATTTTGATAGGTCAACGTCATTACCGGGAACACGTCATGCACGTGGGTCGGTGCAAGCTTTGCAGTGATTGGTTGCTATCTGATTAGATAGGTTTGGCAATGGTAATCAACCACTGGTGGGTTATAATAAAATAGGTTTTAAACGATTATGCTACTGCCAAGATTGGTGTGCAAACCGTCAGGAAGTTAGCTTCGATAAGTTTCTCATGTAGAATGATATGATGGGCCGCAACTTCACCAGAGAGGAAGAAATGATTGCCACAACTGTTTGGATAGGGTTTGATATTCACAAAAATGATAGGGCCTATAGTCATCATCAGTTTTCAAAAAGTGTCGATCAGGATTTAATAGCGACACCTCTAGATCAGTAGTCGCAATCTTCGAATGAGCTAGAGCACTTGCATTAAAGATATCACGGGTATTTTCGCGGGCCACGAAAATAGTTGTTTATTTACATTTTGTTTGTTTGTGTCCAGTCTTTCTTTGTCTTATGACTAATTTGTTGGTGCCATGCCCCTCTCGAAATTCTTTTGATACGGTACAAAAAATATTCAATTTGGTGGTTTGGCATGTACGAAAAAGTCCAAAATAACATAATGTAAACATCCGTGTTTACAAACATTGAATGTAAACAATGAAGTCATGATACATTGTACATTATCTTTAAGGTTCGAAACGATTACAATTTCTCCCACACTCTATGACGGGAGGTCGCGTACTAAAGATTTTCTAACACCGCGGGAATCCAAGACGACACTATGCTGACATGTCGACACCCTCAGGCCAATGGGCTGGCGAAACTACCCTGTACCTTCCACCTAAACCCAGATGGAATTTTCTCCGAGACATTCAAAAACATCAAGACGAATATATTTGATGCGTCACTTTATGACAACGTTTCGTTGTCGCCATCAGTGAGGGCCTGTGCCGGTCTTTGTTTCGCCCTCGACTTGCTTGCATTCATATACCTTCCCAAATGCAGGACCTGTCTTTGTCATTTCACGAGGCCGCGATGTCGACAGAAAAAATACACGAGGCTTGCACCTGGTGGAAAGCTGATGGTGGGAAAGGTTAGTGTGAAACAGTCCCTGTCGATTTCAATTGCGAGGCTGAGATCAGCAACGTCGGCCTATCTTATACAGGTACTTATACATGTATGCGTAGACATGTTATGCGTGAGATATGCCGTTTGCTTTCTAAACCTCTGTGTACATTTTCATTTACATATGAATTGAATGTTAATCTCGCCATCCAATGGGAAGAGTCAGCCTTATTGCTGAAAGATGGCAGCAAAGTTCTAGCGGACCGTTCCCGGTCCCAATATCGCTAACGGATAAGGGACCGGTATTGCCTGATGTAACGACGTAGTTGATTGGCTAGCTCTTTTTGAATTTGAATTTGTAACGTCGCAGTTGATTGGTTAGCTATTTTGGGATGTGAGGTAGTAAGTAAGCTGTTTCTCAGTACTGAGGGGAATCCTCTGTGACGTCATATTGTGGCAGCTTTCTGCCACAAAATGGCCGCCCAATACCGGTCCCTTTCTCCGTCAGAGCTATTTTGGGACCGGGAACCAGTCTAGCGGACCAATACAAAAGAGCTTTCTCTTGATTGGTGCTCAATCAAGCATGAATGGGCCCGCTTGGCATTGAATTGGGCCGTAGTGACACCTGTTGGTTAATTAACTGACAGTTCCTTTTCAACGCCGTACTCAGCTGGCTGCTTGGTATGTGTGATGTGTGGGGGCAGTACTGCACTTTTTTTCATTTTTCGGCCAAAGCCTGTTTGAAAATCACGTTTTTCGCTGGCGGGCATTTGCCCCAATCCCAATGGAGTCAAAGTGCTCGGGTGTCGGCCACACTGCAGTCTCGCCACCAAATGGTGAGTGAGATCGCGTTGCTCGCTTCGAAGAGTGCGGGTATGGGGAGGTCTGAGCAAGGAAGCCTGGATATTCATCCTACATCTAGGGCCTGCTCACACTTCCATCACTACGTATTTTACTGCACTACGAGAAAGGCCTGCTCCACGACCGCTTGACCGTAAAAAGGCGGAAATCAACAACACGCTCGGACGCACTCGCGCACCCTTTCGCCCGACAACAAACAATTTTACTTTACATTCATTTCTCTAAGACCAGTGCATTATATCCTTATGCACCTCCCTCCGCTTTAATATGAATGAGGTCATAGGGCCTACTTTTAGTCCATTCAGGTTGATTGGTTCACACTCTCCATTGACCTGCTCTTGGAACTGTGTGGTCAAAATACTGGTCAAAATAGAAAAGCCACAAGCCACGCCCCGTATACTACAAATTCTAAAGTCACCCCACCCATACGTCATCAATAAACCTAACAAAAGATGAATCAGTTCAGTCTAACTCAGTGAAACAGACATGGTGACCTTCTCTGCATCGGTGCACACAAAGACACAATGCCCTGCCAATTGGTCAACCATATTCAACTGAAGGTAATGAGGGGTTGGACTTGACGCAAGGCCTGCATATCTGGCACTGGTCTTAGAGAAATGAATGTAAAGTATGTCTTTATGGAGCATCGTACATGTACATGTACAATTAACATACGACGGGGCGACGCGGCTGTGCAGGCGGCAAAGATGGGAACCAGCCTAACGGTATCATTGAATGGAAACTGACTCAATACCTATGAGAATTTGCTCAGCGGAAATGACGAATGTTCGCTTCACAAAATTCACTTTGCCAATTTTTTTTCTTTTATTTCATTTTCGAAAGCAAGAAATGGATTGGTAAGGTAATTTGTTTCGATGCCTCTGATCGTTACAGCAAGCGATGAGAATACCTTTAATTAAATCATGGTGATAAACTGTGTGACTGCGGAATCCGATAAGATTACTTCGTATATTTAAAATGGGAAGGCAAAGGGTTGTAGGCAAAATGGGCGTAGGCGAAATGGGAAGTAGGCGAATAGGCCATATTTTGTAGGCGAAATGGGTCGAAACCTCCCAAATATAAGAAAATAGGATAACTTCCATCGCTTTATACATGTATATTTCGTTTTTCCGCTAATTTAGCACCAGACTATAATACCTACAGTTCATTCCACTTCCCAGTGGCGCGTGGTTTATCAACGATAGCTCCGCAACGGCTGGGTCAAATTTGACGAAACATACGCCAATCGACTTGTCTTTCTTGCCGGTATCTTTCTGCTATCTTCATTTTTCGCGTAAGGCCGACATAACGGATCCCTTTCTTAAAACCCATTCGATTTCGCCATGGTGTTCAGTGCAGTTTACACGTGCGCGATGCATTGCGTCATTTCAAAATGGGCGCCATTTCGGCTGTCAACACAAACTGTGATTTGTGAAGGAACGTTTTTCTGCCACGTTTTGCGGGAAAATGACAGTGATGATAGCTGTAGCGCCAAAAAAGACAAATCGATTGATGTATTGTATGTCAAATTCGGCCCAGCCACTCGAAACTGCAATGGAGAGTAGCCATTTTTTTGCAATGAATTCAAGTTGATATCAATCTCATTCACCCTAAGGGCTTGGCACTGGTTACATCGACCTTTTATACACGATCCCTGTTAGTGATTTCCTTGGAAAATTAGTTATTATTTATTATCACAATGGAATGCTGATAGCGTCAGATTGGGAATGCACGAAGATATTAGTATGGATACGGTTTGCCAGGAAGGGAAAGCACTCGTATGAATTTCAACATGTTCGCACGAAAAAGTTGCGGGATGCTGATGATTGTCATATCAGTAAGGGCAACGTGACCGCATTGCTTGTCGATCGTGGTAATCATGACGGATATGTATACAAAGGTTACTGGCTTGATCTGTACACAATTTCGGGGAATTTTGTGGGAACATTTGTTCAGGTCTGTTCATCTCTCTTAAACAGCTGCTCAATATATCGACGTACTGTTTTTGCAAATGTACAACTGATGGACTGCCGCGATGACTTATTGTCAGGTTCCTTGCTAGCTTTACATCATGTTGACCGAAAGGGTAAGAAATTCCTTTTCAAGTACACCTATACAGTAATCGATAAACTGGTCAAACTTCGGTACCATTCAAAAATCCTTTGTTTTGTCTGTAATACACGTACACCTCTTGGCCTTTCCGATATAACGTACTTATACATCTATAGGACGAAGGAAACACTTATCACAGCAAATGCTCAGGATAAAGACAACGTACTTGCAGGAAGCTTTGGTTACCTTATACACAGGGAAAATTCAACCAAAAAGAAATCACTGTTGTATCATCAAACTGAATACACAACGAGTTCGCTTCTCTATGACGTGTTAATGGACAGGATAATCACATGTATTTGGGGTGTTGACGGAAATCCTCCGT
>NMRB01000779.1:269474-280405 GCA_002633025.1 Notospermus geniculatus | reverse complement strand
AAGCCGCAGCACGGAGGGCATTTCCTAGCATCTGGACCAAGGGCATGCAAAACCAGGCGCGGATCCCGGAATTTTGGCAGAGGGGGCTCAGGACCGCCGAGGGCATTTGTGCAGGCGGGCGCCGAAGATTCCCGCGTCGACGGGGGGTCTGGGGATCCCCCAGAAGATTTTGAAATTCAGAGGGCCGTAGATGCGATTTCCTGGTATCTCAGGATCAAAACAGAAGATTTATTCTTGCGTTTTTTCTTATTGTCGCAAATTATTGAAAAAACACCACTGGTGATGGTGAGGACACTCAAAAAATTAAGTGGTTATCTCTGTAACTTATTACGTAGTTAAACCATAATAACCAAATTAATGGCTAAAATAACTAATTTCTTGGTAAAAATGGTGAAATAGGTTTAACTATTGCAAGTAGTTAATGTTGTCGTCCAATCAGAATTGAGTATTCGGCAAAATAACCATTTTCTTAGTTACCCATCGTCCAATCAGAAGCGTGCGCGTAGCAGACGAAAGAATTTCACGCCGCCATTTTTTATCGATTCGCTTTTGCTGCCCCCCCTCCACGCCTGAAAAATTATGCAGAAATTGAGGCTTTTATTACCGGTACCGGTACTCTTTTTTACTACATGTACATGTAGGTACAATAATGAGTATCCTAATGCAGAACAATGTCGCAGTTGCATCACGCAATTTTTTCATTAACAATGGTCAGGACTGGGCCCGGTTGCACAAAACTCATGTTAGCGCTACTTGGTGTTAGCGCTAACATGTTAAATGACGTAAAAATCCATTGCCTTTTTACGTCATTAAACATAATGTTAGCGCTAACACCAAGTTAGCGCTAACATGAGTTTTGTGCAACCCAGCCCTGGACAGTGGCGCTGCGGCGGGGNCGAACCCTCCGACCCCCCCCCCCCAGGCTACGCCCCTGGATATACACTAATACAGATATTTATCTAACAGTAATTCTATTTAAAGGGCCTCTAGCATGTCTAGAGGCAGCTTTTTAGTGCATATTGATACTGAACACAGAATTGGTGGCATGAGGATCAAACTTGGACATCAATTTTGAAGTAAATTTCATCACTGTCAACAGTTGATCCACTGTTCATGAGTTCATGGTTACTAGCGCCACCTGTTGTATAGTGGCAGTACTGTTAGTAGCTTATAGCGAGCTGCCTCTAGAGGCCCTTTAAGAATTTTTTAAATTTACATTTTTTGGAAAAATTGATATTTCATCTGACCGATCAACGGCACTGTTTTCTTCCGATTTTTCTGCTTGTTTGACTTCAGTCTTGCACACCTCATTGTTGTTCACGAAGTGACGTTATTTTCGTGCCACATCATTTCTTGTCACACGGGTTTATTCACTTAATATAGCACCAATTGGCACGAAATTTCACTAATAAGTGTAATGTAACGCCAAGTTATAGCCCTTGTAAGGCTCCAGTTCCATAGAGCTCACGTTGACACTTTTCACGCGCCACGCTTCACGTTTTCCTTTCGTCCCTCGATTCAGCGTAGTCTCGCTTCACCAGCCTCTCTCTCTTACAGGAGAGAGTCTGGTTGAACAGACTACAAAATCTTGTTACCGCCAGGTGGCGAGTGTCCAGCTCAGAGCATCCGAATCTGATTGGCCAACGGCTGAAAAACATGGCTGCGCCCATGAAACGAGTTTGAACGTCGGGGAGACATTCCTCCACCGGACTTAGAAAATTTCACCAAAACCAGAGAAGAGAAAAAAGGCGGGAAAAGTCGATAGTCTCCAGCAAGGCTAGAACCCGGGTCCCCGGATTCATAGCCCAACGCTCTACCGCCTGAGCCACCGGGCCAGCTGGTCGACCCTGGAAACTTTTGGTGTATTATCCCTACAAGCAGTAAATATATAGGCCCTAACCCTAACCCTAACCCTTACCCTAACCCTACCCTATATTCCTAGCCCTAACCCTAACCCTAACCCTACCCTCGCGACCCCCTATCCCGCCCGGGGGGGGGGGGCTGGAGGGGGGGAATGTAGGAACTGTTGCTAACCCTACCTAAACCGCCCGCCCGTAGCTTCTTTTACAGGTGCTGNCTGAGGATATGTACACAGCATGCTGTGTATGCAACTGAAAAATTATGGTTGGGTACACAGCATGCTGTGACAGCAAGCCAACATATATTCTTGCGTACACAGCAGGTAGGCTATATATTAATATTCATTAGGTGCATAATAATAGCTCCGCATCCCCCTCTGCTGTGTACCGAGGATCGTTTTTGCGTACACATCATCAGAAAATACAGTTTTTAAGTATTTTCAACTGGGCCTCCACGGTTCTGGAATGGCGGACTGAGAATACTACACTCTTTTCCTCCTGATAAGCTTTAATAGACAGCTGAAGGGTCTCAAAAGAATCGAATTTTGCACCCACTTTCAGCGGAATCGGCGGGGACTCGCTGGCGGCGGCCATTGTTTCTTCTGTGGGTGTGGCCGTATTAATTAATGACGTGAAGGAGGTACATTATGTTAATTTATTGGTCATGCTGTGGAAGCAATAAAAACCACGTGTTCCGTGCACATCAGATCTGCTGTGTGTATACATATCCACTTCGAATAGTTATATTCATAGACTGGAGGAATGTCTGCCTTGTGCAAATTTCCATGAAACGTATGATGAACGAAAGAGTCTGAGGTGGAATTTACCTTTTTAGCACGGCAGGAACGACTATGCATGGTCATTGATTGACGGAATAAGCCGATTGTACAATAGGACTTACATTTTGTGCCATGGATTAGGTCACTTCCGACCAGGGATTCTAAAGTTCAGCCAGACGGTATAAATCGATCCTTATACAATACAATTCCACTTTATTCCATCGGCAATGCACCTCAAACGACCAGGCTCGATCGCCTTCTATATATCACTCGGNNNNGGACACTCGCCACCTGGCGGTAACAAGATTTTGTAGTCTGTTCTACCAGACTCTCTCCTGTAAGAGAGAGAGGCTGGTGAAGCGAGACTACGAAGAAGCGAGTGTGCCAGCGACGCCTAGCGTCAAGAATTGTTTAATCATGGCGTCGGCCGGCGATTGGTGTTTGATCGAGAGTGATCCAGGGGTGTTCACAGAGTTAATAAAAGGATTTGGTGGGTAAACTCAGCAAATCTATGATCTGCTTAAACTAACTATTCCGTAGAGATATAGACTGGTAGTGATTGTACGTGCACCACATGATATTTCCCCTGGGCATTTCGGCATGTTCGGGCCCGTGCATGATGATGTGCACACAGACTGTGTCACCATGGTCACAGTGCAGTCATGTGCAGTGTATATGGTGTACATGTAGGTACATGGTGTAGGATCTTTTATGTCATGATGTAGGCCTACACCCCCCCATACGCTACTACACTAGAGTAGTAGGCCTACCAACATATGACTACTCTCCATTCCAGTTCCGAGTGGCGCGAGGTTTATCAACGATAGCTCCGCAACAGCTGGGCCAAATTTGACCATACTTCGATCGATTTGTCTTTTTTGGCGCTACAGGCATCATCTCTGTCATTTTCCCGAAAAACGTGACAGAAAAAAGTTTCTTCACAAATCACCCGGTTTGTGTTGACGGGCGAAATGGCGGCCATTTTGAAATGACGCAATGCATCGCGCACGTGTAAACTGCACTGAACACCATGGCGAAATGAAATGGGTTTTGAGAAAGGGATCCGTTATGTCGGCCTTACGCAAAAAATGAAGATAGCAGAAAGATACCGGCAAGAAAGACAAGTCGATTGACATATGTTTCGTCAAATTTGACCCAGCCGGTGCGGAGCTATCGTTGATAAACCTCCTGCCACTGGGAAGTGAAATGAACTGTAGACAATAACTTGAATAATAATAATGATTGAATTTGATGAATCAAATCAAAAAGATATTATTGGTACGGTAGGCCTTATAATTATAGTCTGTGTGTTGTGACTAGTCTAGTGTAGTGGTGTACTGTGCCTGTGGACACAGTACACCACTGTTGACTGTAGCAAGACCCAGGGCCTACCGGTAAGCATGGTGAGGCCATGCCAACCCAATTTCAATCCAAGGCAAAGAAGGATAGGCTAGGTTTGGTGACTCCTCTTTCATTTTTATTCTGTTTAGGCCTAGGGCTAGGTGTATTCATTCGATCCCTGGCGAGTGTAGGTATGACGGTCAGTGACAGGTGACAGGTGTTGATAGGCCTAGGTGTGTCTATCTACTTCAGCAAGCCTGAGTTTTTCGACATGTGGCCAGATCTCATTTCTCAATCTTGATTTCAGGTGTAAAGGGAGTTCAAATGGAAGAACTGTGGAGCCTTGATCTGGACAGTCTCAAGAATCTCAAGTGAGTACAGGCATCAGTGTCGAGGCGTGTTACACCTTCAAGGCAAGCTCAGACTGAGACTGAGTTTGGGATGAAATCAAAATGGGCTTCATCATTGTTGGTGCCATGTGGCTTCAGCTTCCAGGAATCAGGACAGTATTGCTTGCAGTGGTGGTTTTCTGTTAATCTCTTTTAATGTCTCATTTCGTTGCAGACCTGTGCACGGTTTAATATTCTTGTTCAAATGGAAAGCAGATGACGAACCACAAGGTTCCATTGTACAGGACAGTCGCCTCGACAAGATCTTTTTTGCAAAACAGGTGAGCGTGTTTTACAAAACTTGGAAGGTGTGATGGTCTGTAGCATCTCTTAGAATCATAAAACTCTTTGAGACTGGAGAGCTTTGGGAGTAACCATTAATGACTCTTTCCCTTACAGGTTATCAACAACGCATGTGCCACACAAGCTATTCTCAGCATCCTGCTCAACTGCCAGCATCCAGACATTGAACTCGGGGCAACGCTGTCTTCATTCAAAGACTTCACACAGTCATTCGACCCAGCAGTAAGAATCAAATATTCACATTTCATCCTTTGTAAGAAGAGGAGAACAAAAGTCGTATTCAGAATGTCTAGTCATGTCTAGAATGTCTGGTAGCCTTGTCAAGTGTCGTCAGTTCTCAAATCAGCTTTTAGGGGCTCCTGTTTCCTCCTGCAATTTCTCACAATTTCACTCTCTTTGTTTCAGACAAAAGGGTTAACATTGAGTAATTCAGATACCATCAAGGAAGTTCACAACAGCTTTTCAAGGTTGGTGTAGGCCTACTCTATGATTTCAGTATTAAACTTCTGCTATATGCCCTGACTGTGTGGTAGAAGAGTAGGAATACAGTGGAACCTCTCTATTAAGGACACCTTTGGGATGGACAGATGCTGTCCTTAATTGAGAGGTGTCCTGCCAGAGGTGTCATCAAAAAGACATTCCACTGAAATGGTGTTTATCCTTAACACTTGCCATGCGCTGTTACAGATAAGAGCCAGACTTAGGCCTCAGTTTTAATTTCAAATCTTGTTTGTACATTTCAGACAACAGATGTTTGAATTTGACCACAAACAATCAGGAAAGGACGACGATGTGTTTCACTTCATTGGTTACATCCCTATCGATGGGAGGCTATACGAATTAGACGGTCTAAAAGACGGACCCGTAGATCTGGGTCCGTTAGGCGATAATGATTGGTTAGAGATCATCAAACCGATAATTGAGCAGCGAATTCAGAAGTAAGTACACCATACCTACGACTCCTGTTCCATTTTCCAAATCAGACGCGTGTATTGCTCAGAGTATCTCCTTAGTTGCTGAAGGAATTCTTACCTACTGACAGGTGCACTGCGTATATTTCAGATATAACACCGATGAAATTCACTTTAACCTGATGGCGCTCGTCTCCGACAGAAAGGCCACGTATAAAAAACGGCTGGATTTACTCGGTAAACAGATGGAGGAGAGCGGAATGGACAGCAGTGATGTCCAATCAGAGGTGACACACCTACAGATGCTGATTCAGGAGGAAGAGAAAAAGATGAACAGATATAAGGTCAGTTTTCAAATCAACCATGCTTGAATTGTATTCAAGATTCCCGTGCGACACAATTGTTGTTTATTGTTCGTTGTTTCAGGTTGAAAACATCAGACGACGGCATAACTATCTTCCATTTATCATGGAACTTCTGAAAATCTTGGCTAAAGAAGAGAAGCTAGTGCCACTGGTAGAAAAAGTAAGCAAGAATTTCTTTTCCATCTCATTCATTGCATCACTTGACCCTTTTAGACCAGTTGAGAAGACAAAGTGGCAACTCTGCCAAGAATCAAACCCATGACCTGTCAGTGTCGAGTCTGACGCTCAGCCACTGTGCCAACGCATTCTACGATGCATGTATCACTATCAGTCATGTCGGTATCAGTTTCATTTTTGTTTTCAGTGCATCGAAAAAGCTGAAGAGAAGAAACGAAAAGAGTCAGCATCAGTGAAGTGATCCGAGTTTGTTGTGTTTGGACAGTTCCCATCATCACACTGTGGCTGAGTTCATGGAGGGTTAACTCATCTCCCCCGGAGTCCAGCAGACAGCATCTTCTGTCGAAGATATCTTGCATCATATTAAACTAATTTTCAGATATTTCAATAAAGGTTATTCCTATCAACCAGCTGAAGAATGTTTCGTCAAGTTTTTTCTAATTCGTTCCCAAGGATTTTAGAAAACTGCCTGCTCAAACCTGCGGCGGGTGATTTAACACCCCTTCCCACATTAATTTCATATCCTTTGGTGCTGAGTTCTTGTAGCAAAAGCAGGTTTCCAGGGATTGAGTTTGTAGATTCATGTCAAGGAATTCAGTTGAAATTCTTTTTTAAAAAGTTAACACAAGAATCAAAATTTGTTGTGCAAGTGTGTAACTTCTTTCAACTGAGGCCTGTTGGCACAACTTGTCCTGCATTTGGTTTGGTGTAAATGTGCTCTTCAAGAGGACGGTTGCATTGGCCTGAAAGATCCTCCCTTGATTGTACATGTACATGTGGGATGACATTTGTATTCAAATTTTCTTAAGGTTGCATTGTTGCTTCAGTAATAAAGTCTCGATTGTAAATCCTTGGCTCAAGTACTGTTTTTTGTATTCGATCAATAGTCCACGCCAAGTTGGCCACGGATTTCATCAACTGCACTGATTGACCTTCAAGCAAAAAGGTAACAAGTGTGTACTCTCTACAGAAGTTTATTCAAAATATACCTCCACAACTTCATGCAAAATGGCTGACAATGCATTGCTTGTGTAAATCAGAAGTTATGTGTCATGTGATTGTTGAATACTGTGAACGAGTGCTCGTGATCACTATGTTACAAGATATAGCCCCTCAGTCGGACCCATTTTTCATGAGAGACGGCGACCCCCGTACAGCACAGCTAATGCAGATGCCAAATTTGGCACTTGGCTCTCATTCACCATTGCAAAGGCTTTACATGTACTATAAAGGTGATATTTGCAAGAAGCTACAGCCAGATTTCAGACTAGAACACAATTTGATTAATCAGGGACCCCTATATTGTAAACCAGTGCTTTCCCTTGTTTCATAGAAGTTCCTTAATTTAATACCAACATTTAACATCAAAACTAAGTGTACAAATTCAGAAAATATCTTACAAATGCTACACAGATCTAAAATAAACACCAGTTTGATATGTGTATAAGTATAAGTGCACCATACTAAGTCACAGAAGCTGTATTATGCACTTTCAACCATTGAATCCAAAAAACACCCGTATTAGGCCTACATGTACTCACGGAACAATAAACCACAAACCATCAACTTCAACCTTTACTTCAAACAGCCACATATCATGATAAATGTTATGACAGAAGCACCAGAATGGAAAACAAGCAGTAAATGCCGTGAGGAAAGGAACAGATCTATGAAATAAAAACAACCAAGAGAAGCAGACTATTCTGTAGCCTATGTGTATACAATGTATGTACAAGAAAATAAAATATAGAGAAACAAAAATAAACAAAGTCATGGAACCTACAGGTACAAGCTCATGAAATAAAAGGTCACTTTCAGAGGCAGAGCCTTAAAAATGATGATATTGATACTAATGATAGCTAATGTCATGAAGATATTTGGCCTACATGAATACATGTAGACATGCACACTGAATACACTGTGTCCTGACGACATATACAACTTTAACCCGTTTTTCTAATGGCCCCTATAGAGCTATACACTATTCGGTATTCCAGGCACGTGTGCAGTGTAAATCGAGCAAGGTTATTTCAATGAGTGGTTTACATAAGACTAAACAATTCTGAGGCACGCTATTCACTTTTTGTTTGAATTGTGCATGTTCGATTTTATACCGTATACCAAATGGTGTATAGCTCTACGTAATAGGGGCCTAAACGACACAGACCGTAGTTACTGTAAGAAAATGATTCTGCAAATTGAGTCTAATTACCTGTAATGCGAAAAAGTGGTGGGTTGTTTCCTGAACAAAAAAAAATGTCGCTGGGATACAGTGAGTCTGGTTTCTATCGCAGACGTTCACGAGCCTTGTGTGCCAGACATTGCCACTCCATACACGAAGGCCCATCACGGAAAGAGGTGTAACTGTAATGAGTTCTGGCCTTAAGCACTTCAGTTGTCTCCTGCCCAAGTTGAATACTCAAGAAAATATCAACTGATTTTGGCTGATGTTACCCAATTTCATCGAACAATATTCACGTCTTTTCCAACCAATAGACTCTATCACTCCAAAAGAGCGCAGCACCTGATGGGACAGCGTCATGACGTCCCACACATCATTTCTGAACACATGACGTGACTCAAAAAAAAATCCGGTTGTTTCAGCGATCATGACGTCGTGAAACAATCTGATTTTTTTTCGTCTTGCCTCAAAACATCATGAATGACGTGCGGGACGTCTTGGACGCTGTCCCGTCAGGTGCTGCACTCTTTTAGAAGAATATCCTGTATTGAAATGTATGCAACATTTAGTACCACAAACTCCAGTATAAGTTCACCAGAGCTAAAAACTCACCACTGCATTTATATCATATTATACAGACTACAACAGTACCATTAATAATAATCAACACCAAAAACAGTGAACGTTGAGCAACTGAATATTGTGGTTCACCTTCACTCAAATAAAAACTTACAACAACACGTAAATCGTCCTACAACACACCGTGATACAGATATAACTTCACCACTAACAAAAACACGTCTATATGTGTATAATATGTTGATAAAATACTTTTAACAAGCACCTCAGTTATGACTAATACTTTTCATTATTGTACATGTACGACTGGTTTCACAAAATCTATTCACATGTTCTATCTACACCTTGTTTGGAGAGTGACATGCTATCTACACCATGTTTGGAGAATGACAGAATAACAGACTACAACTTCCTTGGTTTTTGGTGCATGGACCCAAAAACACTCGCTCAGAACCAACATGCCCAGAAAACGCAATCAGATCTACATACCAGTACATACAGCAAGAGACTGTAGCTAAAGCGCTCTACATGACAGTGCCAAAGCTGAATACCTCGAATGATGCTCGTTTGAAAACTGGTGTATCTCAGGAAGAGACATTGATATGGATAAGTAACATACTCAATGTGCCGGTCGCTCAGTCACTGCCAATAAACTTTCCAAGTGCACTCCAGTAACCCTGACCAGGTGCACTGCCAGTTAACCATGATCAGTCCAGGTGCACTGCCAGTTAAGTTAACCGTGACCACTCCAGATGCACTGCCAGTTAACCATGACCAGGTGCACTGCCAGTTAACCATGACCAGGTGCATGGAATGTGAGAACACAGGCTCCATCAACATCACCCTCATCATCTGGAACTTTACACCGCCCAGGATTGGTGTAAAACATCTTCATCGATGACCCCTGACCTCCAGTGCCTTGGCTCGTACCCGGCGCAGCACTCTGTTCCCGTAGAAAGCTGCGGCTGGCAAAATATGTCAACACGACGAAAAGGAGGCTCATCATTTTGAGGCCAAGAGCCATACCAAATACTGCAAATGGTAACCATGTGCGGTCATACTCCAGGCAGGCGCCGGATCCGTCGCAAGCTTTCTGCCATAGCAGACACTCTGAGTCGAATATGTACCCAAAGTAAATTGGCGCAGGGATGAATGCTGAAATAAACAGGATAAAAATGCAACATAACGCTGATCCTTAACATTGCGATTTCCTCTGTAATACAGTCTCAAAGTCTTTATTCATTCATCTCCGATGGCGTGGTCTTCGACAACATGCTGTCTGGCCTCACAGAGAGATGAATTACAATAAATTTTCGTTTTGTTTTCTGCCGATGTTGACTGTAGGCTACTTACCCATGGCCCGTGCAAGAAATGACTGCATGCCAAGTGCAAACGACCGATCCTCCACATCAACACAGCTGAAGAAGAACACAGTGACAATCAAACTACATGTTGGTCGAACATAATTGTGACCCTCCACCAAAAAACCAGTCAGAAGTCGCACGGAAAGTGAGCCTAAACGTACTGAGATGACACCAGGAGATAAAGAATGAGATAGAATCATTCAGATTTCACAACAGACAGACAATACTGAAATTGACAAATAATTCGGCCCAAACCTGCCAACCTCAGAGCGACTTCCGATTGGTTTCGTGTGGTGGAGGGTCACAATTTGTCGTGAGGCAATCAGAAGTGACTGAAGCAGTGGACTGAAGGATAGGGTCCAGGCAACGTTCTACAGTGTGTACCGTAAATGACAGAGCCGATGTTTCCCGAATTCTTCCACGTACTCACCCGAGTGTAATCAGAAGACTTGGATTGTGGCCGAGGGACGTGATGAAGACGATGAGGAAGAGGACAATCAAAAACGGATGGAAGTTGTCACATCTGTTGTCACATGCACCAGCTGTCGCCACCTGGTGGGGGAACATTTCATCGACGCACGCACACGATGAGTAGTTCTGTAATTGAAGTTTAATATGGTGTATGACGTCAATCAACACAAGGCCCGACAATGAATTGAGGGGGGGGGGGGGGGGGGAGGGG
>NMRB01000779.1:212768-258063 GCA_002633025.1 Notospermus geniculatus | reverse complement strand
CAGTAAATGTGCCACTCCATCAGTAAATGTGCCACTCCATCAGTAAATAAGCCACTCCATCAGTAAATGTGCCACTCCATCAGTAAATGTGCCACTCCATGCCGGAGTTTTCTCGTGCAACTCGGCTTTAGAAAACTCTAGCCAGTCGTTTGTGTCTTGGTCTCAGCGGAAATCCTAGAGAAACCAACAACGGTGAATTGCCCATTGAGAGGCAACACGCATGAAAAACTCCCAAGTGAAGAGTGCCATTCAGAAAGGACAGAAATTTGCGACCTACCGGGAGTACCATACCAGACTCGGCTTGGATGTTCATCTCGATAGCCTGCAGCTGATGTTGAACGATTGCCTCATCTTCCTTGAACAACATAATCTTGTGATCTAACCGCTCCAGTTCAGATCTGAGCTGTTCTCGCTCTGCTGTTGAATGCGGACCGGGCACTGATTCTGTTGGCAGGTTCTCGACTCTGAATTGAAGTGTGTATCAATAGTCAACATAGCAGATATATGAGAGATTTCAGGCTTAGGCTAATGCTTTTCTCCACACAAGAGTATTCTCCCACAAGTTGGCTCTCAATGGGCAATTCACCACTGTTTGTTTCCTTACCTAAGCCTAAACCAGAATGATTGCCCATAGTTTTCTATGGCTGAGTTGCCCATAGAGAGCCAACCTACACGAGAAAAAATTCTCACATGGAGGAGCACCTTAATTGTGCCAAGTCATTTTTAGAGTGCAATCTTTAAACATGTGACCTACCTCTGTCTGATTGTCTGTAGCGAACACGGGTCAACAGGCTGTGCAGCTATAATGCTCTCTAACTTCATATCAGCAGTGGGGAGGCTCCGAGCCACTGAATGTCCCATGGAGGCTGTGAGGGTTGCATTTCCGACGTAACGACTAGGAACCTGAGATGTGATTGGATAAGGCCGTTCCATAGGTGTCACAGCTGTTACGGGAGTCGTACCAGACCCTTCATGAGTAGCTGTGGCATCCAAAGGCCCGGTCGACTTGATCTTAGCACGTGCTGAACGCGAGATTGGGCCATATTTGGAGACAATGGGCCGATCCGTGAATGGTATGAAGCTGTCCTCATCCCGACTGAAAGAGAAAGATCAAATGTAGACAATAAAGGTACATAGAGTAGTCATCCTGTCTTCCACACGAAGAATAGGTCTGATTGGCAGGGGATTGAACCTGGATCCCCAGCGGTGACAGGCGCCATGTTTCCACTGTACCACTCTGACAGCCCAAATTCATGCCCTGGTGGTAGGAATTACATGCTCCAGCACTTACGTATCAGCAAGCCCGAGGAACTGCTCCAAGTCGGCCACACTGAATGTATCAGTCTCTTCATTTTCTTCACTGGACATCGAGGCTGCGACTTCTGTGACCGCAGGTGAGTCTGGCGTCTTCGTCTCCAACACCTCAGGTTCAGCTTCTGATGAGACCTGGAAGTGGAGAAAAACAGAGTGTTTTTTCTTGGAGAAGTGAACCCAGGAATGAGTCACACAAATCTGGTGTAACAGTACTGTAGCAAAAAGTCGTTATACGGTCTCAAATAACTACAACGTAACTCACCGGCACACATGTCATATCTGTTTCCTTCTCCTCGTAGTCATAATCACTACCTATCGACTCTTCATAACAGAGCGGCATATCGTTCCCCTCGGACCAAGCGCTGTACATCGACAGCGGCACCTCGTCAGTACATTTCACCCTCCTCTTTTCCTTCTCTTCTAATTCTGAAATGAACAGTGTTGTTGAATCTTATTACCGTTATCTCTAGTGTCCCTACTCTCAATTTACAGCATATTTCAAAAGGAAGTTCCTCTTCTCTGACTTCATGTTCCTCTCAAAAGCAAATCTTGGGTGCCAGGAATATTGTCAAGTATACAGGTACAGAGGCAGAATTTTTTTAAAGGGGATCTGAGGGTGCTGCCATAGGCAGCCATTGACAGGGCCATAACCCATACCAAGGGGAACCTTGACTTTCTGAGAAGCAATTCCTGGCCAGTCTTTATGAAAAAATATTGGTTGCCGAGAGCGGGAAGGGGTGGAACCCCTGGATCCATGTCTGGGGTATTACAGATCTGCACTCGTGCATGATTGGAAAGTAACTTCTGCGAGCGAATGCAAACAAACCTACCTGCCAGCTGTATCTTGGCGAGAGAAGAATTAACTTGGATGGTACCGGCAGTATCACTGATCGACCGAGCCAAATCCGCTGGTGTCACGGACCTTTGGCTACCAGCAAGCGTGTCCGTTTGAATCCTCTGTGATATGACATTCGAGGACATGGCACCCGAGGGCCTGGCCCGATGATCTGGTATGCGCGTGCTGGGTGGTGTGCTGCTCCGACCAAGATGAGCAAGTAGTTCCTCCCGACGCTGATAGAGGTCCTGGAGGACATGGGAGCGTGGAGCACTCTGAAAAAATATGGGAAATTTTGAAACTTGGGGAATCTACATGTGAAATTCCAACACAAATGTCGTCAAATCACAAAGTGGCAATTCGACTGGGAATTAAACCCGTGACCTCTCAGTCCCGAGTCTCACTCAACCACTGCACTCCCCACTCACCTGAGGATACCTGTAAGTAGATCGATGTAATCCATATCGTGGGCCACCAATCGGTGATAAGTAATCTCTGATTCCTGCTCTCGGACCGTACTGAGATAGCGATCGGTAGTACTGTTCTCCTGTGTACTGCGGAGGTCGGAGGTAGCGTGATGGATAACGGTACGGCTCGTCGTATAACGAGGGGTGATACTGGGAGGGTGCTTGTTGGTGGAGACCTCTGGCCACAATGTTAGCCATATGAAGTCCTGGATGAAAAAGGGAGAAATCACAAGTTTAATTTTTGTTTGTGGTTTCAGGCTAATGAGATAGGACCTCTAACAAGGCCTACATCTACCACAGGACCAGAAGTATAATCAAAACGTTACGATCACTAATTCAATCACAAACTTACTGTCTGGAGATGGATAGCGCTGAGCATCATAAGCAGGGATGTTCTTCCCCGAGCTTTGCACTTCCAAAGCTTCTCGGCCCACTTGATACTGATGGCTGTCCCGCAAGTTGAAGTCTTTACCGGGTTGCATATTAGTGGCAGACTTCACTGGTACAGACGTCAAAGCCCTTTCTACCGGTAAGATTTGTGCCGGGTCTCCTGATCCATCAACACTGCAAGAGAGGAAAGTAGTCAACCATTTGTATGAGTCCTCAGGCCAACAAACAGTGAAGTATTATTCACTCTAACTTCAACATGGGCAAAGTGCCAAGCTTGGAAATGTGCACAAGTCAGTGATAAAATATACCATGTCGCAGTTACCTAATATGTTAGGGTCACTTGAACAGCCTACAGCAAACATTCCAAGGTTGTGTTCAGTCAACTGGTAAATATTGTGATTTGTGGTTTAATCCTTGTGTTCATTTTCTGGTATCTGTTGCACAGGCCTGGCACTTTGGCATGTTAAAGTTAGGGTGAATCATACATTGTACTTTACAAATCAGCCAATATTGTCAGAAGGACCAACCTTGTTCCATTCTTGACTTTCTCTGACTTCAACGGGATCATGCTTCCCGTCTCCATCTCCTCTGCTAACGGTTCAGACACGTCGCTACCCACAGTACTTATCAGCGAGATCGAGCTAGCGATGTCGGAAATCTCACTAATATCATCCTTCAAACCAGCTGGTTTCATCTGGAGGCGTCCGCGACGATTCTTAGCTCGGTATCTGAAAGAATTGCACACGATTGAAAATTCACTCGTTCCGTTCAAAACGGTCATACCTTTCAAGTAGACACATCACCCTTAATAGTAGCGTTCCTTTAGATTTTTTTCAAAATAAGACTTGACAAGGTCTCAGAGGGTGCTTGAGAGAGCGCACATGCCAACAAGTATCAGAAGTATCATGACCTTGAAAAGTAGGTCAAATCTTACCTCTCCATCTCGTCTACAGAATGCGCAAATGTACAATTCACACCCCTCGGGCAGGTTTTTTTCTGGACATAGTCACGACACATACTCGTCTTGTACTTCGACCCGTGGATATTTGGCGGATCATACTTCCGTAGGCTGTTATTGTGGATGAAGTCCACCAGGCCTTTCACAATCGTGTACGTGGACTTCATGATTGCTTCGAGGTTCTCCCACGAGGGCGCTACAGTATCTAGAAAAGGAGGTGTACTTGTCAGTTATTTCGTGAACAATTCCAAACCCATGATCTTGGCACTTCTCATAAATGTGTAGGAGGTCAACCGAATACTGACAACTCTACCCAGATAACACTTAATTAGAAACACTTACCAGGGCCCGAGTCAATATTTGCCAACAGTTCCAGATGGACTCTGAGATGGGACAGGTTCCCTGGGTCGCCAGTTCTTTGTAATGCTATGATCAACTCATCAACACTTTGAGCGAAGGACTGTGGTGTCTG
Organism: Notospermus geniculatus; assembly: GCA_002633025.1. Lineage (NCBI taxonomy): Eukaryota > Metazoa > Nemertea > Pilidiophora > Heteronemertea > Lineidae > Notospermus > Notospermus geniculatus. The sequence goes on along the minus strand of NMRB01000779.1, from coordinate 253,627 downwards.
AAGCTGCAAAATGATTGAAAACTTCTGTATTCATGATATGGATATGTCTGGAAATGTTGGTGCAATATTAACTGAAATTTTCATGTCTGGCACATTCTCTGATCGTACCTTATCCATAATGGACTGCATGTGAGGCTTGTGGTTCGTGTCTCCGTATAGTAACGAGGACCACTGCTCCGGTGCGATACGCAGCCCCGCCTCCATTGCAATCTGCACGATCTGCGAGTCATGTTCCCGGCGAAGGGAATCATACGTCCTAAATTCTTCCTTTAGCTGCATCAGTGACGACTCTTCTTCTCTCTTGGTAACCTGAAGAATTATTTATATTTAGGCCAGATGTTTAGCATTCTAGTTTTTTCTACAATTATTTAATCACTTGTTGTATTGTCCACTGTGCTTGCTATAATGATGTTTGTTAATCTTTGTTGTCAGACCTGATGAAGGCACGGTAGTGTCGAAAGCTCGTCCCAATATACTCAAGTTGATCTACAAAAAATGGTGTTATTATGTACTTTTTCCTGATTATATTTAGGCCACATCATCAAGTTTTTTGGTTCACAGCCCCTCAGCTGGCCTGAATGAAGCTTGGATGAAACCTGGCAAAAAGTACAGGTTAGGTCATAGCCTCCAGCTAGTACATGTTTGACAGGCTGGAGGTTTGTACTGAGAGGCCAGACAGCCTTGATGTGAGAGGACGGTTCTGGAAGCGATATGAATCCTATACCTTAAAACAGGATGCCCGATAGAGTAACTGCACCACATGACCGATGGCTGTCTTGGATGCGTGGGGGTATTGTGGCTCCAGTCTTTGCACCACGAACAACACCAGGACCTTCCTTGACAGGGCTGAACCATCCTCCAGAGCTAACAGTATCAGTCGCAGTACTTCTTCCTGCATAGCTGAAAATAAAAGACCAACACTCCAATACACCATGAAATATGCTGAACGTAATCACACCTCTGCCAGGAGGACACATCTCAATAAAGGACAGCAATGGGTCCCCCAAATGTGTTCTCAATAGAGATATAGTGCACCTTCACTCTTTAGTCTTACGAACCTCGATTTTACGAACTCCCAGATATTACGAACCCAACGTCTGGCTCCCAAAATTTCATGACCTGTATGTAAATCCTTGCTATTACGAACTCCGCGTTAGTACGAACTTAACCCTTGGCCCCCGAAGGGTTCGTAATAGCAACAGAGCTCTAGCAAGGGGGACTGTATTTCACAGTATTCTACTCACCAGGACCAAGAAACTGACACCCTCTAGTTCGCACCGACGCCCAGAGATTCGCAGAGAGCTGCTGAGGATTCTGATGATGTAATATTAGCTCTGTGACCGTACGTTCACCCAACGATCTCGCTGCCCGCATCGCTCGAGCTCGGCCTTCTTCCTCAACAAGTTGACAGTTGATGAGCGAGACAAGCTTGCGCTGCATCGAGCGGCTAAGAGATGAAGAGCCATTTGTACCACCAGTTTCACCTGTCACTGAAAAGACATTGTACACCTCGAAGTACAAGTGTCCAGACTGGGCTGATTTTAACTACCTATCCAGTAGCAAGTGGCCTGCCAGTTTTGGACACTTTACTGAGAGGTGAATACCGGTATGTGTTATAGTTAAGGGAACCAAACTAAACATGGTATGTTCATGGAGATCAACGAATGAAGACTGAAGTGAATGAGAGAATAACTCAGCAGTGGAAAGAAAGGTAAACACTCTTACCCTGAGTGGAGTTTGGAGCATTCTTCAAAAACATGGCCAAATCTTCCACAAAAGACATCGTGGTGAAGAAATGAGCTTCGTTCTCCGGCTGCACGAGGCTAGCAATATTCTTCGGTTTTGAAACCTTACCGCCCACCAGCTGGATAATCACGCTGTTCCCAGGAAGCTGATCCACAGGCTTATTGATACTGCTTTGATCCAAAGGGCATCGTTTTTGATGCAATTTCGACAAGCAAGATCGGCAGAGCGTATGACTGCATGCCAGACTGACAGGAAGGTGCCCACCGTCATTGTACTTGTTCAAACAAACAGGACAATTCAGGTATTCAGTCCACTGTGGAACTTGCACTGGCATTCTGTTTCTGCTTATGTGTTCACCTTGTGACATACACGTACGTTTCAGAAGTTAGTGTTTAATGTATAACATTATCAATGTTGATTTTTAAAATCTGAAGTGAAAAAAGAGAAAATGGCCCGATTACGATAGAACGAAACAAAAAAACATAAGAAAATCTGCAGGATTTATCTTAATTAAAGGCTAAACTTTAGAATCCCCGATCGGAAGTGACGTACTTCATGGTCCATACAATTGTTAACCCTATTTTTCGATCGAAGCGGCTTCTTATTTCGTCAATCTGAATCGAGGTATTCTCGCAAGGATAGGCCAGGCCCAAGGAAGGCCTAGGCCTATTCGCGTCACTATTTTTTTAATTTGGGAGGCGCGGGGGCACTCAGGGATTGCGCTAGCATTAGCCACGGCCCAAAATGGGTAGAAATCTTTGAAAACGACCAGGAAAATGATGAAAATTCACATCAGTGGCTAAACAAATTCAGAGTGATCCAATGCATTTCCATTACTGTGGCTAAAGACAATTTCAGCCTAGCGCAATCCCTGGGGCACTGAACTGATTCTAATTCGTTCCAGCTTAACTTTACACATCACATGTATCTTCCACTCTGGCATGATAAAATAGGCCTAAGTATTCATTCAGAATAGGTCTAAGCTGTGTGGTGTCTCTACTTGTCTACTAAAACTCTCGCTTTCAGCATGCACTGTCATGTACATGTATGTGACAGGCCCATCAGTGCAATGCATGCAAAAAATGCATTGCTATGCACTGGTAGAAAACCGGCTGAAACTGGTCAAAACTCGAGAACTCACCCCATTCTGCCACCGTATCGATGGATAAAAACAAACAAACAGCATAGGAATGCTGAATGTGCCATCAAGCAAAGCGTAAACTTTCGTCAGGACATCTCATAACTTGACCTAGCCCACGACAAGGTCAACATGGTCAAGATTTTCATGATTTTATGAGAAAATTTTCGAACAGAATGACCGACATAAACCGGAAGTTAATCCGCTGACCGGAAACCATCGGATTGGTCTCATCCACCAGTTTTCCAAACAATGTCTTTTCCTAACCTCGTCTCCAGGGATAGGACCTTTCGCGTCTTAGTGTACAGTATCCAATCATGCATACGCATCGGACAGTCTTCCCGTATTTTTTTGTGAAGGGTACGTATTTGTATGTGTAATCAAAACATATGTCGGTCAAAAACTACTGTGTTTTGGACCTGGTGTAACATCAAATTTTTACCCGTCTGGTCGTGTTTATACTCTGCTAAAGTCCTCCATGATATACCAAAATGAAATCGCACTGGCTATTCGTACCGTCACGGTGCAAATAACGCCAAACCAGATCTTATTCACACCGTCGTAAACAGCCAATCAGAGAGCTTCATTCCAGACATGCCAGATGAAGTTACCGGTATCATCTCGCACAATGCCGGATTTTTTTTCAATATTCTTGATGAAAACGTTAATTTACAACCACTACCAGGAAAAAAAAGTTTTATAGTCAATGCTTTTGGGCAAGGTAGGCCTACTAAAAGTATCTAATTATTCCCCACAGTTCGCAGCATGAGCCTCAGTGGCCGAGTGGTTTGCGTGGGTGGTTATCAAACGGAAGGCCGCGGGTTCGAGCCCCGTCATGACAGTTCTTTTATTTTCGTTTAGGCCTAGTTCTTCTTTTCTTTTTAGTTCTTCTTTCACCTCCTTATTCTTCTTTTCGTCTTTTTATCCATATCGTAATATCGATCCGTGTGACTGTCGGAAAACGGGGAATGCGTAATTCTTGAGCCAAATTTTTTTTTTAAAAATTAGGGCCTAGCCAGCCCTACTAGGCCTAGCCTAGGCCTATGAAAAATATTTTATCTGACAGCAGAGGCCAACATTTCATCATTAACTGTGAAAGATGGGATCACTGGACCCCGTCAAAGGAAAAAAATTGCCCAGGCTAAAATATCATTTTAGATCTGCTGCCCACCATTGCCCACACTGCCCTGTCAAGAGAGACTGCAGTATCTGACTTTTTCACCAAATTGAGATGAAGACATTTTTGGGCTTGGCTACATCAGCTCCACCTATTGGAAATATCAAATCTCATGATCAGGGTTTGCAAACCCATGAAAACACCATGTGCAGTCATGCAGTATCTGCAGATATGGGGTGGGATGTCGGGACAGAGTGCAGTATCTGAAACTTACTGCAGTCTGACCTGACACAGTGTCAGAGAAGTTAGCTTGTAGGCTTAGTTGCTGCCCTATCTATTACCTAGGTCACTCCAGCGGTCATGATTCTTATACTTCCCACATAAAATGTTACTTTCCTCCCCTGATTTCAGGTATAACATTAAAACTCCACAAACCAGAGGAAAACCTTTCGGGCAGTATCTACAAAACAATGATTTTTGTAGATACTGCATTCTCTCTTGACAACGTCACAAACCAGTGGAAAACCTTTAAGGCCTTTTTTCTCAAAATGACAATTTTGCAGATACTGCAGTCTCTCGTGATAGGCATAGGGCAGCACAGTCGCACTGTCCGAGTTACAGTGCAGAAATTATACATCACCGTCACGGTACGAATAATCATTCTCCACGCACTATTCCCACCGTGACGGTGTAAATAAGAGCTATTCCTGCACTATTCACACCGTCACGGTACGAATTAAGAACCGGCGGCGCACTATTCACACCGTCACGGTACGAATAAGAACCGACGGCGCACTATTCACACCGTCACGGTACGAATAAGATCTGGTTTGGTGTTATTTGCACCGTCACGGTACGAATAGCCCCGGCCGAATGAAATTCAGGTCTCCGTTTCATGCCACGCCGACCTCTTGACCCAGCCTGCATACCATTATCACTCGGAATTGCCGATCTGCCCCGAATGATTCCGAGCAAAATAGGAAATATTGTCTCTGCCTTTGCCCAGAATTACGTCATATCGCCGTAATCGTGGTCGTGGTTCCGAGTAGTGACGATCATTTCAACCAATGGGAACGTTTGTTTATGTTTACATCTTGCACGTGGGTATAAGAAATGCGATGGATTTCAAAGATTATGCTTCAACCACCGTCATTTGGGCGATTTTTCAGATTGACTCCGCTATAGACTATAGAGTGGAGACAGACGTCTTCAACAGAATGAACATTTTCAGTTAATACCGCCTTTTTAATTCAGCTGGAGGGCCTTTGTTGATTTCCGAAGATAGTCTGGTTGATGGTAAAATGGGAGCCACCACTGTCTATCATGGCCATGCTACTTGCTAAACCTTGTGTGTGGATCTTTGCCGTCATAAACAAATTGACAGCATCTTGGTTTGGCACAAAAGCCCCTTTGGAATCGTTCCAGTGATACTGTAGCGTAACTGGCACTGTAAATAAAGGCTCTGCTAAAGTCGTTCCATATAGCAAAATTAAATTCAGGTTTCCGTTTTATACCACGCCGACCTCTTGACCCCGTCTGCATAACATTATCACTCGGAATTGCCGATCTGCCCCGAATGATTCCGAGCAAAATAGGAAATATTGTCTCTGCCTTTGCCTAGAATTACGTCATATCGCCGTAATCGTGGTTCCGAGTAGTGACGATCATTTCAACCAATGGGAACGTTTGTTTATGTTTACATCTTGCACGTGGGTATAAGAAATGCGATGGAAATTGGATTTCAAAGATTATGCTTCAACCACCGTCATTTGGGCGATTTTTCAGATTGACTCCGCTACAGACTAGACAGACGTCTTCAACAGAATGAAAATTTTCAGTTACCGCCTTTTTAATTCAGCTGGAGGGCCTTTGTTGATTTCCGAAGATAGTCTGGTTGATGGTGAAATGGGACCCTGACAGCATGATGACGTCTAAAAGACGTGGCAATCTGGTTATTACTGGTCAAACTCGTCACACGTTTTTTCACGACAAGTTTTCAACGTGTTTTTCACGTGATTATTCAACGTTTTTATGCCCCTCATGTGTGAAAACGAGTTGTCACGTTTTAGTCACGTCATGTTTTCAACCAGTTATAAACGACCACCCAAGTGGTTGAAAATAAGTTAAATGATCACATCAAAATTACGTGTCATAAAAGACAAGTTTCATTTTAAAAAGTCAATGTTTTTGTGAATGTTAATAATATTAATAATAATGTTAATAATGAATACAAGTATAACAATGAACAACATAAAAAAACCATTAGAACCCCCAAAAAACATTTTTTATACAAGACGTAGAAATCACGTGGGAAAGACGTCAAATATTGTTTAATACAAATCCTATAAATTAATCAGCGCAATGAAAAATGTGGTACCGGTATATTAAAGCATTGGGACAACTAATACCAACATTGTAATGGCATTAGTTGGTACCATAAACTATCCTCATAATTTTCATCAGTGTTAAATATTGTTAGTAAGTATGACTGTGTGCAGAAACCTCTAATGAAAAATGAAATGAAACACCAGTGTGAATGAATAAGATTAGCTGTACTGTATCACACGTTCAATCCATCATCTCGTTCACTGAGTAATTGCAGAGATTGCTGACTCATTTCGGATTCTCCTTTGTATTCTGTTGAGATTCTGATAGACAGTGCCTAATGACTGCTTTCTTTCTCCTATTTCAGTTAGTGCTATTGTAGGAATTGCTGTGGTGAGTAGGCCTACATAGTCATTTTCAATCAACATAACTCTTATTGCCTGAAGTACATATACCATGGTAGCATGTCTTAGTTTTGCCACTCATTTACCTTACAGGGTTCATCTGTAATCAAGCTAATCAAATACACATGTAGATTTCATTTTACATCTATAAGTATTCACTGTCTCTTTTTCAGTCTTGGTGGTACAGAAATGGTGACTTGGTAAGTTCAACATCCATTCCTCACAATTGATGTGATGCTGTTGATTTAGATAATCTGTAGAATTGCTAAGTACTTGAAGGTACCAATGTGATTTGGAGAACATATGACCAATTGTTAAGGTTGCTAGTTTTGAAAACAAGTTCAGTACAAGAAGTCCTAAGTTGACTTGGGGTTAGTCATCTGATGATCTAAATGCAACTGTATTTTCTAATTGTTGTATTTTCTCTATCAATTGCAGGCCGCGGAGAAAACCTGGTTTCTTATTGTCGTAGCAGCTGTTATTGTAATCCAGTGTATAACATCTGACATCTACGTCTTCCATGAAACACCTGTTGCACCTACAGTGAGTCCAGCTCCAAATACGACAAGAATGACACTCATTCCACTCAATACTACTACACCCAAATTTCTGCTCAACCAAATGACGACGCCATCCCCTTGAAGAAGAGGACCACGACATGCTTTTTGTTATTCCTGGGTAGTGATAGGAATTTAAAGCCATGTGAGGATAATTTTAAAATGTTACTTATTTTGTTGCTGATTTTAGGTTATTCTGTCTGCTGTGGTTATACATGAGATCATCGCTCGCATATCTATTTTTGATGAGATGTATAGCCACGGGAGATGAGGGGATTGGTGATTGTGGAGTACATGTACATGTGTTGCTGGACTCTAGTGGCCAGAATTGATTCTTGTGATATCTGGGAAATTCCAAAACTACTTGGGGGAAGAAAGCTTGTACTTCATACAAGACATGGTGTATAGTTCTTGAAAAGGCTGAATTCCTATTGTAAGCTCATGACAATGCCAGCATGTACTGAGCCCAGATCTGGTAAATTTGCAGGATATTTCCTGACACATGAACAACCATTTTCACTTTTATTTTCTTTAGGCTGAGGTTAATTTTATCACTTTTTCCCAAAGGTTTGCTTTCTGTTTCATTTCACAATCAGCCCCGATTGTACTACTACTTGATTGTTTGGCCGTAAGCCATTTTATGTAGCATGCGATAGTATTTAACAGCATTAGGTTAGACATAGAATACCGTAGGTATAAGACTGCATGTACATGTGTGATACATGTAGCAAGCCAATTTGTTTCTTAGTTGTAACTACTGTGAAGATATTTGTGCTCCTTTTGAAGACTGAACGGATCAACTGCTTCTGATCGTACAAATATTTATTTATGTTCCAATTTTGTCTTCGTTATGCTTGTGATTTATGAATCAAAGATGTCATATTACATGTACAGCTAATTTTTATTATGAATAAAGAACTACATTTATTTAGATAAGAGTGCTGCATATTTTTCAAGAAGTATTATTGTTGTATTAAATACCATCAAATCAGACGATTTTCCATAGCTTTGTCTACTGCATTCCTCATTGTTTTGCTGGTGCTATGCTAATTTCCCCAAGTATGTAAGCTTTCTTTGCTGTATTGTTTTGAAACATTGCCAAGTAAAGGTAGAATCATTAGTTTTTAGGGAGGTTTCACAAGCGCCCGGTTAGGCCATACGACGACGTTTATCTATTGTTTGGATATACCCACACAATAAACGTCGTCGTAGGGCCTAACCGGGCACTTGCGAAACCTCCCTATTGCCTTGGAAATCCCAACTGTGTAACCCAAGTCAATGTACATGTGCATGTATACATGCATGCACCGTCTCAAGTTCTGCTCACGGATCTCACACATTCCCAACTGTACAGACCTGAAAATGGCCATTCTGAGGAACTCGGGGACGACGGTCCCGGTCGCCCCTTCCAGTGACAAGTGTGAAAGGAGAATTTCTGGGGACCGTGGTTTAGGATGGGAATTGGTTCTCAAGCAGTCGTCAAAAACCGATAAGATTGCGCTTGCCTCTGACTCTTATACCTGAATTCTGTGGCAGGTGGAAGTGTCCTAGCCTTTTCTTACTTGTTCACCCAGATCAGGCCAAGGTGCTTTAACTGCAGATGTCTGATCATTAATATACCAAACATTGTTAGGCCTAACTATTTTGTGATACCAGGTAATACGTATGCTGCGTTCACACCTATTGCACATCAAAATCGGTTTCCGTAATGCGAAATACGGAAATCGATTTGGTTACACCGGGTCGCGTCACACTACAACTAAATCGATTTCGATGCGAAACAAAACACATCGCACTCAACCTGCAATAAAGTGTTTTGCGATGACTATTTCGATTTGGCTAACGCACACCAAAACCGATATAAATACCAGTTTCATTAAGTCAGTATAAAAGTGATCTATTTCGATTTGAGTGCGACGCGTTGTATCGGAATACCGTAAACCTTTATTGCGAGTTCGATTCAATATAAAACCCTAGTGTGAACACGGCATTTGATGAACAGCTGACATCCATGGGTTAGTCTTCATTTCCATTGAGAATGTTAAATGTGCTCTCTAGATGTATGTCTTTTCTAAACTTTTTTGATACATACATTAAATGTCTTCTGAAGAAGGTGTTGATTCTTCTATTCATATTACCGGGGTACAAGAACATGGCAACATATAATTTCCTGGAATAAAAATACTTCATGAGGGTTTGAACAAAAGAAAACTATGAACATCTTGATGTTGAAAATACTTCCAAGTACATGTATTGTTGCATCAATACTTGATGCGACATCTTCTACTTCACAACTTTCCCCATCCATTCCATTGAAGGCCCAAAAAAAGGACAACTCAGTGGTTTGATTATATTGACTGCCAGAGCAATATAAGTCTTTATTTATTTTTGAAAGCAAATAAGCTACAATACTACATAAGAATATTGAGGTCCCAATAGAAGATGCATCTCTAGATATATTATAGGTATATTCTTGGGCAGCACTCGGCGACTGATGAAAGTGTGTCAGAAGTTCTTAATAGAGTTAACATGAGATGTCTATTTTCGTCAAAAAATGTATTCCTAGCATTTCAGTTCAAAGTATCATACAAGATTGCCGCCCGTTTTTTGCAAATTTATGTGACTTTGAAAGAAAATTGGACTGATGTAATCTTTTTTGCAAAGAAAATGTGTCTGGAGAATTAAATTTTGAAAATTTTCCAGGGGATGCCCTCCAGACACCCTGATTAGCCATTGAGCTGGGGCGGCACTCCCATCTTCGGGTTCATCCTCTCAATGAATCACACACATGCACTTGTGATTGGAGGAGTCTGGGTCCGCCCAACAATGTTCTGGTAGTCTCGACTTTGGGAATAATGATAGCAAAATGATGCATTATTACATACATGTATAGGCTAAAGCAACACAAAACAGCAATGAATAAAGACGGATAATAAAACCCTTGGACTAGGCATCAGTAGATTATTCTCCTAGTAAAAAAAATAAACTGCATCCCCACAAAAAAAGAAGAAAAATTGGGGAACTAGGGAATTTTTCAAACTGATGCCTAGTTGTACTTCAGCAAACTGTTGAGCCAATGGGGCCTGTTGCTTGCTTCTGGGTTGTGTATGCAAAGCAATCACAGTTACCTAGATTAAAAGAACTCTAGAGTAAGAAACCTTCCACTTCCAAAGAAACAATCGTAAATGATATCAAAAACTACAGAATCTTTTCCGGGTGATGGCATGTAAGACTTTGAGAATTGAGAAATTTTTTATTTCACTCATACACATGTATATATATATATATATAAATAACCCAAAAAAACAAATCATGTTTGTGAACTTAAAACTGATGTTATCTACTTGTCACGTATACACATTCTCAGCACTGCACATCAAATATACCAATTGAAACAATCTGTTCATGTAAGGAGAGATGGACTGTTATGAAAACTGCAAGTGTGTGGGTTATCTTCAAAAAATTTTACACGATCAAATGTGAATGCAACCAGGTCTTTTAAGAGGGAGTTTCATCTAAATTTCTTCACTGGGATTGATGTAGCAATCCTAGCTTTGTACATAGAGCACAAGACAGTGTATTACACTAAAATGTATGGTAGTCAAGTCTTTTCCAGAATGTCCTTGTTTGGAAGACCACAGTCAGCTGATTACGCAGCTGATGTTTGGCTCAGTCTCATGGCCGCCGAAGAGGATAAAATTTGACGAAATTTTACCAAAATGTTCGTGAATGATGGGAAATTCGATACACAGATGGATGTGTTGTGTCAAATTTCCCGTTGTTCACGATTCAACATTTTGGTCAAATTTATTCCGTCAAATTAAAGGGGATGTTGATTTTCGTCACTTGAGGAATCCGAGTTGTGATCCTTGGGAAAACGGAAAAAGCTACGCACTTGCAAATTGCAGCGATTATTTGTTGTACTGTACAGAATAATCCCTGCAATTTGCAGCTTCATAGCGTTCTCCATTTTGTCAAGGATCACAGCTCAGGTTCCTCAATTGACGAAAATGAACAGCCCCTTTGATCCTGTTCAGAGNGTATATATAGGAGTAGGAGTCAAACTTCATACCTTAGCCACGGCCACTGTCTGTCTGGAGATCACCTGGGCGGTTCGACATCCCAATGTGCGGGTACGTGGGCGGCGCGCCGAGGTTTGATGGGGTAGGCCCATTGTCGTGGGAGACGAGTGGGTAGTACTGGTTGTGCTGGTTGTACTTGACATTCCCACACATCTCGCAGAAGGTCCTCTCCCCGTCATTCCTGTAGGAACACCTCTTGCAGAGCCAGGGTGGCACGGCTGGTTGGGCGTACGGGGGACCATAATAGCCTGCAACCAAGTCATAGAGAAAAGGGTTAAAAACCTGAAGCGGTGACAAGTGCTATGCTTCAACTTCAATACTCTGAAAACCTACAAGGACAAATATACGCACCTGGTGCTGTTGGGGCGACACTGGGGCGCTGGCTGCCATATGACCCGATAGCCTGAAGATGCTGGATCTGCTGTTCAAAAGTCTGGACCTTCTGCCTCTGAAAATGTAGGACAATAATTTTATGAGCCATCAAATGATGCTTTACACAGTACATGAGTAACACTATCAAAATAATTAGTATTTGGTACATTCCATGTCAGTTAATCCTATCACTGCCAGGAGTAAGATCTTATATGTACCGAACCTACCAGCTCCTTTAAAATCCTACAGTAACCCTACTCATTGGGAACCACTCACTATGCTGAGCTTCTGTCGGTGTTCGTCAGTCCAAACACCAGGGTGTTCCCTGGATGCACTCACTCAGGGCTTTCCTATGAACACTATGTATGTTGCGTGTTTCAGGTGCATTTCAAACCTTCGTAGGCCTACATCTTTTCTTTTTCAACAAAATAGACCCTGGCAAGGCATGGAATCCAGGGTGACACATACATAAGCTGGAAAGAGACTCACCAGCTGACTGACTTCCTGTGTCTTGGCACGTGTCTTTTCGTTGGCCCTGGTGACCTCACCCACCTTCGTGGTAACCTGCAACAGACAGAGATTTCAAAACAACCTGCAAAACCTCTGATGATCGTGACGACTATAAAAGAAGTTGAAATACTGGGCACCAGTACTGAGTTGAGTACAAAGTGCAAGGATAACGACATCCTCCCATCGCAGGGCTTTGGTCTCGCTCCTCTTCATACGCTCGCTTTGTGTGTGAGTGTATGAAGAGGAGACCAAAGCCCTGCGATGGGAGGATGGGATAACGGTGATTATGATATTTACGTCTGCCCTCAGCTTCTCATTCTCGCTCAGAATGTTGCGGATGGTATCCTGAAGGTCATTCTTCTCGCGCTGCAACTTTTCACGGTCCCTGCGTTCAGTGGAGAAATCTTCTGTGTAGGTCGTTACCTAGAATTAGACGTTTTGCCATGAGAAAGGGTCCAGAGAGAGGATGAACTGCACACAGCATGGCATCCAGAAACAAAGATGCCTCTGTCTGAACAGCAGACATACCAGTAACATGTTTTGAGGGCAAAACCCCACTCTCCATTTCCAATAATGGTACGCTAATAAAGGTGTTTACAGGACTCATTATCACAAGCAAATGTTAATACTGTAAAGAGTGCATTTTCAAAATTCTGCCTTGAAGAAGCTAAAGTTTGTTATAACCAGACCACACCAACCTGCAGCTTCAACACTTCGATCTGGGTCTTCAGTTCATCAATGTTCGCACTGCCTGCTCGCCCTGGAGATGAAAAGCTCTCCATCATGTTACGGCGTCCTTCCTGCAAAGACATTTACCCCAGTTGCAGTACGTATGTACCAGTATTTCATCAGTATTTAAGAGATACCAGCTCTCTGTTATTCAACTGGACCTGCATCACCCATACGATTAGAGAATCCTTATCATACATGTTACTAACATTGTGTCACCAAAACTATGAGACACCTCAATCAAATTGCAGTGGCGCAGAACAGAAATTTTGCACCACAAAATTCAGCCAAGATATCGCTGAAGCAACTAGGGCGGATGCTGTGTTAATCAAGGTCAAGATTACTAGAAACTGTTGTGGAGATTTTTACTGAAACAAGCTTTCAGGTCTGACGAAAATGTTCAAAGAAAGGAAATATTGGCATAACATATAACCAAAAACTCATGAGCAAGCTTATGAATTTTTGATACAACATATAACATACATGTATAGCAAACATACAACAACATATAAGGTGGTAAAATTGGAAAACACTGAAACAAAACAGCATGCAAGTACAGTGGAACCTCCCTCCCGGACACCTCTGCCAGGAGGACACCTACAGTGGAACCTCCCTCCCGGACACCTCTGCCAGGAGGACACCTACAGTGGAACCTCCCTTCCCGGACATCTCTGCCAAGAGGACACACCTACAGTGGAACCTCCCTTAGCAGACACCTCTGCCAGGAGGACACCTCTGTGTTACGGACACCAAAGTTCAGTCCCAAATAGGTTGTTTCTATTCATTTAAACCTGTGTAATCAGGACACCTTTCAGATGAGACAACACCGGTCAGTCTGGAAGGTGTTCTTAATTGAGAGGTTCCACTGTAATAAGCAAAAGAAAAACTAAGAACACTATTGTCACTGGTAGCTGACTGGTTGAATGTGAAGCAACAGAATGACCAAGCAGTGCTCAGACACATTGCTATATGTGATGAATACATTCTCACCCTCAGCCTCTCAGTCTCCAATTCCAATGCTCTCACCTGCTCTTGGTAGACATTGGCTTCACGCTCAAGTGTGAGGCAGCGATCAAGGTAGGTTGCTGCACGCTCCTTCTCCATCATCAGCTCACGCTCAAGCTTCTCCTAAAGCATGAAATATACATGTAATGCAAAAGCAGATATTTGATGAGTTCAAACCAAAATTTCTGCCATACAGACACATTTATCAAAGTCAGGATTATGTGGCTAGGGGAATTCTATCCAAATTATTCTGATCACAGACATCAGGTTCACAAGGATTTAGCATCTTACTTGCATTAGATTTTCCCATCAGGGCCAAAGCCACAACATTATTGGCCCTGGTGAGTACGGAGGAGCCCATCTCAAGCGACTCATGTTCCTCACTTGCATGATTTGTTTTCACTTGCCCTTGTAAAGGCACAAGGTACAAGGTCCCACGGATGTGAAGAGCCAGGGACGATTTATCCCATATGACCCTGGCTGGATTCGAACTCGGGACCTGCCACTTGCTAAGCGGACGTAATAACCACTAGGCTGTCAAGTAAGGCTCCAAGCATCTTACTTTGATACTTATTGCTTGTACCGGTACATATGTTTGTTCTTACCTGACGATCCCTGCGTTGGTAGGAAACATCAGACAGCAGTTTCTCCATCTGAATCATATGGCGCTGCTCGTACTGCTCCTTCATCGTGGTGTTTGCTTTCCTCTCATCGTCAAGTTGTTTCTTGATCCTCCCCAAAACTTGCTGGTGACCCTCTGTCAGGTTCCTGCAATGCTCTTCCCATTCACGGTTGGCACGGTGAAGCTGAAAAGGACGATGGATGAGATTTGTCACTTGGCATTTTTTTGTACATTTAGGAAATCAACCTAGACATCATGAGAATGATGTCAACAGGATATCAAACAAGACATAAACAGGATATCAGACAGCAAATGATATCAACATGACCTGTGGCAAAGTGGAAAATGATAATTTGTGACTATACCTTGGACATTTTCTGCTGCATCTTCTCAACCTTTGCCTTTTGGGCAGCAGTCATGGTGTCTGCCTCTCCACCAGTTGCTCCGACTGGACTGGCCATTTCACGTGGCCTGTCATTCTGAAAGAAATGTATTCGAAGTTGTCATCTATTCGTCTGGCTGTTGGCATAACTGGGCTAGATTAATTGATAGTCATACAATGAGTTACCGTAATTGAGTACACACGATATTCAAAGGAGCAAAGGTACTTACTGTAACATGGACCCAGTCGCCTGCACTGCTGGAGGGGGAACCTTCCCTGTCTTGATGCTTGGCCCTGAATGAAATGATAGCAACATTAGTGCGAGTTTTGTATTGTTTGTATTGTTTTGTATTGTTAATTTAGCTATTTTCCATCATTTCACTATTGCAAATATTCTTGTTATAACTATTTTGAGAGATGACAGTGAGACCCTACATTTTGCGAGATCAGATACAAGCCTCAACCGATTAGCAGCCTTCTCTAAGAACAATAAATTGAGGTTATCCTCAAGACATATCACGTTTGCATATTCCGTACCTGATCGCATTCAGCTCTCTTTGATCACGATCCTGACGCAACTTTTCGTTTTCCTCAGCCATCCCTTGCAGTTGATCCTAAAAGTTATAAATTGTCCATTGAAATTGGTGCAATTTTGGTAGCAATGCTTGAAATTAAGCCGATAGTTTATCGATATGCCAGAGAAATGGTCACAAAACCGTCATGAAAATGACACCAAAACCAGGGACGGCGCTACCCACTCGCTAAATCACCGGCTATTTCACGTCAAATTTGGCTACAACTTTAACCACTTGGCTAAAATTTTCCCAACTTAAAATCCATTAGAGTGGAAAATTTCGCCAACTGAATAGTGATTTGGCTAATGATTGACAGAAGCTTGCTCCATCCCTGCAAGACTTCGAGTAGACTAAGATACCTTCAACTCCACAATTTCTTTCTTCAGTTTGGTCCTGTCAGCCTTGACGATATCCATGAGCTGTGACTGGAACAGCATGCTGTCAGGTGAGAGGGAAGTTGTCATTGCTCCTTGGTGAGCTGGGATCTCGACCCTCAACTCCTTTGAGTTCAGACCACTTGAATTTGGCTCGCTCACCTGATGAAGAAATGAGAAAGCAGTGTAATTTCTTATGAACTTCTTCACCAGTAGGAGAGTCTCAAGCTTGTTAAAGTTAAGTCAAGAATGAATTCCTAAACAAGTGAATAAATATAGTACATGTACTATGGCAGTTGCTCTTCAGGCCCATTTTGCATAGAACTGGTTCAAAGAATCATAGTATACAACCAAAGGGACCAAATTCGTTAGACATAAGATTATTCTGAAAGAAGTTGTTGAAGTTTTGTCAGCAAAAAAATAAGGGGGGAGGGTTGGGGGGACACGTGTATCTAATAGATACATCATCCCACAGAGGGGCACTGGTCACTGTGGAAGAAATGTACATCGTAACTTGTTGTTCCACTAAATCCATAAATTCAAATGATACAATATTACTCGTAGAGGTGTATCAGGCCAAATTTAGGGTTTCACAATTTTGAAATATCAGCTGATAGAAACTCATGACTCATCACTTTCCAACTACCGGTAGTCATGATTGCCTCACACTCTGAAATATTTGATATCTCTATATACAAAGTAGTTTTCTATAAAGTATGTTGAAAATATTTGGTTGTACAAAGTCTAGGATTGGTTCTGTAATGAAATTCCATTACACCACACATACAATAGACGTCAACAATGGTTCATAATACACAAAGTACAAATTCAAAGTGCATGTCATATCTGATTGTGCAATTTGCCCTACATTCATCACAATACATTCATCACAATTTTGGTGTGAGATGGCGAAAATGATATAAAAAAATACCATGTTACCCATTCTGAAGTTGCCAAATAGCTTCATCAACTATACCAACCTGAAGAGACTCCTCCATGCTTACGTGAACCTCTGTATCCATGTTCTGGTCATCATTTTGGTCAACACTTGGTAGGGGAGGTGCTTCCTCGTGATGCTGGGTGTCAGTCAGGAAGCTTGTCGGGGCATCCTCAGTGTCAGAATTCTGGTTGCTGTCTCCTCCACCAGCTGCTGCGTCTGTCATTATTTTGTCAGTGACAACAAAGATATCATCGTTGTTTGCTCCGGGTGGTTGGTTGGTGCTGAATGCTGGTAGGCGCAGTAGGTCGAAGGCAAAATCAGATCCCTGCAAACAGAAATAAACAGTCTAAGAGTAAAATAATGGCATGAATTTTAATTTACAGTACAGGTCACAACTGACATCCCTAAATTCGCATAAGTTACGCGTAAGTCACTCGTAACTTACGCAACAACTCACGAGCTATGTTACGCGGAACTTACGTGGTGAGTTACGCGGTGAGTTATGCGAATTTCGCTAGCTACGCAGTTGATTTACGAGGTGAGTTACGCGATTTTGGCGAGTTACACAGTGAGTTATGCGAAACCAAAGCCGTGAGTTACGCGCAAGTCACGCGTAACTGACGAGTAACTTACGCGAAGCAGTATGGATGTCATTTGTGACCTGTACTGTACTATACATTTATGTTTTTTTTGTAAAGCATTCAACCAACTGCATGGATGAAATGAAGTAAAACCATTGATTATTTCTTTCAAATCATGTTTGAATCTGATATACCCGGAAGACAGTGAATTAATAGTGCCATAATGTAGACTGACACCAGTTCTCAGGGTCTCTGACACCCAATAGTTTGAAACATACCCCAGTTGCCGAGTCCCTGTCTTGCCCTTTCATCTCCTTGGCTAGCATTTCTTCGTACAGTTGACGGAAAGTGGTGGCTTCCTCCTTTGACTGGGAGTACATTTGCTCTTAAATAACAACATATACACACATACAGTACCCGGTACCGGTATAGAACATCACCCATGAGAATAACATTGAAATTGTAAATTCAACAAAACTCCCATGGCAATATACTGAACAAATAATACCATCATTGCTCATGTAGTAGAAGAATTTTCTACTTTAATATATAAAGTTACAATATGGTGATCTATCTGTTACATAAGATTAGGGCCTATATTCTCACCCAAAGTTTTGTAACCACGAAGTCTTCCGTACAAGGTGACATTTTCTGCTTTCACTTTCAACAATTCTTGCTCCAGGGTGTTGGCATCGGATGGGCGGCTTTTCTTATCCTTCTTGTCATCTTGGCCGCCGGGCGGCCTGCTATTGCTCAAAATCTGTACGTCCATATTCATCGTTTGTTTTGCCTTTGTGTAGATTACATCTCTCAGTGTACTGGACAATTTGGACGACTTTGCAAATGCTTATTGCAAAGACCTTAAGACGCTGTGAGAGAGAATGGAACTGATGAAATGACCCACTACTAATATTCTCACTAGGCCTATGAGGTGGGCCACACACTATACACCACTCATGCGATGGCAACTGGAGACACTCCACCTGGGCTTGGCTGGGTGAACGCCCAACATTTTTGCCAGTCATCACGTCAGTGGTGAGTGGGTCATATCTGATATGAATAAAGACTAAGCCTATAGAGGCCTTGCAATGACGTCATCCTGGCGGCCATGCTGAGGGGCAAGTGGGCAGAGGTGTGAGCTGACCGTGACGTGGCCTGCGTGAAGTGCGCGACGCCAGTGTTTGACGTAACGTCATTGGGACATTTCGCTGCGCCTCTGCCGTATGTGCCCCCCAGCATGGCGGCTTGTGACGTCATTTGCAAGGCCTCTATAGATGTGTACCGAAAATTGCGGACGACGTGACGTGACGCCGTAGTGCATCCAACACATGCTGATGCATTGCGACGTCACTGACGCCATGTAAACATGGTCCGCAATTTATGGTACATGACTATAGTAAACATGGTAAATGCTTTTACTTGAATTTTGCAATTCAATTCAATAGGCAATAATGTGCATTCAGATTTGTACAGCACTGTACAAATCTGAAGTAAAAGCTTTTGCTTTCATATGACCATGGAGATATAAAATAATTTATTTTATACCTCTATGATATGACCCAGTGATAGTACCGCGTAAGTCAGTAGTATTTAGCGTGTTCGGAAAGCTTCCTCGGGGAAGCTCGGGGAAGCGGGAGAGCGTTCGGTAAGGTATTTGGCAGGCTGCCTTCCTCGAGCCTGGCCGAAGTGAGCGACTCGGCGAGTCGCTCACTTGGGGAAACTCCCGGCATGCATTTCGGTTTTGCTGATTGGCTAAACGTGGAATATTTCATGCCTGCAACCCACAGTAGTACCTTTCCCCGAGGAAGCGCAAATACACTGGAAAAAATCACTGGCTCAAGGACTGGCTCAGCCTTTTGAGCCACCAATTTGAGCCACTTTTGGCTCAGCCTGAGGTCTCACTCCGCAGTTCCTATAGGTGTCCTCCCCCTCAAGTAGTTCATATTTAATAGTGAGATTTCATATGATATATAAGTTGGGACTGGTTGTGCATGTAAATCTATGTTTGTCATGGGCCCGTATGCACCAAGGTGGTTTAAAATTTGGCTTAAACCTAGATTTACTAATCATGGATTAAGCGTGGATTATATCATCCGAACTTGAATGCAGCTTCATAGCGTTCTCCATTTTGTCAAGGATCACAGCTCAGGTTCCTCAATTGACGAAAATGAACAGCCCCTTTGATCCTGTTCAGAGAGACTGCGATATTGGTCGACTGCTGTCCTCCCCGCAACCTCAGGAAGAGATGGAGTGTCGACTTTTTCTGGATGTTGTAATCACTCAGGATCAGCCATCCTCAAGCTGTTACGTCAGACATGTGACTGAGCTGCCTGTAGTTTTGTGGTCATCGTCAGTTACAAGATCAAGCAATGTGTGAATCATGCTTGAACATTCTAGAAAAGACTTGAATACAGCCTTTGAATCAGGGTCAGGAATGCATTGCTTAACACCCGGGGGGACATGTCCATGGCATCGGGAATTGAGCGAATGGAGGAGGTTGGCTCGACATGCTGGATACGACCATGGAGCACAGTTGGATCATACGTCACATTCACAGACTGTAAGCATCATCCACAGACAAAGACACGTACATGTAACAGTGCTTCACACAAACCAGATCAAAGATGTACTTCAACACAATCTTGATCATAAATCATTAACTGAGGTTATAGATGACAGGACCTCTAGAATATAAGTCAATTATGTGCAATCACCATTGCATGCAAAATCTAAGCACACCTATAGTGTAGGGTTGCAAACAAGATCACTCCATATCTTGTATCTGAAAGAGAGAAACAAAGAGCTGATATCTGTGGTTTGTACATGTTCATATGTCCAGTAGTTTAGTAATGCAAGAAGAAATACTAATTTCGGTTCAATATCCTGGATCAATGTGACAAAATTTTCTTGAATTAATCCAATCTCTACTAGCATAAAGGAATCAAACATAAAGGTTTAACTGCGAACGATGAACTAACTGAGGGATACACTTCATGTGTTGCCACCAGATGTCTCTCACTGCCTGAATTTTGGCTTTACGTAATAAGCAGGATCCTTCAACTTTTTTGTAGTGAAGGGGTATATGAACCTGTCAACTTGACGCTTTGAATTCCATTTCTGAGGATAACAGAGCTATTTTCAGCACAATTAGTATTCCATGCCTGTCATATGGAAGAGTCAGAATGCAAATCTGTTGAGGTTTAAAGGGATACTGTCCACATTTATAAAACGCTAACTTTTTAAGTTGAACCTTTATGGTTGATTCCTTAATGCTACTAGCCAACAAATCTTTTCTTCAGGGGTTTTGAACACTCTGCTCGAAAGTTAAGTACAGTACATGTATATATAGGAGTAGGAGTCAAACTTCATACCTTAGCCACGGCCACTGTCTGTCTGGAGATCACCTGGGCGGTTCGACATCCCAATGTGCGGGTACGTGGGCGGCGCGCCGAGGTTTGATGGGGTAGGCCCATTGTCGTGGGAGACGAGTGGGTAGTACTGGTTGTGCTGGTTGTACTTGACATTCCCACACATCTCGCAGAAGGTCCTCTCCCCGTCATTCCTGTAGGAACACCTCTTGCAGAGCCAGGGTGGCACGGCTGGTTGGGCGTACGGGGGACCATAATAGCCTGCAACCAAGTCATAGAGAAAAGGGTTAAAAACCTGAAGCGGTGACAAGTGCTATGCTTCAACTTCAATACTCTGAAAACCTACAAGGACAAATATACGCACCTGGTGCTGTTGGGGCGACACTGGGGCGCTGGCTGCCATATGACCCGATAGCCTGAAGATGCTGGATCTGCTGTTCAAAAGTCTGGACCTTCTGCCTCTGAAAATGTAGGACAATAATTTTATGAGCCATCAAATGATGCTTTACACAGTACATGAGTAACACTATCAAAATAATTAGTATTTGGTACATTCCATGTCAGTTAATCCTATCACTGCCAGGAGTAAGATCTTATATGTACCGAACCTACCAGCTCCTTTAAAATCCTACAGTAACCCTACTCATTGGGAACCACTCACTATGCTGAGCTTCTGTCGGTGTTCGTCAGTCCAAACACCAGGGTGTTCCCTGGATGCACTCACTCAGGGCTTTCCTATGAACACTATGTATGTTGCGTGTTTCAGGTGCATTTCAAACCTTCGTAGGCCTACATCTTTTCTTTTTCAACAAAATAGACCCTGGCAAGGCATGGAATCCAGGGTGACACATACATAAGCTGGAAAGAGACTCACCAGCTGACTGACTTCCTGTGTCTTGGCACGTGTCTTTTCGTTGGCCCTGGTGACCTCACCCACCTTCGTGGTAACCTGCAACAGACAGAGATTTCAGAACAACCTGCAAAACCTCTGATGATCGTGACGACTATAAAAGAAGTTGAAATACTGGGCACCAGTACTGAGTTGAGTACAAAGTGCAAGGATAACGACATCCTCCCATCGCAGGGCTTTGGTCTCGCTCCTCTTCATACGCTCGCTTTGTGTGTGAGTGTATGAAGAGGAGACCAAAGCCCTGCGATGGGAGGATGGGATAACGGTGATTATGATATTTACGTCTGCCCTCAGCTTCTCATTCTCGCTCAGAATGTTGCGGATGGTATCCTGAAGGTCATTCTTCTCGCGCTGCAACTTTTCACGGTCCCTGCGTTCAGTGGAGAAATCTTCTGTGTAGGTCGTTACCTAGAATTAGACGTTTTGCCGTGAGGAAGGGTCCAGAGAGAGGATGAACTGCACACAGCGTGGCATCCAGAAACAAAGACTGGTATGTCTGCTGTTCAGACAGAGGCATAACATGTTTTGAGGGCAAAACCCCACTCTCCATTTCCAATAATGGTACGCTAATAAAGGTGTTTACGGGAGTCATTTTCATAAGCAAATGTTAATACTGTAAAGAGTGCATTTTCAAAATTCTGCCTTGAAGAAGCTAAAGTTTGTTATAACCAGACCACACCAACCTGCAGCTTCAAGACTTCGATCTGGGTCTTCAGTTCATCAACGTTTGCACTGCCTGCTCGCCCTGGAGATGAAAAGCTCTCCATCATGTTACGGCGTCCTTCCTGCAAAGACATTTACCCCAGTTGCAGTACGTATGTACCAATATTTCATCAGTATTTAAGAGATACCAGCTCTCTCTTATGCAACTGGACCTGCATCACCCATACGATTAGAGAATCCTTATCATACACGTTACTAACATTGTGTCACCAAAACTTTGAGACACCTCAATCAAATTGCAGTGGCGCAGAACAGAAATTTTGCACCACAAAATTCAGCCAAGATATCGCTGAAGCAACTAGGGCGGATGCTGTGTTAATCAAGGTCAAGATTACTAGAAACTGTTGTGGAGATGCACTGTTTTGGGAGATCAACTCGATTTTTACTGAAACAAGCTTTCAGGTCTAACGAAAATGTTCAAAGAAAGGAAATATTGGCATAACATATAACCAAAAACTCATAAGCAAGCTTATGAATTTTTGATACAACATATAACATATAGCAAACATACAACAACATATAAGGTGGTAAAATTGGAAAACACTGAAACAAAACAGCATGCAAGTACAGTGGAACCTCCCTTCCCGGACACCTCTGCCAGGAGGACACCTACAGTGGAACCTCTCTAATTAGCAGACACTTCTGCCAGGAGGACACTTCTGTATTGCGGACACCAAAGTTCAATCCCAAATAGGTTGTTTCTATTCATTTAAACCTATGTAATCAGGACGCCTTGCAGATGAGACAACACCGGTCAGTCTGGAAGGTGTTCTTAATTGACAGGTTCCACTGTAATAAGCAAAAGAAAAACTAAGAACACTATTGTCACTGGTAGCTGACTGGTTGAATGTGAAGCAACAGAATGACCAAGCAGTGCTCAGACACATTGCTATATGTGATGAATACATTCTCACCCTCAGCCTCTCAGTCTCCAATTCCAATGCTCTCACCTGCTCTTGGTAGACATTGGCTTCACGCTCAAGTGTGAGGCAGCGATCAAGGTAGGTTGCTGCACGCTCCTTCTCCATCATCAGCTCACGCTCAAGCTTCTCCTAATAAGGCATGAAATATACATGTAATGCAAAAGCAGATATTTGATGAGTTCAAACCAAAATTTCTGCCATACAGACACATTTATCAAAGTCAGGATTATGTGGCTAGGGGAATTCTATCCAAATTATTCTGATAACAGACATCAGGTTCACAAGGATTTAGCATCTTACTTGCATTAGATTTTCCCATCAGGGCCAAAGCCACAACATTATTGGCCCTGGTGAGTACGGAGGAGCCCATCTCAAGCGACTCATGTTCCTCACTTGCATGATTTTTTTTCACTTGCCCTTGTAAAGGCACAAGGTACAAGGTCCCACGGATGTGAAGAGCCAGGGACGATTTATCCCATATGACCCTGGCTGTATTCGAACTCGGGACCTGCCACTTGCTAAGCGGACGTAATAACCACTAGGCTGTCAAGTAAGGCTCCAAGCATCTTACTTTGATACTTATTGCTTGTACCGGTACATATATTTGTTCTTACCTGACGATCCCTGCGTTGGTAGGAAACATCAGACAGCAGTTTCTCCATCTTAGGTGCCACGTGAAAAACGTCCCCTGGTGGGCGCCATCTTGATTTCCAAGATGGCCGCCATGTGTCTGACTGGAAACGGAGTTTTGCCCATACTTTTGTTCTGGTCAACCTAGAACCACAATTCAAGTGGCTATATCTAGGTTTTGGGGCATGGCCAATCGAATGATGGCATTGTCGATGACGTCACATGGCCGCCATATTGAATTCCAAGATGGCCGCCTATCAATGCCTCCTGCACAAGTCCATTGAATATTCATAATATTCATACAAGCATTAAGTTTAGTACGCTGTGAGAGCCTGACACGAACCCCCAATTTAAGAATGGGTGGCATCTGGAGAGTGCCCCCTGGTGGCCGCCATCTTGAATTCAATATGGCGGTCGTCATCCGAGCCGCAGGTCAGATTATGTTTTTCCCCATTTGCTTCTACTACAGGTATTGACAAAATTCAAGTCGCCATACCTAGGTTTTCAGGGTACAGCGAATCAAATAATGGCACTGCCGACGACGTCAAACGGCCGCCATATTGCATTTCAAGATGGCCGATGTGCCTTTGGCTGGACACAGCTTTCTGCCCATAACTTTGGTTAATTATGGCCCACATTGAATCATAATTCAAGTGGCGNATGATATTTCAATCACCCGGACACGTGAGGCTGAGAATTTTAACACAGTCCAGTCCTTGGATAAGCAGGCATGAACTGAGACTTGTTTCATGTTGCTCAGTTGACAATATGGCAAGTAATCTCAAAATATCAAATTTGTGATATCGATATCACCATGACCCCTACATCTCAGATCAAAAGTAATGAGTCCATTCGATTCCTAGGGTATGAAAACCTAAGGGAAGGACTTGTTTCTGTTGCTCTAGGTGTTAAAGGAGCTGAGTTATGGCATCAGATAAAAGCGTGACGGACAAAATATCATGTCTGATATGTTGATTACATCATGATGGAGGCATCTGATGCTGAAAATGATGAGCTCATTGGATTGCCCAGGTTGACAAACCAAGGGGTAGGATGTGTTACCTGGACTGTAGCTGTTGAAGGAGACAAGATATGAAGGCGTGACAGACGGACACACGCACACGCACACGCACACGCACACGCGCACACGCACACGCACACGCACACACAGACACAGGCACAGACACAGACACCATGACCAAAAACAATATGGTTCCCGATCTTGATGATCGGGAACCATAATAATAATAATAATAATAAATATAATAAAATATATGCGTCCAAAAAAGAGAAAACTTGTACGGAAAATTTGAAAATTCCCATATCGCTCGGCAGTTCACGACTGTTAGGAAGGGAATTTGCTATAGAGGCGTCACCTTTCGGAGAACGGCCACAACATGGTGAAAGCCCTCCTAAAAATAGTACGGTGACGTAGCTAAATCGGCTCAGTCGACGCCTACCTCCACAGCAGAGCCAATAGAATATTATTGAAGACCGGAAGTAGTCAATCTGGACATGCGCAGGAGGCCTCTACTGTGAATTTATCACACTTTCAAATGCATTTTTTGAAGTCGTCAGATCGAACTTCAGATTACCAATATGCTCAAATTGTTCTAAACATGTTTATCTATTGCAAGACGTTGACATTATCTTGATTTTTATAATACTCAGCTGAGAAAAACGCAACCTTTGGCACAAAATTCCGGCATTTTAGCTGACGCATGCTAGTCGCATGAGAGTCGATGCAATTCCTTGAATCTTGGAATAAGATCGCGGAAAAATAATAACGTTATCATGAAGAAGGGAATTCCCGCTGCATATAAACATTGTCGTTCAGCCGGTCGCTGTCGGAGATTTTACAAAATCCTTTCGCCCAAAATATCTATGTTAACTTCTTTGTATTCAAACCATTGTTTGCCATATTTGGTAGGAACCAATAGTTGTATTGTACGTGCATGCGTCTCGTTACTGTGGTTTCCTTTTGTAGGCCTCGACCATGTCGATGTGCATGGCTTAATTTTTAAGGGAATTCCTATTATATTCCAAATTAGGGCTCCAACCAATCAAATTTCGTTCCGGACCTTTTCCACTATATGCATTGACTTCTAACAGCCGTGAGTTACTTCTTTGTTATGTAGATTTGCACTATACGCGCTCTTTGACTAAACTCTGTTCGGACATTTGTGACCAAAGTACCAGCGACAGAGCTGAACAATACCCGCAGTGGACACAGAAGATTTAGGATCGGCACGTAACTGAATGGGGACGGCTTACGGGTGCGCGGACTCGCTGATAAGACCCCATGTTCATCTGTGGTCAATGGGGCTATCCAGGGAAAACTACACCTCCAGGTGGCTCTTCTGTACTATAAGTCCTAGTGTCACTGTTTGCAACATGGCAGAGTATGGAAAGTGGACTGTTCAGAAACTCAAAAATAGTGCCAAAGGCACTGTGCCCGCTTGGCTTTTTTAGCACAGTGGCGGAAAGCATAAGCCATATCAGAATCCCATACAAGCCATCTTTGACAATATCTGTGACCAAAGCGTACATAGCAGATTTTGTGAGTTTGGTTTTGGCCTCCTGGCGGCATAGTCAAAATTAGATTTCACCAATACTTCGTCAGGAAGTCACTACAACCTTTGTGAGTTTGGATTTGGCCTCCTGGCGGCATAGCCAAGAATTAGATTTCACCAATACTTCGTCAGGAAGTCACTACAACCTGGAGGTAAATACATACAAAGGTTCAATACAATAGCTCAAACGATTATCAAAATATAGCCCTTTTAAGTTTTTCACAAAACGCCCCCTACCTACCAAAATAGGAATCGCAGCGCACCCAAAATCGAACGTGACCTAGATTTTTTGGTCATACACACCTTTATGAAATAAGAAAATGATCCTTCAAAAACTGAAGGCGCTATCCACATGACAAGGAAAAATTTGATATTTTCGTTTTGGCCCCCTAGTGGCAGAGTGGAGAAGCAGATTGCCCCGAAACTTCGTGTGCAAGTCACCACAAACTAGAGGTACATGCGTACAATGTTCCATCGTGATGGCTCAAGCCATTCGCAAAATACAGGCGTTTGAATTTTTCACAAAACGCCCCCTACTGGCCAAAGTAGGAAATGCATCGCACCCAAAATCGAACTTGACCTAGATTTTGTGGTCATGCACACCCATATGCAATATGAAAATGATTCACGTGTCTTTAAATTAATCAGTATCAAAAACTTCACCAGTGTGCGAAATTTTCGGCTTTTATACCAATTTGCACGATTTCGCCGTTTCTTTATCCTTTTCGGCCGGACTAAGGGCCTACAAACTTTGCAGGGAAACGTTATTTTCCCGCCTTTTCTGCTGGTGTCGCACATTCCCGGGATGCGGTCACGTGACCTACGTGTTACCTAGACAACTAGAGTGTTTGATTCATGTAAAAGGCAAATGCCTCTAGTTAAGAAACCCCAATGAAATTCAATGAATTTTTGTAAACCCTGTGTTTTGAAACACATAATATGAGGAAGAAGTGAATTTGGACGTTGAAAAAAGCGCAGTTTTAGAGAAAACGTCATTTTTCGTCGTGACGTTCTTCACAAAGTCCATTTGAATGCAGATTTCGCAGAAGCGTGTCGCCTTTGTTGCAAGGTTCCGGGGTCCGAGGTGTTAATTTCCTGGTTGGGAAAGCAATTGTGCACATTTTCGCACATTTTGAAATTTTCACTTCATTTGACAAAGGTCACGTGACATTCGAGCTAATTTGCATATTACAGCCAAGCCAATCGGATTTCAGGTATGGACCCCCTTACAATTTGAACTTGGGTATCTAAGGAACACATAGACCAAAAATGGTGCTTTTGTCCAGACCGTCCGCATATTTTACATATTCGGGGTTTAGCTACCCCACTACATTCCCCGAAGCTCGGGGAAGAAATTTCCTCGGGGAAGCTTTCCGAAGACGGCCATTATTAGATTGCTGATTGTGTCGGGGCATTCTTATGGTTTTCCCAACGAGGAACTTCTGTCCACGTCACTCGGGTTCCAGACAGAGCCTACGTTTTTCGTCATATGTAGGCCCTAGGCCTAACATAGCTAGCGATTTTCAAATCTATATTCAATAAAGTTTCCCGAGAACACAACTTTATGGCAACAAAATGCCAGATAAATCGAATATTTTGAAAAGTATCAGGACCTATGCCTACCTTGTCTTCGATAGCACGGAAGTCAGTTGAATGAATGTGAGGCTCAAAACGTTTTCGTTTCGGTTTCAGACTTCAGAGGGACTTGCCCTCAGCCAGTCTTGCCCGGTTTAGACCTCGTCCATCCGGGGGGTTTTGCCACCAGTTCAGTTGACAACCACCAGCTGATCTCATCAATCGGGTTTAACGAACATATTGTGACTTCTCACCATCAAATTAGATACCGGTAAGTCTTAGCTTACTGTAGTAATTACCAGGAAAAGTCACAGCACCATGCATGAAGAAGCGATGTGTAGGGAAGGCATGGACGGGGAATTCCCTACTTGAATCCACGAATCCATTGGGATTCCCCCAACTGCGCATGTTCGTACATGTGTCGCAACCAAAAGGCAACTCGCGTCAGAGGTTTGTATCTGACTTGCTTGGGGTATACATGGAAGTATTATAATACTTCCATGGGGTATACAATGTTTGTTCGGTTTTTGTGTAGGCCCCTACGGGTATTTCAGTGTATCTAAAGCGGTTTTTCCACGGTACAATATTATTGCACAATATGGGGCCCAAAATGGGTGTAATGTGCTTCTGGCATAATGGATGGGAGTAAGATTGGCAATAATATTGCCCATTTTGATCCTCATACTGTGCAATAATATTGCACGTGGATAGGCCCCTTTAGTCATCATGGCCACACTCACTCATATTCCAAGAACCTACTAAAGCATACTTATTAGGCCTACTGGTCGGCCTACACGTGACTGGTATTTAAGAGTAACGTTAGGCCTGGTGTTTCAAAAACATCTGTGTCAACATTTAAGAAGTGTTTATTTTGTGGGGCGCCACGTGGGGTCTCTACCATCAAAACTCTTAGGCCTACATCTTGTTTTTTTCCCTCACTTAAATTACAAATTTTTTCCAAAACATACCAACAGCACCCCATGTGGGGAAAAACTCTTACAACTTGTTTTTTCCCTTAAATTACAAATTTATTTCCAAAACATACCAACAACACCCCACGTGGGGAAAAACTCTTACATCTTGTTATTTTCCCTTAAATTACAAATTCATTTCCAAAACATACCAACAACACCCCGTGGGGAAAAACTCTTACATCTTGTTTTTTCAATTAAATAACCATTTTTTTTCCAAAACATACCAACAACACCCCACGTGGGAAAAAACTCTACATCTTGTTTTTTCAATTAAATAACCATTTTTTTTCCAAAACATACCAACAACACCCCACGTGGGGAAAAACTCTTACAACTTGTTTCTTCCCTTAAATTACAAACTTATTTCCAAAACATACCAACAACACCCCACGTGGGGAAAAACTCTTACATCTTGTTTTTTCCCCTTAAAAAATTGTAATTTCAGGAAAGAAACCCCAAAGAAACACTGAGATGTAAGAGTTTTTCCCCACGTGGGGTGTTGTTTATGTTTTGGGAATAAATTTGTAATTTAAGGGAAGAAACAAGATGTAAGAGTTTTTCCCCACATGGGGTGTTGTTGGTATGTTTTGGAAATAATTTGTAATTTAAGGGAAAAAACAGGATGTAAGAGTTTTTCCCCACATGGGGTGTTGTTTTGTGTTCCACCATATTTTCAGACACTATTATTACAGGGGACACAGCAGGTTTATGATGTGATGTTCAAGACTGAGTTTTAAACCTGGACCCCACAGAATTTTCAGGGGGTGGGCCTATCATCTGATCATTAGGCCAAGTAAAAAAATACTTATGTTTATCGTCCACCTGGTCCCTCAAAATTGGCAAGGGGGGCACTTTTTATTTTTATTTTTTATTTTGGAAGATGGGTTTCCAGAGGGCAATATCATGAATATTACCCCTCAGATGACAAGAGTCACCATCGACCATGGTCACAGTCAGTCTTTGTTGCTTTTTTACTTTCAATTTCTGCCTCACTAACAGCACTAACAAATCAATTGTAGGCCTATGACTCAACAAACATACAGCGGGAGCACTATTGAGCTTGTGCGGAGTGTTTTTCTGGTGCAAAATTAAATTTGGTGCGGCCCTGATTTTAGGCACGGGCGGGGACGATAAACATGAGTATTTTTTTACTTGGCCTTATAGTAGAGTCAATAACGAGAAAAATCCGGACAAACTGGACAAAAGCGCCATTTTTTGCCCAAATGTTCCTTTAATATGGTACTTCAATTCTAGAAGGGGCGCCCAAGTCTGATCACCATGGTAACGTCAAAATCGGTGTTGAAGTTTAGGACACTGACTTTATCATTGGACCCAAGAACTGAGCTTTTGAACGGTTGGATTTACACCCCATTTGTAAATCCGGTGTAAATTGTAAATCTCGGTCGCATGATATTTTCTGATATCATGGTGAGATTTGATATTCAAATTTGATAACATGACATAAGTCAGAATCTCGTGATGGTAGAAGCCTAAAACCTTCACCTATACCTAGGTTATCAAGGATGAGTGTTCAGATTATGCAATGACCTTGAAGGTCAGAGGTCAAGGTCAAGGTCAGACAGTTCTAAAGCGCAAATCTCCTCAGAATTTCACGATAAAACGAATCAGAAGCCTGAATTAACCATCCCCGACAGGCTTATATCAGGGATCCTGTTCCAGTTACGCAATACTTCTCAAGGTCAGAGGTCAAGGTCACAGTTAACTAGCTCTGAGTAGTAAACTTCTCATCGGAAACCATTGACATCGCTCCGATGTCCTGCTCTTGTTGCAACTGAAATTTTCAGTTTGCACCTTCTCGGTCCCATGATATTTGCTGATATCATGGCGAGATTTGATACTGTTGTGACTAAATGAAAATGTTTGCCATTTCAGCTTCCCAAGCACTGCTGGTACATAACTAGATGATGTTGCGGTTGTCAACTCGAGGTGGGATGTCAGTTGCAGCAGGAATACACTGGAGATTTGCATACGGGCAGTTCTTTCTGAAAAGATGGCCGATGCCGCACTGTGGAAGAGTGACTCAGAACCTGAACTTTGTTATTGGTCCACCATCTCAGCAGTGTGCATATCAGACAAATGCTCATCAAGGGAAACATTTCAATTTGCCACGGAAAGTGAAAGAAAGAATCAAGTATCAAAATAGTAATGAACAGCTGTTTAATAGGGAAAAAATCCTGAGGAGTCTGAATGATTCAGAAGTCAAGGAATCTGCTGGCTTATCTGAATGTTTGAAAGGTCTTAATGAACAGGATGAGTTTGGGACGCTTGTCACCAAGGCTGATGATGATGGGGAGGACAAGTCTGGCATGTCCAACAAAGGTTCTGCTGAGCAACCGTCACAGATGAGCTCAAGAAGGTCTGCAGGTAAACGAAGGAGAGATTCCGAATTAACCAAAGGTGATGTCTCTAGACTGCGAAATGCGAGACACTCGAAGGATTTTACCACTGGTACTCCAAGAAAAACGGCCAATGTGGCAGATAGGTTTGGAACTTATTCTGTAGCAAGTGGCTCTAGGGAAACAATGGGATGGAAATCCACTGATGCTGGGATAAGATCAAGAGGAATCAACCATTCAAGTCCATCACAACAATTTGGGGAAGATTCTCTTGCTGTTGTGGACATGGGTCATGATGCTGCTGCTGATGAATTTGGTACCATTGCTGATGACTTCGAGGAAGCCTTCCTGAGACCTGGTCCAATCACAACAGCAAATGTTGAGTATGTTGTCATTATTTGTTTAACTGCATCACACTTTGAACAGAAAGTTGAAGTGCACACATTATCGAGGTGTATAGTTTGTAAGTAAAAGATAAGAAGTTGAGGCACTTGCAGCCGACTGGTTGCCTTGTGTATGATGTGCACTAACTTTGATATAAATTGTTTTGTCTGAATCCTTTTAAGGTTACGAAGAGATGAAGCCTCAGAAGCTCACGACGATTTTCACCTTCGACTTTCAAAGTACGGACGACGGCATGAGCAGAATTGGTATGAACGACGAATAGAGAAACTAGCCAAAGATGGACAGGTGCGTAGCTACAGATGAGGGTTGAAAAGGGTCAAATTTGCTGGGTCAGGTGAGGTCTGACCCCCCTGGTCCTCTTCATGAGACTTTCCTGGTCTGAAGTTTCCTTATTAGACACAACTGCCTGGACACCTGCTGAAAGCGGGCCAGAACTGTTTCAGTCTTATGGGCGTGCTGTCCCATGCAGAAAAATGAAGTAGGCCTACTTCTGGCCAGCATTTTGTTCATGAAAACCCATCTTCACTTGAAGTAATTTTGTGTTGTAGGTTCTTGGGGCCTTGGATTTCCTGGAGAAGACAATGATTGAAAAAGACCGAGTGATGCCGACAGCCTTTGCCTACACCGTGGTAATAAATGCAATGGCGAAGTATGGTTATCCGCAGGGGGCATTCCGGTTATTCAGGAAGGTAAATGTGCAATTTCCGATGAAACCATTCTCAACAGGTCAATAGGTCTGGTTCACATCCTGGTGTTTTAGTAATGGGGTATTGATGGTTGGGCATGACCCCGGAAAATATTCAGGAAGGTACAGAATAAACAGTCTGCAATGAGTACATTCTGATCTTCAATCCTTGAGAGCCTAGTGGTTATCACATCCACTCCGGAGGCACAGATCTTGGGTTCGAATCCCGGTCCATATGGGATTTCCCGATTAATCACCCCTGGCTCTTAAGTCGGTCGCATGGGACAGTAAGCCATGGTGCCTTGAACCTTGTGCCTTTGCAAGGGCAAGTAAAAGACCCCATCCAAGTGAGGAACATTGAGTAGCTTGAGATGGCCTCTTCCGTTCTTACCGGGGCCAATAATGCTATGGCTTTGGCCCTGACGGAAAAATCTAATACAAAGTCTTCGATATGCTCTTGCATGTAATGTATCAGCGAAATGCTTACCGGTACCGAGATTTTGATCTCCGATTGTGGTTCCTTTCCAGATGTTGTCGTACAAGCTGACTCCGTACGACCACACCTACACTGCCCTCTTCAATGCCTGTGCAAACTGCCCTGATAAAGCCATAGCCCTGAAGTATGCCAGCAGATTCAGGGAGACCCTTTCCAAAAAGGATATCCTCCCAAACAGAACGACATACAAGGCAATGA
Organism: Notospermus geniculatus; assembly: GCA_002633025.1. Taxonomy (NCBI): domain Eukaryota; kingdom Metazoa; phylum Nemertea; class Pilidiophora; order Heteronemertea; family Lineidae; genus Notospermus; species Notospermus geniculatus. The sequence goes on along the minus strand of NMRB01000779.1, from coordinate 220,351 downwards.
TGAAAGCGTATGCGATGATCGGCGATTTGCAGACGACGTTTGCCCTCGTGGATGAACTTTACGAGAAACGTGGTCGACTTGATCATGATTCATTCAGCCACATGTTGATGGGGGCAATATCGGATAAGGAGGCTGGATTCAAACATGCTGTTGAGGTGAGCATATTCCCATGGAATGTACGCCTCTGGAGGTTGACAATAGCAGTGGGAGCAGTGATAATACGGAGGTTTCGCAAGCGCCCAGTTAGGCCCTATGACGACGTTTATCTATTGTTTGGGTATACCCACACAATAGATAAATGTCGTCGTAGGGCCTAACCGGGCGCTTGCGAAACCACCCTATTAGTAAACTGATGACCAGTGATGATCACCTGTGATACACACCTATTTGCTAGATTGGGTCAAATTTTTAAATTTGAGTGCTAGACAACATGAAAAGAAAATCGTCACCATCGAAGAGAGTTCTCATTGCTTTACTTGAGAATCTGATAGATCACATACTGATGACTCCATGATTACCCATCACTATCTGTAATTATGCAGTTTTTTGAAGCCATATCTTCCTTGTTCTTGACAGGTATTCCGCGCCATGAGGAAACATGGACAGAAACCCTCTCTCACACATTACAATCTCCTACTACGCGCCATGAGGGACTGTGGTGTGGGCAGCCAGGAATTCTTCCACCAGTTGCTGATGGGCAGTGGCGCGTCGGCAGTGATTTCAGATGGTGCTGCAATCAGTCAAGTACAGAAATCACTTGGACGAAATGATCCGAAACTCATAGCAGTTTCCACCGAGCAAGCGTCTTTGAAAGACAGCAATGAACTGAGTGAGAACCTCCTCTGTGATGATACTGAAGTGACTGAACAGAAAGATAGAAGTTTTCTTGCAATCCCTCCAAATTTGATGTCACAGATTCCCGACATTCTGAGTCCTAACCCGGACACCAGTCAAATGATTTCCATCACTGATATCAAGACGTCACGCGATCGTTTGGAGCTTGTTGGTGGCATCCCCGGTCTGTTGGCCAACATGCAGCGTGATGATGTTACCCCAGATGTGAGGACATTCACCGTTTTGTTGGATGTGATGCCATCAGATAAACATATGGAAGATATGTTGATTGCAACATTGGGAGAATTGAAAGTTGAGCCGGATGTAGGATTCTTCAACATACTGATGAGGAAACGTGTCTTCAGAAATGACGTGAGAGGTGCAAGGGTAAGTTTGACCCATAATATCAAGTTTTGCTTCAGCAAGCTCCTTAAATATTATCAAACTAACAAAGAATCAGACAGCACTTCTGCATAGCAACCAAACGTGTTTTCCCCATCTTAGGTCTCTGTTGTCAGTAAACTTTATTGTACAGTCCATCTGATTTCAGGATGTTCTTGACCATTTGATCACCTATAATCTCTCACCTGACATAAAGACTTTTGGCATTTTGGCTCTGACCTGTCGTGTGACGCAGAACGCTTTTGCCTTGATTGGAGATATGAAGGTAAATGAACGTACACCTGGTATTGTGTTGACATTATACATACATGTATGAACTTGGGGTTTCCAGTCTAAAAATTCCATACATGTATGAACTTGGGGTTTCCAGTCTAAAAATTCCATATTTCCTGTTGTACATGGTCTCATCTGACCATTCCAGCAGGAGACTTGAAATTCAAGTCACAGGGTATCCCGACATGCCTGTACCCCTCCACATTCAGAGAGCAAGAAAGTATCTTGTAATACACAGGAATACTCAGGTCTTTCATACATGCACTCGCCTACACTTGTCATTCACGAGGAGCCTTGATAGCCAAGTGGTTACCATGTACGGTTAGCAGTTGGCAGGTCCAATGTTTGAATCCCGGACCATATGAGATCATCCGTGGCTCTACAGTCCATCGCATGGGACAGATAGCCATGGTGCCTTGTACCTTGAACCTTTGCAAGGGCAAGTAAAAGACCCCATCCAAGTGAGGAACACAAGTAGTGTGAGATGCCCTCTTCTGTCTGGTACTTACCAGGGCCAAAAAATGCTATGGCTCCAGCCCTGATGGAAAACCTGATACAATCCATGAGTGTTCTTTTTGTTTCCAGAAGTTAGGCCTGGAGCCGACGCCTGAAATTCTTAGCCACTTGGGCAGAGCCTCACGATACGACTTTGACTACAAGCTTGCATTGATTTTCTACATGCAAAAGAACAATATCAAACCAAATGAGCACTTTCTACAGTACACAGAGAAGACAATAAAGGACGCTAAACGATATGTTGTTGATAAGGTAAGATTTCTTTGTGCTTATGAGCTGTTGCTTCAACTCAACAGACAGCACGAAAGAATGACGATTACCTCAAGATGCAAATGCAATGGAGAGTATCTAGTTCACCTGTCTTACCAGTAGGTGGCGACAGCATGTGCCCTTGGTTATTTCAGTACACTCGCCCATTATGGTGTTGTACTGTTGGATAATGAATATGGGAAGCAAGGAACACACCATGCATGAAATAATGTTTAACCTGCCAAACTAATATAACACGTTTTCCTTTTTCCTTGTAGGAAAGAGGCCAAGAAGTACCAAAGTTTGCAAGATCGGACAAATTCAACATTGAATTCGGTACTTTCCTGAAGTCTTACAAGACATGGTTACTGTCCATGGGTATAGAGAAACCTGATCCGTATTGGAAGATGTTCAAAGATCACCAACGTGACAGAAAAGAGGCAGAACACAAGGCTAAAGAGGAGAAGAAATCTGTTTTTCTGAGGGAGCTTGGGGCGGATACAGACACAATCAAATGAGGACATATGTAAAGCAGCTTACATTGGACTCCTCACAAGAGCTGCTGGGAGGCTACAGTGTAGTTTTATTGCCCTTTTGCAAGCATGGTACTCCAGTTAGAGCTACACTTGCAGAGAGCTTTTGAAGAACGTTGTTGAGCTCCATGTACTGTCGAGTATGCCAAGAAGCAAACCCCTGGAAAAGATTACCAGTATTATGTCTCAGGACTAATTACCGGGTAGTGCATTTATACTGCATGAAGAGGGACAGTTTTGTCACCATGTCTGTCAGTATGTGTTGAGAATATGTGCAAAATAAAAATCAATTTGACTACTCCGCAATCTTTTTTGCGATTACTTCAATAACCCACTGCCACGTACACAAAGTAGATAACCACTGAACTATATGTAAGCATGGCAAATGACAACAAGTACATTAGAACTACATGTAGAGCTGCTGAATCAGAGATGAGTACGGTAGATGTATTCATGAAACTTTCCAATGATTCGTAGTACCTACGATATCGACCAGCATCTGGTGGCGTTCTGGCACATCTGCAGGCAGATTTCATCTCGGTAATGAACTACAATAAGAGGCATCGTTATGAATAGATAGATAAAAGAAGACACATTTTTTCCATTATTTTCTGCAAATATATACAATTTATTATCTTCCACTACAATATGTACAGCAATTTTTGATGTTTTACACACCATTTTATACTCTCAGAAGGACTAAGTTGTTGCCATTACTTTCACTGCATTGCAACAATCCTTCATAGGCCTACCAACCAATTATCATAAATCTTATGTACTACAATACCTTGTTTCTCGTAAATACTGTAAAATAGCATAGCAGAATTAGTATACATAGCAATCGAGTTAGATAGATTAATGTGGACATTATAACCATGTTGCTTGGACGTTGAGGCAAGATCACAGTGTCCATATAATATAACTGATCCAAAACTTAGTAATCAAAAATAGTTCCTATAGGTGATCCTAATTCAAATGATAATTCAAAATTGACAGCTTTGTTCAATAGATCAGCTTCACAAACGGCCATCTTGGACCAATTTTGCCATGGTAATTCAAGAAATCATAAAACACTCCCATTTTATCATCTAAGCGTTCATTAAAACGTTGATGGGGAATAAGCAGTGCCACTGCAATGCAAGTAGCCAGAATGAAACCATAACTCCAATCAAAACTCTCCACTTTTTAATAACTGGGCTAAAAGACAAGTCTGCTCAAGCTAGAAATATGATGAATCCAAATATCAACTACCAGGCTTTTATAGAAAATATCATACCAGGTACATGATAAGATACATATGATTAGACTATAAAATGTCATAAATTCCAAGTTATAAATTTTGATAAGACACTTGGTCAGAAATGGACATGTCATCACATGAGATTGTGACCCTCACCCTTTGTACAAAATGGATCGATGCTATTAGCTATTCAATCAGGGGCGGATCCACGATTTCGGACAAGAGGGGACACACTGTGCTAGAAACATTGAAATCCGCTGTGTGTTGGCCAAAAAGGGGGGTGCGCACTGGGTGCGCCCCCCGGATCCGCGCCTGTCTAAGGATAAGAAATCCTTGGCCAGATTAACTCTAATCTGAAATCAACAGAAGACATCCTGGATGGATTACTTGAGACTCCTGATCCTGTCTGTATGTACAACTCCATTAGTGCCCTCAACGTTCTTCTCGGAGGAAACTCCCTAAGGCAGCGAATTCTCCCATCTTAAGGATTGAGATCGTTCTCTCCTCATCATGCCTTAAGCCCAGATTAGTCTTATCCAGCGAGGAAGAATTTCAGCCAGTTCTAATACTGTTTGGAATGATGTCAACTCATTGTGCTTATTGCCAGACCTGTAACAATAGATTGAGATGTCATTAGAAAGTCAAGGTGGAGTGTGATACTAAAATATGGAGTGTGATACTAAAATGATGTCAGATTGATTGTAGATGACGTCAACATAATCTGACATCATTTTTCAATATATATGTACCGTAGTTCACTTTGATATGACGTTGTATCAATGGGGAAAGAATGAGTAGAAGTTAACACATCAGTGTTTCCGCCAGAATGTACTAAGGGTNATAGATTAATGTGGACATTATAACCATGTTGCTTGGACGTTGAGGCAAGATCACAGTGTCCATATAATATAACTGATCCAAAACTTAGTAATCAAAAATAGTTCCTATAGGTGATCCTAATTCAAATGATAATTCAAAATTGACAGCTTTGTTCAATAGATCAGCTTCACAAGCGGCCATCTTGGACCAATTTTGCCATGGTAATTCAAGAAATCATAAAACACTCCCATTTTATCATCTAAGCATTCATTAAACTGTTGATGGGGAATAAGCAGTGCCACTGCAATGCAAGTAGCCAAGAATGAAACCATAACTCCAATCAAAACTCTCCATTTTTTAATTACTGGGCAAAAAGACAAGTCTGCTCAAGCTAGAAACATGATGAATCCAAATATCAACTACCAGGCTTTTATAGAAAATATCATACCAGGTACATGATAAGATACGTATGATTAGACTATAAAATGTCATAAATTCCAAGTTATAAATTTTGATAAGACACTTGGTCAGAAATGGACATGTCATCACATGAGATTGTGACCCTCACCCTTTGTACAAAATGGATCGATGCTATGAGCTATTCAATCAGGGGCGGATCCACGATTTCGGACAAGAGGGGACACACTGTGCTAGAAACACTGAAATCCGCTGTGTGTTGGCCAAAAAGGGGGGTGCGCACTGGGTGCGCCCCCCGGATCCGCGCCTGCCAATGGATAAGAAATCCTTGGCCAGATTAACTCTAATCTGAAATCAAGTAGAAGACATCCTGGATGGATTACTTGAGACTCCTGATCCTGTCTGTATGTACAACTCCATCAGTGCCCTCAATGCTCTTCTCGGAGGAAACTCCCTAAGGCAACGAATTCTCCCATCTTAACGATTGAGATCGTTCTCTTCTCATCATGCCTTAAGCCCAGATTAGTCTTATCCAGCGAGGAAGAATTTCAGCCAGTTCTAATACTGTTTGGAATGATGTCAACTCATTGTGCTTATTGCCAGACCTGTAACAATAGATTGAGATGTCATTAGAAATCAAGGTGGAGTGTGATACTAAAATATGGAGTGTGATACTAAAATCATGTCAGATTGATTGTAGATGACGTCAACATAATCTGACATCATTTTTCAATATATATGTACCGTAGTTCACTTTGATATGACGTTGTATCAATGGGGAAAGAATGAGTAGAAGTTAACACATCAGTGTTTCCGCCAGAATGTACTAAGGGTACCATGCTAATACCCTCAAAGGAACAGAAAAGGGCCATTTTCATTATATTTCATGGGTTTTTGTCGATTTTGAAAGAAAGCCTCAAAAAAATTTCTGGCAGAGACCCTGAACACTCATGGCAATGAACTCAAGCACCAAAATATCTCAACAATCATAGAACTTGAAATTGCCATATCACAACCATTCTTTTCATTCAGTGCAGGCGCCATTCACATTCAAATGAAGCCGCCACTATCGCACATCGCAGGGCTTCAGTGATTTCTTGACAACTGCCCTCGGCGTCATCTGTTTCTTAAAGCCCCACTGTATTGAATCTGAAAAACGCAAATCGTCGCCGCGATTCTTGACGACGTCACGACGTCAGCGTAGTGTAAAAATGTACTGCGCTCTATCTCAATGCATTAGAGCTCCCCTACGCAGTTTTTTCACTCTCTGTTGAAAACTAGGCCTTGGTTATTAAAAGTAAGTATCAGGCAAGCATTTTGGAGACCTTCACGAGGCCCTGAGACCTCAACCTCCACTCTCCTAACATTTTGAAAATACCGTAAAATTCAATACTGTGGGGCTTTAAATCCCGACTGCTAGATTCTAATCCTCGCACACGAGTCAATAAAAAGGTTTGCAATATCTCCGAATCCCGAAGATTCGTGTTTTCATCACCATTCTTTGAAATTTGACTGGCTTGTTTGCGGGGCTGATCACAATAGAATGAGATTAATCATCAGAGACAGAGTGAGACGTTGCATGCGATATTTAATCTCACAGATGATGAATCTAAGATGCAGGCATTCAAAACGGAAAAATTGCCAATAAGGCAAGTTGTAAGGTGAAGAAAGAATGAAAATATCTAATTCGTCCCAGATGCTTATCCACCTCGAGCTGGGATAAAGGGCGTATCGAAAAGAATATGTTGAATATTCATGTCTACTTTATCATCATGAGAAGACCTGAATGTCATTCAAGTGCAACACTGAGGTGGAATCTGGAAAAGTCAATGAATGCCACAGAGCTGCAGACTCTCCAGGGAGGAGGTATTAACCCCTTCACTGCCAGCTACAGAGTAGCATCGATCTACAGTAGTTACAAAATCACTAAAACTGCCAGTATTCGGAAGTACCAGCGATGAGGAATCAGGTCTTGCTCTATTTTGCTGTCATCCGTATTTCAAAATCAGGGCCATAGCTAGCTTTTTCTGCTGGGGGGCATTCCAAAGGGGCCGGTTTTGCGGGGGAGGGGGTCTGGGGACCTCCCCCAGAAAATTTTTGAAAATTAGAAGCTCTGAGATGCGATTTGAGGTCAAGTTCCTGCACTCTGAGACATGAACAATAATGATCTTTTATCCCATTTATCCCATTTTGTTGGAAAATTTTTTTTTGCACAATTTGCCTGGGGAGCATTTGCCCCCCCCCTCCCCCCAGTCCCTATGCTAGCTACAGGCCTGAAAATCTGAAACAAAGGACCTTTT
>NMRB01000779.1:172691-212495 GCA_002633025.1 Notospermus geniculatus | reverse complement strand
CAGTCCCTATGCTAGCTACGGGCCTGAAAATCTGAAACAAAGGACCTTTTTCAGAAGGGTGGCAAACTAGGTGTACCCGGTACTATACATATAACTCCCCCATAAAGGATTTAAAGTCCATCAGTTCCACAGTTTCTTCGCATGCACATTTCCACCAAATATGCACCATCCAACTAATGACATCAATCTGTTTATGATCCAATACAGGCAGTATACAGTCTGTATTCACAACTCCTATTATCATTATCATACACAATCTGGAATATACATGTAGTTCCAAACTTAGCTGCCCAAAGACTGTCTTAGTCTTCATAATATTCATACACAGATCAAAGGAGACACTCATTAAGAGACTCAAAGTGATCATCAGGATAATGGAGAATCTGACCAGACCACTGTGTAACTCCATCATTTATACCAATTAGTTATAGATTGATGACAGGTCGGTTTGCTCTCTCACCTTCACTGTGCTATCTACAGCACCTGAGAAAACTCGTCCTCGAGAGATGGCCAGACACGCCACGCTACCTTGATGCCGAACAAGCGTCTGCGTGCAGATCATGTTGTCCATACTCCAGACCTAAAAGACAAAATACAGCTGATCATTAGAACATAATAAACTAAGATGGTTCGCCACCTTAACAACGCGGCCCACGCCATGTTAGAGCATAATGCTGCCCTCGATCCTCGAGCCAATTGAAAAATTCTGAAAAGAAGCTAAAACCACGTTATTAACAGTCCACCTGGAAGAAATGAAGCATGTTTAAATATTGATTCTCAAAGTGCAATTCTGAAGACAAATTTTATGAAGCTTTTTCATGAAAATAGTTTCCAGGGCAATGTACGTTCTTCATTTCAGTTTGACAACTCTGGGAGAAAATATGGTAGGGGGCATTTGGAGCAAAGGGAGTCTTTTCAAGCACAAGTGCATCATGGGTAATCTCCCAAGAAGTTAGCTGAGTTGCAATGAATCATGGGATATATCGTCCTGGATTCAAATAGCACTTGTTGCCGGTGTCAGAAGGAAGGAAACTTAACAAGCAGTTGGATCTTCTTATTATCTGTATTTGATAAGCATCTCCGAGGACATGGCAGGGAAGTTAATGCTAATTGTGTACCTACTGATCTGCGGAGCTTGCTGGACGCAAGGTAGGTGCAAAACTCACTTGTTTCCAAAGTTTTCAGTGTTTTTGACTGATGATAAAATCATTTTGAAAGTCACAGGCACAAAGTCATCAACAGAATTGATTTTATTGGTGACGGCTGGATGAAAGTTGAGACATAAACAATCCTTTTCTACTTTTCTAATTTTTTATTCCTTTTGTCGCTAATTAGTGAGTCTTTTTGTCACTAATTAGCGAGTCCTTTTGCAGCTAATTAGCAAGCCCCTTTGCTACTAATAAGTGAGTCCTTTTGTTGCTAATTAGTGAGTCCTTTTGCCACTGATTAGTGATGCTTTTGCTGCTAATTAGTGAGTCCTTTTGCCACTGATTAGTGAGGCTTTTGCTGCTAATTAGTTAGTCCCTTTGCCACTGATTAGTGAGGCTTTTGCTGCTATTGCCATTAATTTGGAAGTCCTTTTGTCACTAATTTGATGAGTTGCAAATCAGAACACGTTCTTATTATTGGCCAATCCTACAGAGCCAACCTCAACAAGGAAACTGGTTAAAGTATCACAAGGTATCTTGATTGTCTAAGTCACGCCTACATACTTCAAAATTAAAAAGATGTCTTTTAGGCCTAGTTCTTCAAGCTTATAATTATTTCTATTGTCATTTTTGTATTACTGACTTCACCACAATGAAAACTAATGTCTCTGCCACCTATCAGAGAGAGAGGAAATCATATTAGTCAAGCTTCCTGCAACCAACTTGATATGAATTCCAAATACTTGAGGTGATGACATCTCCATTTGTAGTGATAATGGATGGACATGTCCAGCTTTCTCCTTTACATCAAGAGAAAAGTTTGCTAACCTGAGGTAAATGATCCCTCAGCTAGAAGCAATCGAGTCAGAGTTCAGTGAACAAGAACTTATGACTTAATCAAATCTCTGAGAACAAGGGAACATCAGCAGATGAGTTCCATCTCAGTGGACGAAGAAGTCATACTGCTGTGACCAACACCAGACACAGGAATCTCACCGACAAGTAAACAAGAACAAACAATTTAAGTCACAGTTTATAGTTATGTGAACAAAGGCAGTAGATTGAGTCACACTTCATTTCCCAAGGACAACAGTTTCCTGCAGTGAACAAACACAGTAGATTGAGTCGCACTTCAGTTCCCAAGGACAATTGTTTCCTGCAGTGAACAAAAGCAGTAGACTGAGTCACTTCAGTTCCCAAGGACAATAGTTTCCTGCAGTGAACAATAGCAGTAGATTGAGTCACACTTCAGTTTCTAAGGACAATAGTTTCCTGCAGTGAACAATAGCGGTAGATTGAGTCACACTTTGGTTCAATGGCTCACAACTTTCCTGCAGTGAACAATAGCAGTCAATTGAGTCGCACTTTGGTTAACAAGGACAGATAATAGACCTAGTTTCCTGCTATGAACAATAGCAGTCAATTGAGTCAGTTTCCTGCTGTGAACAATAGCAGTTGATTGAGTCACACGTTACCAAAACCGACAATAGTGTCCTGCAGTGAACAAAAGCAGTTGATTGAGTGACACTTTGGTTACTGAGGACAGACAATAGTTCGCTGTGAACAACAGCAGTTGAGTCACACTTTGACAACCAAGGACAGAAGAAATGTTCTTTATTCTTTGATTGTATTGTATATTCACCACGAGCAAACTAAACAGCTAAAGAAACTCTTTTACCTCAGACAGTTTTATAAAAAGTTGGGTGTTGCAAGTACCGTAGCTCAGTAACTCAAGAAAAGGAATTTCCTTAGGATCTTATGCAGAGAAACTGCCTTATATTGTCATATTTCCACAAGCTTCAACTTTTTTGCACTCGCTGGTTTCCAAATGTCTAAAAGGGTACATTTTTATGAAAAGCTCTATCAATAAACCGACTCTACTACTTCAGAAAAAGAGATAATCAAATTAGATTTTGTTAGTCACTAAGTCGCAACTACACAAACACACGAAAAAAAGGTAAATTCACTGGCACTATAGAAAGAATAACACTGGAAAGGACCAATTTGTAAGGGTAAGTTGAAAGTGTTGTTGAGTTCCGCTACAGGAGCTTAACTGGAAAAGATCTTCAAAGATATGCGAATATCACGCTGACAACTTTCTGCTGATAAAGGTTTCTTTTCATTATCAACAGGGAGAATAATTACGCATGAAATTTAATCCAATTTCATAGTCTTTCATCCACTGATTGCAGGAGATTTGAGACAATTTGACTGATATGATGATGATCACTGCAGGAGATAGGCACATTCATTCCTTAGAATGGTAAAGGAACTTCAAATGCAATTACGAGTTGGTTACAAAACATTCCACTGATTCTCAGCTAAACGAGGCTGCATACTTGTCCTGAAAGGGTTTTACTTCAACATGATACGAGTCATCAACGTTGCGGGCAGGGGACTATTAGGAGACCCCACCCCACCCCTATTCTTCTCTTGTCAATAATCAATTGCTGGGGAGGAGGGAGAGGGGGGTCACAGATGCAATTCCTGGACAAGTTGCCACATGTATTCTCAACTAGGAGACCTCCACACTTTCTCTTCTCTCATAATCAATTGTGGGTGGGTGGGTGGGTGGGGGGGTGGCACACACCTTGGGGGGAGGGGGAGAGGGCACATTGGTTAAGGGGGGAGGGCACAGTGCTGAGCATCGGACTTGAGACTGAGAGGTGACAGGTTCGATTCCTGTACAAGTTGCTACAAGTATTCTCAACTGTTTTGAAAGGATCTTGTGATGCTTTGAATGAGCTGTTCCTTGAATGACCATCGGTTTGAGACTGTGAAATAGTGGAGAGTGCAATATGAAAGCCTCATCTTTATCATTCAACAGTAACTCGCACTCGGAGCCAATCAGTTGACACAGGAAAATGGAGAACCATTCAGAATATTCAAATAAGAACCTATGCGTGCTTGTCATCATTTACGATCACTACCCTCTAAGAACGCAACCAAAGATAACAGTTGAAATTATACTTCTGGAGAAAGCATAGATCAAAGAATGAAAGGAACCTCATACAAGACAATGGGGGCCTGGGGTGGACGTCCTGCGTCATCAGAAGATCTCATGATTACCTGGGGTTCATTCACCACACTCTCCACCCGATACGAATCATTCAGCACGCCGGCAATTTGACGCAGAAGATAACTATAATTTGTCCACGTTCAGTCACATCGATGACGGGGCCTAAATTACGTGACCATCATAGCAGACACATCAAATGTTGGAACAAAGTAACCAAAGTAGGCGTAGATAGTACAGCCTGACCAGGATAGTGATTTAAAAGCACCATCATTTGGTTGTTTTTGATGATGCAAGAAAACTGCTGCCAAAAGAAACTGAAAGTTATGAAAATGGTTCGTACCAAAAGAATATCAATTAGATGGTTTAACGGATTATTCGTCCTCATATTACATGTACATAGTCACCTCGCAGTCTTTATGGTGACCGTTACAAGAGATACGCAGTGAACCAAAGGAGTTTCAAATACAAATTATCCTTGCTTTTGGGTGCTTATCCTATGACTATTTTCTCATGGCAAACTTGCAAGTGGATGCTCTGTGAATGCATATGTCGGACAAAAATCATCTACTATTCCCCACAGAGTCATCCATCAGCAAAAAACAATCACTAAATTTTCTCTCTGGTGTAGATGCTGCTTTATATTTAATATCCTAGAGATATCTCCCAGATCCTGGGCCCAATGCAGACTGACTGAATCAAATAAGGGAAGTCTAGTCCACCCCCAAAATGATGAACAAGCTGTACATGCAACCACATAAAAAGAACACATTGATCACACACCGAGTGTGGTACTCTGAGCAATTGCCTGCCTCAGTTGTTGATTATTATATCAACCTGATGGGCCTGGTGAACCCAAGGGTCAGAAGTGAGCAAACCAAGCAGACGTATCTGACAATTCAGTAAAATATACCCCTCAATCATTATTCCGGGTACATTACGTAGCCAGGGAACGTGCCCTGATGTATATTTGGCCAATCAGCCGGTTTGGGAAATCTGAATAGGTGATTAGTGAATTATCAGATAATAGCAGGACGAGATAAGTCACATCGGAGTGAGTGAGTTCCTGTTAGCGAATTATGTTGCAAAACTTCTTGGATAAATCGTTGCAAATGAAGAGGTCATCAGCAGAATTGAAGAACGCAGACACATGCAATGGCATTTTAAGGGCCATGGTGAATGCCTTGCGTCCAATAGCTGAGTGAACCCCAAGTTGACAAGGTCGAAGGACAATCGGGATGCAAGTCAGATAAAATATGTCTAACGGGGGACACCTTGCAGCGGACACCTAAGTCCCAGTCCCAATTTGGTCATTTCTATCAACATTGGCCTCTGTTTATACCACAGGGGCCCTAAGTTCAAAAGGGGTTCCAATGTACATGTACAAGCTAAGTTTTAATCACGAACAAACTAAGAAGGCAATTTATCCTCAAAGTAGTCCCATTTTACGGAACTACAGATTTTATAATTGGTTCTTCAGTCTTCACATTCCTTGGCAACCAAGCCCGAGGCGAATACTGAATTAGCTCGAGAACTTTTCTCACATCTGATCAACTTATAAGACATTAGCTGAGTTTTTTGAAATGGTAAATTGGAGAACACCTGCAAATCTTCTGACACGATCCACAAACTACGGTAATTGGATCTGTCGGCAAATTGCACGACTTTTTTGACAATTTCAAATACGAAATCTAAAGACGATATGCTATAGCATTGGAACCGCTGTGCAAATTATATTTTGAATGATTTGAGACTTAGAGGTATGACAGGACCAAGAAACTGACAGAAAATTGATTTGAACAGGACCAAGATTTTCCAATTCAGTTATGGTAATCAGTCAGATGTGATGCCATAAAGTGTATGCCATGAAATGTCCATTTGTGTCGTGTGTAGGATGGATTAGGCAGGCATATCATGTCTGAATTAGCAATCATTACTGATATTTATGGTAAACTGTTCCAAAAGTTCTAATCATAGATTAATTCTTTACATGAATTATCAGCAGAAATGTGTGATTTGCGATAATGAGTTCTATAAACCTGTTGCTCTCCGTAATTATTGCAGTCAAGCATTGTGTTATGAGGAGCAATCAAGGGAAGCAGTTTGATTGATATACAGAGTTAGTAGCAGAAAATTAAGCCAATCATCATTTAGACTGCAAAAAACCGAGCAAGAAAAGTCTGGTGTGCTGGAGCAAAAAACTCGCAAAGAGAATGCATCCAGCCTCAGAGAAGCGAGGAATGGTGTTCTCTAGAGCTACAGAGCTAGCCGTCATTACGGTATAGCAAGACTTCTGGCAAAAACTCCAGAGAAAATGCATTCAGCTCCAGAAAAGTGGGATGTTTGGAGCTGATCATAGAGCGAGATAGGACATTGACCTTGTCTAGCAAGACTTTTACAATAAACAGCTCCAGAGTACTCAGGAAGAACTCCAGACACAAAACTACGTCTTAGTCCCGGGTCTTAGTCCAGAGCAGCTTTTGACGGCTGAGCCTAGATCAGTATCAAACTGTATACATCCGGGTTCCTTTTTGGTGTACAGTATGTGAAATGAATATTTACTGACTGTCGTAATAGAGGCAACACCTTAATTACCGGTGCGTAAGACCCTCTCTTGACCTTCACAGCATCTGTAGCAATTTCCGCCACAGCCACACCGAGGGAAATGGCAAATGGACAGGTGTACGGTACAAGGATTACAAATGACAAATTTCCTCTCCACTTTAGACCAGGGTGACTTATAACACCTCAAATCTGTGATGAAATAGTAACAAGCAATCATGCAAATCAAGGGCTGATTTCTTTGATTCACTTCTTTCCAGAACCTCCTACTCCCAGTTACCGGTGAAATAATGGATGACCTATAAATAAAGAGGTAGAATTGTCTGATTCAGCTAAGTTGATTAGCGATGGGGTTCCACGATGAAACACTACTTTCTTGCATCCTCCAACAGCAGGGTTTACCCTGCTCCTCTCCATCCACTCACACTTTGTGTGCGAATGTATGAAGAGGAGCGAGACCAAACCCTGCTCTGGGAGATGCTTTCTTGCGGAAAAACAGAATAGGCTGACTGCCCTTGGGAGGAGATTCACGAGGCGTAGTAAACAAGTGCTGAGTTTGTTTGATTGAGATAAATCAGGAGAGACTGAGGGAAATAAAGCCAGTAAAGTTCTTTTGTTATTATGTAAATCAGTTCAACAGCCTTGGTTTCTTTGCATTTACTTGGGGACTTGAAGATGAACCGCAAGTTGAGAGCATATTCTGTGTTCTCAAATCAACATCAGCACCTTGCGATCAAAGCTAGTGCTTGGATGAGGTGAGGCAATCAGGCAGAAGGGGCATAAAGAAACCTGGGCCCTAATTTACTGCTAGTTGCACAGACCTGAGCCACTCCATGGCATTATCAGTGCTTTGGCTCCTCAGATGGGAAGAAGCAATTAAAATCTGATTGAGTCCAACAACAGTTAGAAATCAAAGCACTTAAGAATGCTGACACTCAACCATCGGGTAACAATGACCCTGACAATGTCTAATCAATACAACTTGTAATCGTTATTGATTCAAACTTGTGGATATCGATGTAGAAGTCCACCCAAGGACAAGTTTCCTCTTTTACAAAGTGGGCAACACCAGGCGAAGTGAGGGCAAAATCGGTTGTTGATGCCAGGTGTGCGCTGGACAGTGATGCGTAGAATCTTCTCGCCAGCGATGATGGCCCAATATCAAACAATTATCAAACCGATATCGCTTAGTCTGTGGTGGCTGGCAAGAAGATAGGGTGGCGATTAGACCTCTTGTGATGTCTCCCTCACCTTGCCCAGGGTGCTGCCTGCTTTATCAGACTAAAGGTTCGGCAATTCTCCTTCAAACCAGTTGGAAAGATTTCCAAGCAATTTCAACCAGTGGATGTAAATATTGTTTCAAGATGTGGTGCACTTCATCTTAATCATGACACAACTTTTGCATACGCACATACAGTCCTCCATACATTTCTGAAGTCTAGTTAGAATGAAGCAGACTCTGGACGTGCCAATCTCTCTGTTCCTCTGATGATCTTTAATTTAAAACCAGTGATTACGAACTTCACTGATGTTTCTCCTGGGGCTACTATTCTTAATTATAGTCATTTGGCGACAGTAAGATCAACTGGCGGTAAAGAGGTCCCAGAAATCTACAGGGACGAAGACCGCTGAATGTATAAATTGGAGAATGTGGGAAACCAGTCAACGGATTGAAAAGTCCTGATAACCGAGTTGTTATCACGCTCGATAAGCAACCAGCAGGTCCCGGGTTCGACCCCAGCCTGAACCATATGTGGTCCGGCACAGCAAAATGAGTCGGAATGCGCACAGAAGAAGACCCAACATGTCCATGGTGACACCAACGGTTCGATGATTTCAGGATTGTCTGCCCATTGTGAAATTTGACTTTGTCGATTTCTGTAGTTGTTGTCTGGTGTCAACTTCGGTCTTCTTCTGTGCGACTTCCGACTCATTTTGTTGTGCCGGGTCACATATGGGATTAACCATCCCGAACTGTGGGCAGTAAACTGTGGTGCCTCGTACTTTGTGCCTTGGAAGGGCAAGTAAATGACCAATCCAAATNAAATCAGGGGTCCGAAGGATATGCCTTCCAAAATGCTGCTCGGCGGCTGAACGGGGGACGTGTGCCAGGCACGCCCCCTTGGATCCACCACTGCAAACATTCCAACATCTCTGCGAATAGTAAGTCAAAAAGCAGCCAGGAACAAAGAACCGGCATCAGAAATCCATCCCGACTAATACCTCAAAGAAACTGTCATTCCACTTTGATCTACTAGAAGAATAATCGTGACATCCTGCAAAACTTCAAGGTTCTCAACGAAAAATTTCTTCCCAAAGGTTAAGACAACCTCCCATTTCCTAACATACTCTAGCAACACGATCGAATTTGCATGGTAAATAACAGCTGTAACGCAATCATGGAGCTTGCAATCAGCAGTGACAAAAAGTTATGCCCCCTAAGAAATTTGTTTTGCCCTCTAGGTACAGTATAGCTTGATTGGTTTCACTATCATTAATATTTCACTCCACATTTAACTTCAACTGGATTCAATTAGCCGTAGTTGAAAGGAGAGGATGAGTTTGATTTGTACGTTTTTTGTGAACTTTAGCAGTGCAAGACAGAGTGTCTGGATGCAGAGGTGGTTAGGGTGGAGAAGGAGGGAGAAGAGGAGATGAAGGAGCGGGAAGAGGTGGTGAGGGGAGGGAGGGAGGGAAGGAGGGAGGGAAGGTATAGGTGGCAGTGGTGCTACATGTAGCAGAGGTGGTGAGGGGAGGACACGGTCAGCGATCCGTCACCGCCATGTTTGACCGCATCACTCCTAATGGAGTTACCGTTAGGAGCCTGATCTCAATTGGTAGATATTTTCCATTTAACCTTCCGCTGCACTACTTTTCAAGATGGTAACCTTTGAATGATGCTAGAGGGTGTTGGTTAAACATCGTCACAAGACCCTGTAGTGTCAAGATTGTGGAGAAGAGTGGGCCTCCAAGCGGTACATGAGATAGCAGAGATGGCGAGTGCAAGTAGTGAAGGCAATAGTGGAGAAGAATAGGTGGAACCTGCAGTGAGATAGCATAGTCCGAGGCGAAGAGGAAAAGTGTACCGTTCTCAAGGTTGATCACCGTCAAACGAAGATAGATTCATTCATTGTCACTCACAGTGACAATCAATGAACTGATCACCAAGAAGTGCGAAAGAAGGCGTTTCGCCTCTCAGCAAAGCAAAACGGACAGGAGGCGAAGGAAGGACAGGCAACTGCAAAACACCAAGCAGCGGCTTGTCATCGGTGATGAATTCTGCATGAACAACAATAATGCATGAACCAATTAAGCTGTCATTTGCTGCAGCTACTGCTGACAATTAATTGAAGGACACATCAGGATCAACCACAGATGTTTTTTTTCTTCAATTTCGTGACATTTAATGAAAAACTTTGGTGACTGGTATAGTGCTATGAGCCCGCAAACACATTCAGCGTGAAAGAAAGCAGCAGGGAAAACATCGTGGGAAGAATGAATTGATGCAGGGTTGTCTCTGGTGGAATCTTGGTCCATCAGTGGTGCAACGTGAGAAATAGAGGTCATTATGAACTTCTCATGCCAAATGCGAGCCGTAGGCATGAAGACAAAACATGAAGACAAAACATTGGTTAGATCCAGCTCAGAAAAAACCTCCCAACAAAAGTGATCAAGACAGAGCTTGTTTAAGTAGGCCTACCTTTTGGGAGTTTGCCTCTGGGTCCAATTTCCATCTGCAAACCACTTACAACTTATTCACAAAACTTTCTTGTCATATTATTGTAAATTGCAAGACATGCCAGATGCAACAGCTCCAACACGAACATGAAGAGGCGTGCCTGTTCAATTGCATGGTGAAGCCCAAGATACCCAAATTGTCACGAGCATAGTTGCCTTCAGCAGAATATTGGTTCAAACTGTCGAAACCAGCCCCATGATCTATTTCTGCTGTTCATGGCAAGCTTACCAATTATTGTTATTCTTTTTTTCTGTTTGTCGTCACCAAAAGTTGATAAAAACATTTTGTCTCTTTCCAGGTTCTCCTAGCAGGCGGAACAGCTACACGGACCTTTGGCCGCATCGAGAAATCAAAAGCATAGGTAAGAAACTCAATGCTAAACCCTGACAAAACGTATGGTCCGCTCGACCCAGATAGGCCTAAAAAGAGGTCGGATTTTCCGGGGACGAATTATCCGGGGACGAATTTTCCTGTAACCGACTCTCCGTGGTGGCACACGAAGTAAGTCACGGCAAATGAGGTTTTTCTTAGTCCTTCACTCTTACTTCATTGAAGCACCTCCTAATGAACCACCTAGGCCATTTGGGAATGGACAACGGGACATTTATTGGTCGACATCAGTCCCTGCTGAGCTTTTACTGGACAAATTAACCATGATTTATGATACCCTAGGCACCTTATATTTCATGTGTCACGAAAGGTTTTGGCAATGTTGTCCTGCCCTAGAACATGTAGCCTACCAAGAGACGACCAATGATATCATGTTTGACGCACCTTTTGCTTGTTTTACGAGACAAAGCTTCACGAATCATCACTACACTATCCCATGGGATTATCCTTGGTGACGTCAGTTCTATCACAGATTTGCAAAGGATTAACTCATGTCGGAGGCACTGACCATTTAGTATTAATCCCTGTGCAGCAGATATTAGCTCTGAACAACACATTCTGAATGACGCAAATCTTTTAGTGCATAAAGCAACTCGAGGTGATGGAGCAGTGCTGAAGATGCTTTGGATGGAAGTGACCATTTCTGTATAAAACACTCATTCGATGTTGAACTAGTTACGTTTGATCTCGCAAGCGGGATGCAGGTGCAGCTAATGACTCTGTTGGTAATTGCAAAAATTTTTGGTAATTGTCATATGGTCAGCTACTGGCTTTTTGTGGGAAAGAGGAGAATCTGCTACGATATAGCAGGATAAAGTGCTTGGAAATTGAAATACTGAGTTTGAGCCTGATACTGATGATCATATCAAATAATTAAATGAAAGATTTTTTACGTGAAGAGAACTAAGCCGCACTTCCAGCTGCCAAGAATCACCAAATACACAAACACTGCAGACAATGTGCAGTTAAAAACACCAAAGCTGTGACAGGCGCAGCCCCAAATGAAGGCACAAATGAACCACCAAACTTGGACAAACTTTGACACAGTATAGCATTTGGAAATTAGCAAGAAATAGTATTGCATTTGGAAATTAGCAAGAAACAGAATGTACAAACGAATAACTCACCATTTTGTATTGGACTTCAAGATTTCAGAAGATAGCTCAAACCATGGATGGGCATGGTGCTAAACACAAGAAGAGCACAACTAACAACTGCCAAAATAAATGCAACAACTTCCAAAAGGGCAGACACCTGAATAGAACAAAACGAACCACTCATGCATCCAGGGGGAAACTGACGTACAGTGTACATGTAGTTAGTACAGAGTTGCCCTTTGGCCCTATTGTACAAAGTTGGTGTCAATATCATCATTCAAAAATACAATAAACACAAACCCTTGGGCCATAAACCAGTTTTTCCACGGTACAATATTATTGCACAATATGGGGTGTCATGTGCTTCTGGCCAAGACTGTTTTTACTCTGATTGTATTATGACTGTAGTTTTGAATAAACCACGACTCGAGCACCAATTCTGATCATTATTTGGCTGAAAGGCAGGTGGTTTCAAGGCAAAAGGTAATTCATATGAGCCCACAGATCAACTAAAGCCTCGCTTATGTCGCCCTACGCTGTGATAGAAACAGCGTCAACAAGTTGCAACTGATAACTTATGTCGCCACCGAGTAGAAAAATACCGATCGGTCGCAACTACCTGGAACTAGTTTTTCGCCGTCTTTTGAGTGCTTATGTCGACAAAGATTTCCTTTGATTTTAAGTGACGTGATGATTAGGTCACGTGGTCACGTTAGGCCACGTGGAATGTAAAGCGAATTTCATTGGCTGTCTTCAGGATACAGTTGTCAACTAGTCGCTGAAGTTGAACATGTGCGACTTTCAGGATCTGGATATTTTTAGTTTGCAACTAGTTGGCAACTAGTTACTCTCTGACGCCCGAGAGCTTATGTCACCTAGTAGTTGTGACTAATTAGTTCCAACTACGCGCCGATTATCAGTTGCCAACTAGTTCTGACTGTACGTAAGGGCGACATAAGCGAGGCTTTAGACGCCAAGCGCGGTGTACTGCATACTCACCACTGAGATACATCAGGTTATAGCGACCTCAGGTGATTCGCAATCACCCAGTAAATGTTATCAATATACCACCAGAATGATAAGGGACATAACAGTGTTGTTAGTATGAATGTCATGTGCTTCATTCATGACACTAATCAGATGATACACATCCTTACTGACAACCACATACCCCCAGGTTATCAATTGATTCGATTCACAAAGTGAGGACGTGGGATGTTATCCTTGCTGACATTCCAATATCCACCACAGGTATATCCGTCTTTGTCAAGAGGTGATTTGCCCCCGGGGTGGACAATTTGTTTTGCAATTTCTCATCTGGTTTTATCCAGGGGTGTTCTACCCGATACCCTCAGGCCTTCTCACCAGAGTATATTTCGTTATACCGTGGTAAGAATCGGTTTTTCTGGGAGCAACCAAAGATCTTGTGTCACGATTTCAAAGTGACTGTCCAAGAAAGCTGTCAATGTCAGCTGAAGTTTAACTGCCAATTAGTTACACGCTGTCAACTTGACTTGAGAGTGGAGATCTAAACTTCTTTTTGGGGGTGAGCATCAGAGACGTTTAATCAACAGCAGCTAGTAGGCTGTGAACCTGGACCCAGTCCGCTGACCTGAAAACTCGATGTCTTTCCCACCTGTGACTCTACCTGACAGATAATAAAGAACTCACCGAGTCCACGTCGAATGGTAGCTTTGTAAAATAACTTATCGGTATTCACGAGCAAGCTGCTTCTTTTAACTGGTACCAATAAATCAACAGCTTTTGGATGATCTCCCACCTACCACTTTGCAAGCAGTAAATTACACTTGACAGGCAGCTGCTGAATAATTTACGGAGATGAGACCTCACTCAGCACAGCTATTTGTTTCTCTCTATTGCAATATTTTCCCATTTGGTGACGACAGAATAATCTGAACACTTGTTAATAAGTCATAACAACTTGGTTGATGAACAATTGAATTATCTATGGCGGAAAAAATAAATCTCAATATTTGAAGAGTGGGTTCAGTAACCAGGGCTCGGACTGCCTGATCAAGGAGTGACATGAAATATGTCCAAGTCAACAAACCTGAATTTGTCATCATTACGGTACACCTGTAGGCTTGTAATTTGAATCATTGAAGACTAAGCTATTCAGCCTTGATCCCATCCCTAAGTATTATCATTCATCAAGTCTCGATGCCCCTTAACCAGGGCGCACTCACTGTCCCATTCCCAGCCAAGCAAATGAATACTTCATGAACTTATATCATTATATACATTTTGACACAATTCATGGCGTGTCCAGGAGCTGGATCCTCGGGCCTTGACCTACCACACGGAAAACAGTTAATAATAGCAAACTGCTATTGATCTTGACCTATCATGTGGAAAAAAATTAATAACAACAACCTACTGCTTGACCTTGACCTATCACATGGAAAAAGTTAATAATAGTAACTTCTACTTGACCTTGACCTACATGTATCCCATGGAAAAAAGTTAATAATAGCAAACGGCTGCTCGACCTTGACCTATCAAATGGAAAAAGTTAATAATAGCAAACTGCGACTTGACCTTGACCTACATGTATCACATGGAAAAAAGTTAATAATAGCAAACTGCTGCTTGACCTTGACCTATCAAATGGAAAAAGTTAACAGCAAACTACCTACTTATTGCCATCAGCCTGAAGGCTGGACATAAATTTCTGAGATTACTTATATCGTGAGAGCGTAATGTGGTAATAGATTGAATGCAGGTGGGTGGGACAAAAGTGATAGCAGAATTGGTGTCATGATTTACCAGACGATACGTTCATCCCTTTGGAAACAAAATATTTGTGGACATTAAAGCATGATATTTATGGCACCTTCGTCACATGGCAGTATCTAATCTTACGACACCAGCAATCTGCCCTCTGATAAAAGACGAAAAGGATTTGTGATTTTCTACACCTGATACATTTGGCACGTTCACTTAATAAAGCGTTCAGGAATTGCAACATTTGATACAAATGGATCCAGTTCTAAAATCAGAATTCAGAGATGCACCTGAAAGGATTTAAAAAATTACTTTACACACACTGGTCTTACCCTGGATTACAGGCCTGCATTAGCCAACTTTTACATCTTTTCAACAATTCGTGCATTTTCAGCTAATCTCCCATCTGTCTTTATTAATGAAATACATGTAGAAGGTTTACCTTAAAAAACCAATATAAGCATTGCTTAAGTTAGCAAATCCTATTTGTAACCTAGGTAATGGGAGGCAGGTATGATTATCTTAACTACAGGGTGGGCCGATAAAATGATGGGGCTATAATGGCAAATCAACTCTTATATTTTCAGGAGACTTTGGTCGCGTTCTTGGGAATGAACATGCTGTGGTTGACCCTCACAGCATGGATGTCCTCCGCGCCTACCTGGAGCAAGTTGGACGCCGTCGTTAACCTTGACGCTATTAGTGTGACCAAGTCAAGGTCATGTCTATGTCGTCTGTTATCATTATGAGGATAGAGATCATTACCATTAATTACATCTCAACATCTCTTTGGCCTGTTCTAAGACATACACGGTAACATGATGGACATTGCCATCCTCTCGTTGAGAATGGTGACAAACGGATGGTGACAATAGTGAAATGAACTCGTTGTGCACTGAGCAAACGACACTAACCCATGACAGCCGTCTCCCTCGCCTGTTGCACACTGTCAAAAGAACTTGGACCACTTGTACTGTAGGCAAGACATGACCTCAAAACAGAGTTAAAGATATCTCTGTTGCATAGGCCTAGGGGGCAATGGGGCCAGGTAATATAACCTGGGTCTCAGGGTGCAGGGAAGGATGAACACGATGCTGGTGGAAAATTGTGCATCAGCGAAGGAAACTGCTGCAGAGAGAATGACTTTCCATTCACATTTTGGAACTGCTTCAGACGTCACCAATATGTCAACTTCACAGTAATGCTTACCATAATGAACTCCGCACACCCGAAACATTCCATAATTGACCATTCATACGTTGACGTAAGACTTAACCTCCAGGAAAGTATAATCAGCACTGATGACAAATTACACTTCACCTGCCTCATATCTTCATGTATTTTCAATAAAGTGTCTTCATCATTAAACCTCTTACTTTCTTTATTGCCATACACAAACTTCTCAGAAGTACCTACTGGTAGAGACTACCCTAAGGACGAAGTAGGACACGAATAGTGTAAAGCAACACATGAATAGTGCAAAAGTTACTCCGGTTGTTCAAATGCACACTATGTTAAAATTCTGTCCCACACCGCACCTCAGGATTGCCAGATGTAAAACCAACATTTCTTTACTTGGCCTTAAACTGGCGGGATTTAAATAGATGGTGATTAGGAAACTGAGATAGAAGCTTAAGGAGGAAAATAAGAATTTATGTGATGACAGAATGGATCGGTGGGATTAACAAAAGGGTCCAGTTACAACAGGTGATGGCTTAATCTGTGTCCACCAATCGGATTCTGATGGAGAAAACAAGGATGGTATGAGTTCACCTGCTGATTTATCTGATGAAACATGAATTGAGGAAACTAATTTGACAAACGGCATTTTTATTCCACAACAAAGAGGGAGAAAAAATGATAATATTGTGTAGCTTTAATAAAGCACTCTTCACTCCAATAAATGCTTTGCATTTTTGCCTTGTTGCACCAGAAACCTTTCTGGGAAACTCAAGCAGCAGCAGCTCATTGATTTTTTCAGATCAGTTGAGAATATGAAGCGGTGACTTGCCGTAAATTCAAACCCCAACTTCTGGACACAGGCCTGCCCATCTGCCACCAAACCACCAAATGCCTTGGCGGCCTTCAGAAACCAGATTCACTGATGAACCCAGAGTACTAAAATAGATCAAACAGTCTATTCTTACAGCATCACAGTGACAACTACGGCATATCAGAAGTCTTAATTACTCATCATAGATAAAGTCCTTAATCACAAGAAATGCAGTCTTAATGGCCATCAATTAAGACTTGCATCCAGTTAACTGATATCATCAAGATGAATCACTTACCTGTAATCAGTTAAAATGAAACTATCAGCCTTGACTGATAACACTAATGCACAGGAGTTCATTGATAAAATGTGCAACATTTATTCTGGATGTTTGACAGCAAATATATGACAGAAGAAAACTTTAGTAGTTTTTCTTTAGGGCATATACTCATCATGAAAATATAGTGTCAAAGGGATTAACTGTAGAAGGATTAACTGGCTTTAGATCTATATTTAGATGAAATGACAGCAATTGACTTGTCAATGAATCCGTTCCTTTCCTTTTTACAGACTAAGGATAGGAGTGTTCAAATGTTAAGTTTATGATCTGCAGAAAATGTCACAGTTGCTTTTAACGTCATGAGTAATGACCACACCCAGCGAACACTCAAACAAAGTTATGCTGACTTACCCTGAGAGATCGATCGTAGGATGCACTGAATACTTTGGTACCAGCTGGAGTTTGTAAGACAGCAAGGGCATAGATTGTTCCTGAGTGGCCCACTAGGGTTGTAACTTGTTCATAGGAGTCCAGCTCCCAGACCTGGAGAGGAGGAAAGAACCAGTTTCAGTCTTAGCAATCTGCAGAAACGCAGGGGAATCAGCAACATCATAGAGTCCGGCAAAACCCGCCGCCAAAGTCGCTGAGCACCACAGGGTTGATAGGTTATGTAGGGAGTGTCATCACAATGAAAAAACACCGGTCTGTTAGTGGCAAATAAAGCCTTGTCGTTTGTGCAACAAAGGGCAGGTATGATCAAGGCCTAGTGACTTTGGCCGGGTTTTCACAGACCCGGTCACATATAGGCCTATGTTCTCTTGGACATATAGGAGATTTATCGTATCAGTTGTCCAGCATGTCTTTCATACTCACATGAATACAGTTTTCATAGGTACCACACAAAATGTGGTGACTGGTGATGCACATGGAGTAGACACTGCCACCAGATGTCTCCAGCATCTTGACACACTCAAATGTGTCGATATTCCAGATCTGGAAAGGAAGAATACCAGAGAATACTGGAGAAAGAAAGAATAGCGGAGATTGTAACACAAGTCACTAGAGTATCAGGGGTAAATGTTACGAAAGACAAAAGATCACAATTTGTATTATGGCCATGGTGGATTAGGTACCGGTAAGCAAAATGTTGTCGAGGAAGACAACAGAGGAAGCGTTGTGACAGCCCCATCTAGGGGTAAGTTTACAAACTAACCTTTATAGTCTGATAAGAACCTGAGTATAGGTAATTATGTGAGGAGACGAGAGCTCGAACCCAGTGATTCAAACCGGTGATCTCTCGCTTCAACTGGTGGGTGTGCACATCCCAGACCTGAAAATAAACCCAAAGAGGAAGGAGCATGAAAAAGTCCAGGCCTAATGGTAAATCGACCATGAGAGATTTTAAGCACTTCAGGCAGTTCAAAATGACAACAGCGCACTTGTTGAGAGGACTGACACTCTCATGTATCGTACCTTGATAGCTTTGAGGGATCCACTGAACAGCATGTCTCTCTCACAACACAGAGTACACACGGGGTTGTCGTGTGCTTCTATCACTTTGATTACTGTCAGGGTTTCGATGTCCCAAACCTAGGGCAAAAATAACATTATGACAAGCAGCGAAAAGTGTGTTACTGCAAAACCAGGGCAACAGAAGTCAATTGGTGAACACTGAAAGGTGGAAATCAACTCTAGATGATGAGGCTCTCATAATGGTTTGTTTGAAATATGAATGACCAACGATCAGTGTCTTACTATGACTGTAGCATCCTGTGATCCGCTGTATAGTTTGTTACCAAACACAGTCAGAGCGAGGACGATTCCAGAGTGACCCTCCATCGTCTTCAAGCACCTATAATTGGCTGACAAATCCCATGTCTGAAATAGAGAACACCACACTGTAAACTTTGAGACAAGACCACAGCTCATACCGAGTACAGCTACAACATGTCTATTTCCACACTCTCAAGGTAAGAAACTGACAAGACCAGTTGGCAACCTAACTCCAAACTTGATCAAGAAAAGTGCAATACAGATGAACACCTCCTAATTTAGGTTCAAAAGGAGATTTCAAATGAGCATTTCTGATGCAGTTCTACATTTCTGCAATAGGAAGGACAATCAGACTAACCTTGATCGTTTTATCAGAAGAACCACTAAACAGGTAATCACCATAGACACACAGGCACCAGACAGGACCTTGATGGCCAACAAATGTACCCTTACATTTGAAAATCTGTTGGGGATCATATGCTGAAAGAACAGAGAAGGTTAACAGACTGGTGTCTAAAACAAATCATTCCAGTAGTAAGAAAATTCACTGGGGAAGTGCCCTGTCAACATTGTTGAGGTTTTTTTAGGGTCCGGTTTACTTCAGCAAAATTATGACCCCTCAATGAGCTCCATGCTTTCAAAACTCTCAAGTCAGATGTCAGAGTTTGCTCCTTACCTCCCATAGCTACACCATGATTGAGCCTGTTATTAACATGAGCCAGTTCATCCTGGATAAACGACATATCCTTTCTCTGTTCATTCATGTTCTTGATCTGGGAATCTTCCACAGCCTCTGCAGTAGGAACAATGATTCGACTTGTTAAGCATCGAATTAGAGTTTAGGTGCAAAAACAAATTTGAAATTGGTGTACCCTTCCTTCAAATATGATCTCAAGCCTCTCTCCAATATGGACTCAATGGGGAACTTTCGTGCCGTCAGAGGCCGCTACGAGTTACCGGTCCAGGAACGTCATGAAATTTGACGTCACAGGTCAGAAATGCATGCCACAACGTCGTCCATAATGATGTGGGCGCCGTGGCTCACGCATTTGACGTCAAATTTTGCGACGTTCTAGGACCGGTAACAGGCGGCCTCTGACGGCAGGTAACGACAGGAAAGTTCCCCATTGATGGCACACTTGCATCCCTCGAATTTTGACAAAAGGGGGATGGACAATGTTGACCCAGAGACATGCTCACACAACAGAAAGAGTTGAACAAAATGACAACTCTTGGACTGAAATTTCAGAACAAAGGCCTATTCGACCCCCGCCTTACCGAGTTTTTCCTCCAACATATCAAGCCTCTCTGAAACCTTTCCTAACATTGACCGAAGAAAACAAATCTCTTGATCCTTCTGGCTGACGGAAAACTGTAACTCAGCAATCCTGTCATCTGTCCTCTGGAGGAAGTCCTTCATTCCTTCAAATTTACAGACTTCTAAATGTTCTGCTAATTCCTCCTGAGTGCCATTAAAATCACAGCTGGAAGGAAAACAGAAATAGTAAAGACTGATATGGTATTTACTGAGTTGTCGGCAGATGAAGCAGGCCTGGGCTGGGTTGCACAAAACCAGGAGGTAATAATCTAGGAGGACCCTACTCCATATTCAAGTAGGAAAGGCTAGGCGCATAAAATCATGAATAACTACGGCAATTTTCATTTTTTTGAACCCAAATTTCGCCTGGTGAATGTTGAATGTCTACTTTACCGAACAGTAACGTTGGTTTTACCATAATTTACATATTTCTTTGTCTGGTTATCTCATTTTCGCGTGATGGTGTTTTAAGACCGATTTCGGCCGTTTTGGTCACGCTCAGATCGGTGAATGCGCACTGATTTCTGGGAAAAACAACCTTGGTTCTAGGTGGAACATTCATTTGTTGGGAATGACGTCGTTTCCTGGACTTAGCAACGCAAGAGCATGCAGCGTCAACACTGCAAGTGCCGACGTCATAACGTCACGCATGGTCATGCGGTGATGTTTTGACGTCGTTGCCGGCCGGTGCACTCTTCTACACACAGCAGGCCGTATGGATGATTCGCTTTGTTTTCTCCTGGGTTTTCACACTTATTCCAGCCGCTGTTGATTAATAACAGACAGACGTAAGTTATTTGTTGGCTTGTTGTGCGTGTCATGGTGTGTACACCCCACTCGATCTTTGAATCGAGAATCAAACGGCGGCCCTTGACGACCAGTCACGTGATGCCTCGCCAGATTCCTGGGGACACGATTGAAAATGAAGGAAAATCCGGTCATGCGCAACAGGCTCTTCCTGTTTCTGAGCGTGACCACCCGTGGTCTTAATGTATATAACAGCCTGTTCCTACGCACAAAATCATCGTTTGTCGCCATCCCGTGAGTAAACATTCACGGAATTTTGGTCCTAATGATGTTAAAATCAGTTAAATTGATGATGAAAAACACTGCAATGCAAAATATGGTATATTTATTTCAAAAACTCGTTTTGAGTGCTGAGAGCCTACTTCAGGAGTAGGGTCCTCCTAGATTATTACCTCCTGACAAAACTCATGTTAGCGCTAACATGATGTTAGCGCTAACATCATGTTAAATGACGTAAAATGACAATGGATTTTGATGTCATCTAACATAAAAGTTAGCGCTAACACCATGTTAGTGCTAACATGAGTTTTGTGCAACCGGCCCTGGTGATGAAGAATTCCTCAGAATACATACCTGTACTTGTGGTGTGGACATCGGACATGCTGACAGGCTTTAAGATGCTCATCTAAATCCTGAAATTGAAGACAATCGTGCAGTTGAAGAAGTCACATAGGTGTAGAGATGACAGAAATGATTAATAATTACCCATTCTGTATGCCAACAACAGCAGCCAAAATAGACTGATTTCAACAAATATGCAAACTAGGCCTGTATCGAACTGAGAAGTATAAGTTCATCATGAACCATGCCTGCCATCTGTTCATTTCTCAAGGCATTTTGATTACCTTTTTCATGACTAATTGACAGTTTGGGTTGTTTGGGCACTGCACTGGAGCATATTCACAACTCTCTTCATGGTCCCTGAAAAATCAACAGACACACGCTGAAAATCATTCAAAAGATACTGTATCTGAACCAGAAAAAAACGAAGTTCCGAAAATCGGTTTAAATTCCCTCTCATGGAGACTTCAGTTCTGCTGAAACGCATAGATTTTTAAGAGTTTAGTGGTTAAGTCCACAGTTATTCCTGGCTGTCCCACAACCAGCACTTCTACCCTTTTCCAGTCAAAATTAACAGCTAATGGCAATGAGTCCACCATTACTTACTGTCGACTGTTGAGCCTCATTGTGACAGGACATCCTCGCTCATCGTATTCGTATCCCGAGTCATCAGATTTTGCCTTACAGCCGTAACAGCAGTGGATAAAGAGCTCGCCAATCTGTTCAGATACGGCCAAATTGGCAACAACAACAGTCAGGTTGCTGTTGTCCACAGGGCAAGACACTGAAAATAACAGAAATGGTAGGTATAAATGTACATGAGTCTAGAGTGGTATAGGGCGAGTGCTCCAGTATTTCCTCCAGAGGGGGGTACAGGGGGTATGTACCCACGTTAAAAAGTCAAAAATAGTCAAAATTTGTGTTTTTGACCAAGAATTCTGTAAAATTTTCTCTTTGTCCCCCCTTTAAAAAATTCCTGGCAGAAACACTGTGCTTATCTTCTGGGGGGCAGGAATGACTAACTCTGAGAACGACATTTGCTGTTTTATTTGCAAACACTCACCATTTGGCCTAGATGAGACACACTTTCTGCAGTAGGTGTGCTGAAAGGAGACATTTGTGCGGGTAATTAGGCCGAATTTGCATATGAATGAAATCATTGCTGCATCACAGGCATTTCTCTATCAGAATCTAAAAGCCAGGAGTCTGCAAAACTAAGGAATCAGCACTTTCTCATTTGACTGCTAGTGATGCTGTCGCCTCTCTGATGACCTCAACAACTTGTACTTACCCCACAAGCAGTTATCACCGGGTCTTTGAACACATTGTTGCATAGACGGCAAAATAATCTCTTATTCGGTTCTTCAGTAAACACAATAATTTCCTGAAAGAAAAAGGAGCTAAATACTTACCGGTATTTACTTATTTAGCCACAAAATGCACATTCTGTGACAGTTAAAACATTGTAATGCCAAATGTGGTTTTGACCTTCGCTCACCTGTTCTTCCACCTTGTTGAAAGAACCCTCTGATCTAAGTGATGTGCTTGAATTGTGCAATCTGTGGCTGGGCATCACACCAACTGGCGACTGGAGCGTCTCCACAGGCATTGCAGCCTTGATGGGGGACACAGGGGGTTTGGCGTGACTTGGCGAGGTAGTCATATCGCAAGAAGACTTGGTGAGAAGACTCTGAAAATGGCATGGATGAATCAGAGATGCCAATGTGCTTTGGCTTTGACCCTGATGGGAAAATATAATACAGACGTAACTGAGAAACTGAGGTGGAAAACAACTTCCCATAAAAAAGGAATTTTGGGGTAGATTTGTGATGCACAACTTACAGGCATAGATCCAGGATCATCAATAAACCTGATGTCCTCATCAGCAAATAAACCAGAATCAGATGGTCCGTACTCTGAAAGGAAAAGGTATCACAATATATCAAGCTACTGAAGATTACACCAACAACTGTACAAGCTGTCAGGCAGAGCAAAGTCTTTAACAATACATGTACATTACAATTAATTCAAATCACATTCAAAGGACCTGTAATGTTGGGGAGAGACCATCTTGCTTTTGACTGCTTCTCCATCTTAAGTGTTTTCCAAGGGACCCGCCTCTGTTATTACTGGGAGGGCCTATTCATATTCGTCACATGACTGCTTGAAATGGCAGACTCACCTCTCTTGTTTGCGTTGACAGGGGAAAAGACACCAGTTCCAAATGTTGATTCAATATACTGCAATTAGAATATAGAACAAATCTTGTGTAATAATTGGAAATTTTCCTGCACTGTAGGCCTAGTAGGGGGCCTAGGCCCTAGAGTCAGGAAAATTACAATGTCAATGACAATCCTCCTTCACTTTACTTTTGACACTTCTTTACTTTTTGACACGTTGCAGTGTCACTGTGTCTGTCGCCTGCCATCCGACAGCCGGATGGTGTTGTGAGGTGTGTATGGCAGGCCAAAAATACTTACTTGCCTAATAGGCCTACCAGTACCGCCTACATGATGAGTAGATGCAATGCATGATAACTGGTATGGTATGTTATGTACCCACCCTGGCTAAAAAAAAGAGTAGGGCCTACCGTACATGTAGAATCCCCGATTGGAAGTGACATTTGTCACATTGGTCAATCAGTCAACGGCACACAATAGAAATCCTATTGTACAATGGCAATGAGGCTTATTCCGTCAATCAACGACCTTTTTTGGGGCACTGATCGGGGATTCTAAACTCGTTCCCCTCCGCTCGGCCTCGCCTATAACCCTAGCCCTCCTATCTATCTAAATCAAGATCATGAGATGACAGCACGGCTTTGCAGTGCATGTGATGTGTGGTGTGGCATGTGCAGTTTGTACACATTAGGCCTAGGCCTACACTGTATACAATGTATAGGCATAGGCCCACCTCCCTAGCCTCCTCACCATGTGCCACATGATGTGGATGTTGCATGCATGATGAATGAATGATTGAAAGAAGAAGTGAACAACCTACCCCAGGTCCGCCAGCCGACTGAGATCTCGGTTTAACGATTTCTAATGGTCGGCTTGGAAATTCATTAGATGCCATTATTCACATCAGATCCCCTCATGATGTGAAAAATGATAAAATTGCAACATCGCTCGGTGATGACTAAACCCGAACTTGTCAAGCACGCAGCGCGTGTACAAACATGACAAAATGTACAGGAGATTTTTTTTCTAGTTAACATCGACTGACCAATTCCACGAGAACCTCGAAAGACAGCACCACTTGGGCAGTGCTGCCACCTGCGCAAAATGCGCGTAACTAAACGTCCTCGAAGACAACAAAAATTCAAAGTGCAGCCGTCTTGATTTTCCTTCCTTTAGATAGGCTGAAATAGCGCCCAAGGGTATGTTTTGTTTACCAGTGAATAGTAAATTGATAGAAATCACCAATCGGTTGATATCGAAATGCAAATTAGCACTAAGTGCCAGTTAATCTTATCAGATTTGAAAATTTAAAGGCAGTGTCCTCCCCTGTCCTACTCGGAGTAAATGATTACATCCTAGTTTGAGTTCAATGAATCAAGGGCTGACAGCAATCATATGCAGTGTGAGGGAAAGCAATGTTAGTAAAAATATGATTGCAGGCTCGTTCAGGGATGACTTCATGAGAAAAAATAGACTGACTTCCAAAGTGACTGAACTGAGCTCAGCAATCACTGGGACAAGTTCTTTAATAAATCAATCTTGCGCGGCTCACAACTTTGGAATGCGGCGTTACCTGTATAATGATATTCCATGTGGGACAGAGTGTATGTAATCGAATGGGGTGAAAGTTGTGTGTCGCACATTTCAAAGATGAAGTAAGTCCACGTTACACCATCCTGACTCAAGTTATCAGGTCTTTTCCTGTCTTTCCTACGTCTTTCCATACAAAGAAAGACGAGGGAAAGATAGGAAAAGACCTGATAAGTCAGGATGACGTTACACCGGAATTAAATTTATCAAATTGTTCATCAAATACGGGACCATTGGTAACGGGCCGTTGATGCAGCCATCACAACGGGTCAAGGGATCGAACCCTCGAGCTTCGCGGTGAGAAATGTGATGTTTTAACACTTCGCCAGTCACAATATAACCACTGCCTTCTCTTTCTACAGGCCAGGCGAATCTCTCGTTGTAAATGTTTTCATTGGCATCGCCTCTGTCTTTGCGGGGCTGTGTGTCGTCTGCCTGGTTGTTTTCCTGTGCCAACGATATCAGGGTAGGAATAAAATTGGACTGGAACAACACAGAAACAGGCCAAAGATACGTAAGTGAGAGTTGCACTTAACGGTATTGAACGAATCTTGAGAATCGGGCAGTTTCCTGCAGGAGGTTACAAGAACACATTAGGGAGTTTTCGCAAAGCCCCCGAAACGCCAACGCGAACGCCAAACCTATTGTGAGAGCACCGAACAAAAGGATAGACGTTTGCGTTGGCGTTTCGGGGGCTTTGCGAAAACTCTATAATACCGATTTTGCCTCACGAAAAAACGGTATTGCGAGAAGTCCACTTTCGCCTAACGACGCGTCACAGTCCATTCTACAGGCCCATAGTCAGTTCTGATATTTCCCTGATCCATTTTCAGTCAAAATCCATAAATCCGATCCATCCCACAGAACGACAGCACCACCCTCTCCACCAGTCGGGAGGCTTGTGTCCTGGAAATGAAAACCACGTTCCTATCTACTGCGTAGCCTCGAGGAATTGTGGTATCATACGATAGTAGGGATCCATAGGAGTCTCGAAGCCCGGGGATACTCAGAGTGAGCACGCCGGCATTGGACTAGGAAATGCCCGCCGAAGCGCATCATCCTATGACCAGCTTTGCAGAAACGTCAACATTGGGGAAGTAGAGGACCCTCCCCGCGGTCAATGCAATCAGATGGGGCGACGACGAGCCCTCCCAAATATTCCCAAAGTTGAGTAGACAAGTATGAATCTTTTCCGAAGCTGGCGTTTTAATCTCCAGGATCACAGAATCGGATTCTGAAACTCGAATCCAGATCGCTCCGGATTACCAGGGCTCAACAATCTCGTCTCTCTCCGAGATATCACGTGACACTATCGTCTGCGTATTGTCTCTGTTGATGCCAGAAGCTGGTGTCATATTGATGGTATCCAATGATCACTTTAGTGTAATGAAGAAGAAACAGATAATCGATGAACAACCCTCGTAAAACGCTTTCAAACAGTCTTATTTTTTGGTATTTCCTTGTAAAAAGCGTTCTGCGATTTCCGCGCCGGATTCACAGGCAAAGACGATCATTCATTGTTTGAATCATGAAGCCTGTCTAGATTCATCGGTAGAATGAATGAATGAGAAGATCGATAAGACATCTATTTATTATATATTATATATATAACACTCGTGGAGATTTTGCGTAATTTGCATCAGTTCCTCCGAAACCGCAGTGCCAAACGACGAGGCTGAACTATCGCTCCTGAACCCCCGCATCGGGCTCTAGACGAAACAGCGCCGTGAATATGACGTCATGAAAGTGCAATATAGCTGTTCAAATACGTGGATAAGTGGGGGTTAATCAGCAGTTGATTCGCAGTTATGCACAAATTAGCGATTCGAACGAAATCTATCGCCCTGTAAAACGTCTGTTTTATTGTTCAAAATAGGCGTTACATTTTATTGTAATGTTTTGGGGCTACGGATTTAGGAATGCACGTTTGATGCACTGACTGAGGAGACTTGTTTTGTTGTGTGTATTGGTAGTCCGATGCCGTTGCCAGGGGCGGCAGAGAATTTGACCAATGGGGAGACTTCTTTATTGTTAGTCATTCCGCACGCGGACAGAAGAAACACGTGGTGTTGGTATTTCGCCCGGAGTCGGCCCCTACAGAATTTACCGATATAAAATGAATGTGTGGCACACTAAAGCGGGTGATCCACTGTTGGTTTGAGACGGGGTTGTGATCCCTTGCGGTTACCATAAGGACTTCCGATTGCCATATAAGGCGATCGCAAGGCACCGCAACCCCGTCTCAAGCCCAAATCGCGACAGTGGATTCGCCGCTTGACGTTTATTGTAAGAGGATATAGCCTACCTACAGACTGACACCGATTTCGTCCAAATTTACTTGTCAGAACAGGTCCGGAGACGGTGTTGAATCATTGGATCAGAATCTCCTCTCAAGTGATCCAAAGATAAGCGTGGGTCCATCGAAAAAAGCCCAGTCGGGGAAATAATACTAACTTAGCAACAAAATGAAACATTTCATACCGTATGCAAGCAGGCGCTCGTTTTTTAACGGATACACCGGCTGCGCCCCCCCCAAATCCGCCATTGTTTGAGGTGAGTCGCGCGTCGTTTTCACTTGGCTCACCACAGGCCAAACAACCTAAGAATTAACCTTGCCAACGAATACACAAAGTATCGAAAGCGCGCCATATGGTAAAAAGGAGCAAATATGGCAAAAATACCATCTCCGTTGAGGAGAAAGGCTGTTATTGGAAAAGCATCAACTACACCATGTTCGCGCCTACACCTCTCTTCCGTTGCAGCTTTGATCAAATCGAGCTCCTCCCCCACGTCCCCCACGTAAGGAGAAGCTACGGAATGTTTCACGTCAACTCTGGGGATTGCGAAGGCAGATCGAGTCCTATGGCATGCAAATGAGATGGTCTCCTAAACCAATACTGACACGACCATTGCGGACGAGGGCGGCTCTTTTTTGGAATAAATGTATGGATGATTGGATTTTTTAAATTTGGACGACTTCGATCGTGATTTTTCAATGAAGAGGCACCAAAACTCCTTCCCCTGGTCCTGAACCTTTGGGCATCCTGTCTCTACGCCAACTCATCCCAAATGTGGATCAAGTCCATGTCGAAAAATTCTTGACCGCGAGCACCACTCACGTGGATTTTCCTGTGTATTGGTCCGCTAGAACTTTGCTGCCATCTTTTGGCAATATGCGCGGCTGACTGCTCCTATTGAGTGATGTCATAGCCCTTATTGTGCTTAGGGCAATAAAAGTGAAGCCGAAGATTTCTATAAACGTGTATTTTACTTTTTCAACAGTCACAGACCACACAGACAAAATGAAAATAAAACGGTGTTCCTCCTACAGCCTTCGTCTTCCATATGTCACGGTAGAGATTCTACATTTATCGAGGATTCAAGAAGGTTCACCGGTACTTTACAACAGCCAGCATCATACTTCATATACTGTCAAACGAAAGCATGGCCTTGGAGTTCAGTCAGAAAAGGAATCAATACTTACAAAGATCAAACATCTAATGTTACACATAACAACACATACATCATTACGGTACCTTGCTCGTATGACGTCACCCTTGAAAGCGGCATTTAAAGGGATACATCAAAGACGACTTTTGAGCTTTTTCTGCTATGGAATTTAAAGGCGGTGACAGACTGGCGCGTAAGCAACGCGTCGGGAAAGCGTTCAACCAATCAGGGAGGCGGTCACACGAACCGAAACGTCTACCGAAGAATCTGATTGGCTGAACGCCTGCAGGACGCCCCGCGTACGCGCCAGTCTGTCACCGGCTTTAAAGGGTATAGCAAAAATCTCAATCGTTCTTGAACAGCGGTAGATGAGGATTACCCCAGGCCTACGGAGGAAGAATGAAGTCATCAAAACTGAAGCCCAGTTTTTCCAATGCAAGTTCCACTCTCAAGCATCAGGGGCGGATCCAGAGGATTTCCGGCCGGGAAAGGGGGACGCGGGGGTCTGGGTTCCCCAGAAAATGTAAAATGGGATGCCAAATATGCGTTTTTTCCAGGCGTCTGAGGCACAAAAAAACATCAATCTGCTGCCATAAGGGGGAGGGGCGTGCCGGCTGCGCCAACTAAGTCCGCCACTGAGTATCGTGGGTAAACCAATGTTTGCTGGCCATTGATACAACCGGTTACACGTCTTTGTCCTTCCTTATCATAGGCCTACCTGCAAAGTACTGCTGTCGAGTGATAGCTCTTCTTTACCTTCTTTGTCGCTAATTGTATTCATCTCCCACACTGATACTTGCCGACAACGTTATCTTTCCTGACAATGTCACCAGAGCCGCCAGCATCCAGCTTAATCCGCAGTTGCTATGATATCCTACGCGTGCTATTCACAAAGAAAAAGCTTTGCTGAGAGGCGGGCAGACGTCAAGTGTCTATTTCTGGAATGCACTGTACTTTCGTCATGGAACGAATGGCCGGGAGATGGGGAGAACTGAACCTAAACCACACCAAACGACTTCAACTCAACGAGAAAAGAAACAGGGTGCACAGAATTTGATATCAGTGTCCTCAGATCACTTTATATGAAACATCCCTTCAACGGCTTGCGTAGGCAAATAGGTTCAACAGACGACAGAGAACTTTTCCACAGACGTTCAACATCAAAACAAAAAACACGACAATTTGATTGAACCTTTTTCACCTCAATAGCTGACAAACACACACGGAGCACAACTACAGTAATTTCAGTTTGTTATGTGATACGTGAAACATGAATTTTCTTGAAAAGCACCGTGAATCAGGGCAATGGGAGAGAAAATACTTGTTAGTGCCCATAAGGAACAGCCAAACCGGATTGACTGTTGGTCAACAAGAACTGGTTGTTGGCAAATACAAGTAGACCTAATTTCTCATGAACAATACTGCTATCGTTCCCTCCAAAACATTCATCGTTCCCTCCAAAACGTTTCGAAATCAAACGATAAACGTAAACTTTACGACAACGTTATTTTTCATACTGCACATTAGCCAGATTTTATATTGCATTTTCGGTGCCGGTACAAAAATAACGTTGTCGTTAACGTTTACTTTATCGTTTAATTTTTAAACCTCCCTATTGACTCGTTGTTCACGGCCAACAATAGACTGGCAATATGTCTACTTCCGAACCCCTCCAGTCACACGTTCGCGTACAAAATCAGTCAAAGCTTCACCGACTCAACATCATACATATTGCATCAAAACAATACGTTTTACCATTCATGTTTTTACCATCATCTTAACCAAAACTGCACAATATCAAAAACGTAACACCGTACAGATCTGTTCAGTTTCCATTAAAAAAGTTGAACAATTTTCCTGAGATTATGCCCATCAAATCTTTGTATGACCCGGGGTCCGATTGTCTGCACTCTTCACTCGATATCTTTATGAGCCAAACCAATGGCTCACAAGACATCGGTCACTGAATTCCCATTTTCACCATTTCGGACAAATCTGCTCAAAAAACAGATTCCCGACGATCGGGAAAAAACACCCTATACGTTGTTGTCACTGTTCAAATGTTCGTACTCAATCCCACCACCAGGGCGAAGAGCAACGGTCCAATAGGATTAAGTTTTACTTCTTGACCTCCACTGAGCGCTGGACCAATGTTACAGAAGTTCTCTTGACAACACTCCCAGCACTTCTCTATGACGTAGGCGTCGCTCAGTCTCTCGCATCCAGTCAGGCATTTGGAGGAACACTTCCTGGTGAAGGTAGCTATCTTATTGCCAACAATGTATCGTTCCACCTGACAACAAGAAAAGAAAAGAAAGGATGGTAGAGATATTGCGACGTATTAGAATCTCTGACTTCGAGGCGCGCACCAGCGGATGATACATTTGATCGGACTGTACAGACACCATAGCGTTCGTGTCAACAAGGAGTGTACACCGAGAACGTAATCTTGGGTGTCTAAACATGTACAAACTGGATCAAAAATATTGAAGTGTTTCGAGAAAATGTCAAAGAAGCCAATGAAATGATGAAAAGCATCCGGTCTAATGGGGGTTGGGAACGAAACATTTATATACAACACGACAAATATTATCATCGAAATAAACTACGGTCTGTACCTACGTGTGGGGACGAGAGTTACAGCTACACCGTTCATACCACTCTGAGCAGTATCAGCATCAATAAATAAAGTTTTGAGTACAGTAGCTGCATGTTCCCAAGCATGAAAACAACGCATATCCTATGTTACAATACCGGTCACATGTAACACCCTCTGATCTTTCTCATTTCTTACCATGCAGTACGGTTTGCTCACTGTACACGTCTCATTCTCCAAATCTTTCGGTTTCTCCACAGTGATACAGTTCTCACCATGAACGCTACGGTAACATTTGTAGCAGGAAAGGTCGCGTAGTTCTTCACTCTCGACGTGGACATACTTTGGCTCGGCACAGAGGGCAACTGGAAAGAAGAACAGGCCTTTAAACCTGGACGTTGGCCTTTGAAGCTTTTGTGTTGAAGATGAAAGGCTTATACAACAACAAAGATGACTGCCAAGTGCTCTTGCTGGGAGCTCCATTCATATCTCCCCAACAGCACCAATTTTCTCATGCCATCCGCTTCAGCAGTAGAATTTACACCAATATGGTTATTGGGAAAAGCAACCCCAGTCGACCTTTCACTATTTTGTACTGAAACACTGCATGCGCGTCGTACACCAATCCTTCGTAATTCCTGCCTTTCGCCATATGAGACGAGCCTTGTCATATGCACCCATATTTGCAGTAATTTGAGTCTGTCTCTTGATCGCCTATACAATGTCTATCCGTCACAAAGAACATAAGATGCAACGTAGGCGACTGTGAGCTTCACAAAACGTCATCAAGTCAAATGAAACACGGAATATAGCCAAAGGCAGTATAATTGTCAATTTACCACCGGTACGTATCTAAGGCGGATCCAGGGTGGCAACCAGCTGGTATACTGGTAGATATTGAAACGGATTGCAATTTGGTGGATGTCAATGTAAATGCACATTGTATCTTTTCAATAACTGATGTGTCTTCCATTGATTCTTCTCAATTGACACAGCAGTTCACATTTTACACACAGAATTTATTGGCAATTCGAGTGGCATGGAATGGAGACAGTGCTTACTCAGCAGAAATCGTTGTCGCTGAAGATTCTGACGAATCATTACTTCTGAAACGTCACGCTGCACTACGGGAAAAAGGCTTCGAGGACAAATACCCGTGCTGCAGCAGTTGTCCAAGAAAATGTGAGATGGCATTCGAAGCCGCACGCAGCGTATTGGTAGACCTATCGTACGCCGCAAGTCAACGTAAAAGCAATGATCCTAATTGTAATGACCAGTCCTACAGCTGATCATGAGTGCCCGCGCCTAAACAACCAATTTGGGAAGAGGGTGGAGGTGGTAAGATCAGCAAAGCGGTTTGAGAGAAGCACTGCTCCTACCACCATGACCACGGCCAACAAGTTCTCATCAGGCCAACCTTCATTGACTGACGATCTCAAAGGCAAGAAGAACAAAGCACCGGTAAACAAATCAATAGTGAATGACTCGTCGACTGAAATAAAAATAAAACTGATGCCACACAAAGGTGGGCGCGTTCATTGCACTTACCTCCGAACATGCAAGCGAGAAATGGCCACAGCACTGATAAAAAAGTCGCCATGAATGCGTCACAACTGTTGGCAGTCCTGAAGCAGATCTTTGTCGACGATTTAGCCGATCTTTGCTTGCCTATAACTCCGTCAGTAATCTTAGCTGTCCCATCCTCCGGGAAATATTTGAGAAATAATCCGTCCCTGTCATAGCGAATCCACTACACCAACACCATTGCTTCTACAGCTTTTTCTGTTGATACTCCAACGCTGAGCTCAGTATTCTGAACACTTAGCAAAGGAGAAGAACAAGGATAAAACAGGTTGTTTGATTACAGGTGGCCGCAGGTAAGCAACACTGATGACGTGCTCGCTGAAGAAGAGCAGCGATTGTCTGCTCCGGTGTGTTCGCGTGGGGGATGGATACAACTAGACTGAGAACATATCGATTATCAACCATCGCTTGAGGGCGTCGGAAGCGGTTGCCAACATCAGCGTACATCATATACTATTGATAAGAAGTGCATGATTGTGTAATTCTATTTTCGAGAACGACCCTCCACGAGATCACTGGCTGTGGTATGAAATCACTGTTTAAAGAATTTTTGATTCGAATGATTTAAGCCTAGTTCATACTTCGACGCAGGACCATCGATGTCCGACGCGCGATCAAATCTGGACGCCGACTTCGCGGAAATGATTCATAGTCCAGCGTACAATGGGTGATTTCAAAGTTTTAGTACCGGTTTTATAATGATTTAAAGCATTGTAAAACCGGTCTTTGAAATCACCCAATGTATTTAGCGACGACGAAATGACTCAAGTAATTACAGCCTCGCGATCGGACGTCGACCAAATCGCACGACGGAGTCGGCGTCGAACGCACTAAGATCGCGCGTCGGTCGCCGGCGATGGTCGTGCGTCGAAGTATGAATTAGGCTTTTAGGCCTAAACGTGTGAGCGGAAAATATGGCAAAAATCACTTGGTCGGCTACACAAGAAATAAAAAGATAAAAAAAAATAGATTAAAGTAAGTGAAATAAATACTAGTACATGTACATGTAAACTAGAAATAAAAATAAAAGTAAAAAATAAAATAAAAATAGAGATAGAAATAAAATGAAATAAAATAAAATAAAATAAAATAAAATAAAATAAAATAAAATAAAATAAAATAAAATAAAATAAAATAAAATAAAATAAAATAAAATAAAATAAAATAAAATAAAATAAAAAGATATAGTCCGAAGTGAATGAATGCCAACTCGATAGCATTACGTCGTGAGATTACCCTTATGACGTCATACTTGGTTGCGCGTTGCCATCGCCCCACGATGACGCCCATGACGACGCGTGAGATGCTGATGACGACGCCAGAAGCACCCCGAGGATGCACCTGTCCATCTGTCAGTAGCGGAGGTGGCTTCCATGAACAAGATTGGGGCGGATTGAGGGATTGAGGGCCCAACCCTTACGCTATGGTAGGTTAACCTTGTTCATGAGGTTTCTTTCAACTATAGCAGACAAATGAGTTCAAATCAATTCACTGCTAAAAAGATACGTCATATGCGCAAGACCAATCTACCGTCACCGGCCTCGTTCCTCTCGAAGCAAGTGACATAAGGTCTAACCAATTCTGCCATCGCTCGCACCGGGAGAGCGGTTGTATCCTAGTCAGCGTTCTGAATTCTTTTGTCCTTTAGTTTCAGCAACTTTAACGCCAACTTAACAAAATCAGTGAAAAAATTAAAACGAAATGGATCACACGACAATACGTAAGTGGCCAAGTGCTTCGGCGTTAGCAAACCCACAATAGGGAGTTTTAAGAA
Source organism: Notospermus geniculatus (assembly GCA_002633025.1). Classification (NCBI taxonomy): domain Eukaryota; kingdom Metazoa; phylum Nemertea; class Pilidiophora; order Heteronemertea; family Lineidae; genus Notospermus; species Notospermus geniculatus. Next base: position 177,892 of record NMRB01000779.1, on the reverse strand, counting down.
ATCAAACGATAAACTTTAACTTGACGACAACGTTATTTTTCATACGGCGAATTCACCAGATAGGCCGATAGCGGCATTGCATTTTCGGTACAAAACTTTGTCGCAAAACGTTTTGATTTCTTAAACTCCCTACTCCCAAGGATAGACTTGACGTGCATACCTTGGCGGCTATAAGCTTTCATATAATCTCAAGGTAAACATGAGTCCGCATGTCAAGATAGGGCCAAATCCTTTCTCGTTCACAGCGCATTTTCCACCACCACCATACACAGATGGAGCGGCCCCCGTCGCGGCTGTGCCGCCACCACCACCTCCCGGATACCCCGTGATGACAGGAGCAGTGCATCCTTCAGCTCCGGGCGGTCCCCCGCCACCACCCTACCCTGGGCAGACCCTGCATGTTCAACAACCAGGCGGTGTCAACGCAGCAGTGCAGTTCCAGCCGGTGTCGCACTTCGGGCGGGATCCGGTGAACTTGACTTGTCCATACTGTCAGCAGACAGTCACAACCGTGATAGATTACGAATTCGGCACTGGAACGTGGGTTGCCGTGGGAGTCCTTCTAATAATGGGGTAAGGACAATGGGTCATACGAATAAAGACTAGCAAATGCTTTTACTTCAGATTTGTACAGTATTGCCTATGCATATGTATTGCAAAATACGAGTAAAAGCATTAAATTTACTCGTCTTTATTCATATGGCCCAATCGTGTTTCCATCGGCTCGTCCTCCCGTCAATAGGACAGTGATTTCTAAAGGCCTTTCTTAATACCAGGTGTAACAGTACAGATTGCCCCCCTGTAAAAAGTGTCCCCTTCTGTTGATGAATGACGGAAAGCGGCATGACTGAGTGAAAACCAATCCCCAGAGATTATAGAATGTAACAACAGGATCTTTTGTTCCTGGGACAGTTTTTCCTGGGGACATTTTTTCCCTTTACACCTGTACTCCCCTCCTCCCGCGAGGCGCAAAGTGCGATAGTGGGGGTGGGGGTGGGAGGGGAACGGAGCAGAGCGGATATAATATTTGAACCGTCCCTATTCTAGCTAGCGTCTTGCTGTTTCAGTGCCATAATTCGCCTATCTTTTCAGGTGCTGGATGGGGTGTTGTCTTATACCACTGTGCATGCAGGAATTACAAGATATCATCCACATTTGTCCACACTGCAATAGAAGGATAGGAAAACATGAAAGGATGGATATATAGAACTCCTTATGCCATTACATTTTCCGAAATATACACATTTTCATTTGCAAAGCAAGGCCTATCATTTATTTTCTCAGTCCCATCGTTTTCGATTTGTTTATAATGAAAATTCTATTTCTATTAAAATTCTATTAAATGAAGTTTCTATTTCATATTCTTTTATGATGAAAAAGATGCACACATTTACAAATATTCAAGGGTTTGCAGGTAGCTAGGCCTTCAACCAGAACGGTTCTAGGATGTCTCCAGGTACCTTCACGGCTTATCTAGAATCTCTGTACAAGTTTATGTCGGCGACAACAACAACAACAACAACGTTGTGAACAGTAATGACATCATATCACTTTTGATTGGCTCATGGCTGTATGCAAATAACCTCTTCAACCGGCCGGCAAATATCGCGGAAAGGTCAAGGTTTTATCACGTGGCATCGCCGATAGGTGGCAGTTTGTGTTGACCTGCCGGCCCTTCAGCAGAGAGGGAAGAACTTCGAAGATGTGTGGTGGGTATTTCATGTATTTCATCATGTTCTTCTGTCGATTTGTTCCTTTACTTTACGTTGATTCATATCGTTTCGTTATAGCCGCTATCTTTGTCGAAAAAAGAGTGTGTGAATGTTAGTTTGATCGCGTGGCTGGCCGATCCAAGGCCATGAGGCCTATCATCAATCAGATCATGCATGTCATGTACATCATACATACACAAGATGCGGTGTAACAGTAAAGAGTGTCCCCTGTAACAAGTGTCCGCTTCCATTGTTTGTTCCTAGGGCTAGGCAGTGGTTCCTAGGGCAGCTTTTCCTAGGGCCTCTCCTTTCCTCTCACACTGGCAGAACCCTACCCATCCCTTGAAATTTGGGATAGGCCTAGGCCTAATTTATTTTGGATTGCATCAGATCAGTCAGAAAACATAGGCCTAGGCTAGGCTAGGCATCACCATAGGCTACCATCACATAGGGTAGGCCTAGGCCTGCTGGGTTGGCCTACTGTTTTAGGCCACTTAAAATTAATAAATTGTTTTACATGACTCCAACTTCTGAAATGTTGGTGAGTAGGGCATTTTATATTTTATATTTTATATTTTTCCTCAACAAGAAGGGCAGTAGAGATCACCAATGCTGGAAAATTACTTTTAAGTTCTCAATATCTCAACATTATGTACAGCCCTTCTATACTTTGAGGGTCACTTCTGGTTGCCTCTCTCATTTTTCCACTTTGTGGGCAGCAAATCGCCCCCATGGGCACTTGCTGCCGTCATGACTGAGCTTGCACTGATGATCTCTAAGGCTTCCTTTACATCGAAGTATACGGTATACGAAAATGCCGGTTAACAATGGCTTCACGGTTGTGAATCCTCGGGAAGCCTTTGTTAACTGGCCTTTTCGTATACCGTATACTTCTATGTAACGGAAGCCTTACGGTTTTTGGGATGAAAAAAATGGACTTTTTGAAAAATATAAAATATAAAAAAAATCGAGGCGGCACCAAAAAATTGAGGCGGGCGGCCATGTAAAACAATTTATTAATTTTAAGTGGCCTTATCAGCCAGACTGTCTCTGTCCATCATGAGTTGGAAAGTTAGAAACAAAAAACTCAGATCAGAATTGAACAATTGTTGGAGCAGACCACACTTCATGACTCGTGTTAGGCCATATTATTTCATGTACCGGTAGGCCTATTTAGTACTACCGGTACTCGGCCTAGGCCTAGCTGAGCTGTCACGTTACACCGTGTTGCATAGGCCTATTGCAAGGATTGAATTGAAGCATTGTGGTTAGTCTTCTCCTGCTCCTCATCTGACGATAGAAGAAGGCCTAATACCGGGTAGTAGGCCTAATAGTAAATAAAAAGGAATTAATGAATAAAAGTGGTATGAAACCGCTGCTCTGGCAAAATGAATGCCCTTCAAAGTTGTGTAATAATAGTAGCCTCCATCCATCCTTGTGTCCCAAGGACATTCATATTTATATTATGCTGGATACCGCCAATTGGGCTCATGCTGGTTACCAATTACTTCCAATTGTGGGGCTGTTTAGGTCATGCAGGTGGGGGCGTCCTTCACCAGCTCACTCTTGTGTTCAGTTGTGATGAAGAAGTTTACCATATACATGTATGTATCTCGTCAAGAATACATTATTCTTGATTCGTAAATCATATACAAAATATGTTTGCTGTTGGCATTATGGCATGTATGGGAGTGGTATGAAAACCAGGGCAGAGTAATTAAATTCAATAACATATGCTGATTTTTTATTGATCTAAAGTTAATCAACAGCAGTTGCTGTTGTTCTGCTCAATGAGGGTATCATGTGTTGCAGCCAGTTCAATCAAAGGTTGTACATAACATAATAACAAGCTGTAGTATGATATGCAAGTATGTTTCATAAAAAGCAATGAAAGACTTGAGAAAGTCCTGGAAATGTGATTTAGAAGGACTTGTCACTAGCACTGCAGTTTATCTGTCTGTTGTGCTTTCCAGAATGTCCAGTCATGTGCACTCATTTTACCTTGCAATAGAATCTAACCACAAACCACAAATGGGCCTGTTACGTGTGTATAGACCTGAGCAAGGTCCTAGTAGAGGTCGGTCAACCTTCAATAATGCACAGGTAACTGGCCTATTTGTGGTTTGTGGTTAGGTTTCATCGCAAGGTAAAATAGTGGAAATATGACTGGACATTCTGGAAAGTATTGTATTGCATCTTTGCTATTTTTCAGGAATATTTGCATATTTGAATTACAAGACACCATGCACCAGGAGGAAGATACTGGAGATTCTAATCAATGGACTGAAAAGACTTGAGTACAGAGGATATGACTCTGCAGGTATACTTTTAAAAAAACACCGCATAAACATGTCAAAGTTAGGACCCCATTTTGAGAACACTGTCTACTGGTATCTGCGATGACATGAAATACAGTATGTCCTCAATTACAGATTATTCATTATTGTGGAGAGAGATAAACCCTATTTGCACTATTTATTAAACACAGCGGACAGTAGAACATGTTGACGGGGGTCGTTTAGAAATGATCACCACTGGACATTGAATTGGGCGAATTACATGTACATTTAATTGGTGGTCATGGTTTGTTGACCAGTGGCTTTTGTGTAGACCTACAGCAAGTCATGGCAGTACATGTTAGTCTACAACTATTTCAAGTTATTACTAAGGACTAATTGATTGTTCTAATCAAAAATTAATTTGAAGAATAAAATGGTTTTGACCCCATGTTGCTGTGGCTTCTTACTTGTTTTCTATAGAGATATCCATTGCATTGGTAAGTCTAGAGATCAGTTGAGCTTTTTCACACATTCCATCAAATCTTTTCAGGTATTGCAGTTGACGGAGGCAATGAGTGTGATTGCGAATGTGCTCCCATCCGGTTGATCAAGAAAAGAGGGAAAGTTAACATGCTGGATGAAGAAATCCAGAGTAAGTACTTCGGGGTTCTTTTTGGTTTAACTTGGAAAAGTGAGGGTACATGTATTTTGAGAAAACTTTCTTCATTGGTTTATGATTCAGATATCAAATGGATGGCTTTTGTCCTATGACCATGTGTGGCTACTTTTTTAAAGCTATAAATTTTCACCTTTTTTTAGATATGAATGACTTGATAAGGCAGATAAGGCTGAATACATTGTGTTGCCACGTATATTACCGGTAAAACAGATAATTCTGTATGTTTTCAGCTCAAGAAGATTTGAATTTTGACCTAAATTTCAACACCCATTGTGGTATTGCTCACACACGGTGGGCCACCCATGGTGAACCTAATGCCGTCAACAGTCATCCACAAAGGTCCGATAAAGAGAATGGTAAGTAATGAACTGTCGTACCAGTTCAAAAATCAAATGCAATTTGGTTGTGATTCAATTACTAATTACTAGTACTACTGCCTGATAATCCGCTTGTATTTATTTCAGAATTTGTTGCCGTTCACAATGGTATTATTACAAATTACAAAGACATCAAGGCCTTTTTGGTAAGTCC
>NMRB01000779.1:129678-171936 GCA_002633025.1 Notospermus geniculatus | reverse complement strand
GGCGATTGAATCTTTTACACCCTAGCAGTTTGTCAGGGGCTTCTTGACATACAGTGGGTGAAAGTTCCTACCTTAAATTTGGCACCGATTCTCAGATTCTTGCAACTTTTCCAGTCTACCATAATCACCATTTACCTGAGGATAGAGGTAACATTCTCTTTCTTTGACATTAGCTTCTTTTGTCTTTTTTGCCTGCTGTACAAAGTGATGTTGCAGACCCCTAGCTAGAACTTAAGAAGGGCAGGACACTTTTCTGAAAGAGGGCACCTTTGAGATTGAAAAGGGCACTCACTCCAAAGCAGAAGTTTGAAAGAGGGCACATTTTGAGTGTTGACCTCCGCGTCCCAACAGAAATTCAATACTACACTTGTATTAAGGATTGAAAAAAATATCATGAGTCTTGGTTCAAGTGTAACAGCTCAACCAATCTACAATGTTTGTCCTATCCAAATGCACCATAATAGTAGATTGCATAATCTCTAGGCATACTTCAAAAAATGGGCAGGGTGCATTTGACATATTTCACAATGAGGGCAGGGTAAAATTGACTTATTTGAAAATGAGGGCAGGGTGAATTTGACCTAGTTCAAAATGAGAGCAGGGAGCATTTTGTGACTTTATAGAGGGCGGGATGGTGCGCCGCTCTAAAAAAGCCTAGCTAGGGGCTTTATAAAGAAGGCGGGGTACAGCGCCCCTCTAAAAAAACTAGCTAGGGGTCCGTGTTGTGTCTTGCTGCATGATCTTTAGAGAGTGCACTTGTCAAATGAAAGGTTTCATGTACCAGGGTAGCAGGGTTGGGGGCGGGGGTGGGGTTGCTCTTAGGTTGTCTGTGATATTGCATTTTATACTCCGGTAGTCAAGATATGGTAGGTGCTTGTTGAGAGAATCAAGTATTGAGAAACAGATCAGACACTGCCTGATGGAGATTGATGAAGAGAGATGGGCAAGATACATGTACCATAGATAAAGGAAGAGGTTCAAGAAATCAAGGAGAGGAAATAGAGAATTGTTATCAAAGTGTAGTTCCCACTGTAGTATTGTTGTTATTGTCATCTTTGGCATACATGGTGTTGGTTTCTGTCCATCATTTGTAAAACTCATCTTTGACGTTTTTCTTCTTGCTTTTGCTGTTTTCTTCAGAGACAGGTATTTATATACATATTTTTGTTCTGCTGCTGTGCATGTGGGGGCTTTCTAGTTGGGTTTGGTATCTCGTGCTCAGCGATCAGGATTGTCATGTGTTTAGGATTTGATGGTCCTCATCACGTTTGGCACAAATATTTCACCTTCTTATATCCTTTTTTATTGGTGAAGGAATTACCTGTTAACAAATTAAATTTAGTGAGGCATTTTGGTTAGGGGTGAGGTACCGTAAGTAGCAAGAAATTGGGGATATTTCTCCACATGAGAATTCTATAACTCACTAAAACTAACTTGCACTGCAGGATATTCTGAGGCCCATACATTTAGTGAACTTTGAATAATGATTCTAAGGAGATCTTTTGGATTGGAATGAAATTCCAAGTTTCTAGTGGCAGCTTAAATTCTTCTCTGTACTTCAGGCTTGTTGGCCTGGATTTGTGTAGTACCAAATATCTGTTTTTGGTAGTACCGGTACTTGAATGCGACTGTTGGTTCTCAACGCTTGGTAGCACCATGTGCTTTGCTTGAAAACTGCAAATATAGGCTGTTGATGTGTCATCATGTCTGTTTTGACACTGCATGTCAACTGGGTAATCAACCAACAAATGGCAGCTAAATTTGTGATAGACCAAAGCGATGCTTTTGTTTGAGGGAGAGTTTTGTCAGGAACAGCCTATAAATTGGGAGCAGAGGTGTGAGTTTGGTATAGTGTTTTTCACATTGTTCTGGCCAAAGGTACTTAGTTGAACTCAGGAATGTGACCAGGTCACATTTACTAAAAGATAGTGGTGTTGCACAACGCTAGGTTATCTGTACGGTTGGCGTAATCAGTAGCTCTTTCACGATGTCAGCTAAAGCCAGTGAGCCATGACACTGGCTGCCAAGTGTCGTGCAACATTCTTATTTGTGATCACACCATTACAGTTAAGTAACAAGAGGTCAGCCAAGTACCTTTGGCCAGATCGACCTGAAAAACACTATACTTCGGATTGGGCACCTCTTTGAATTTACTGGTAATGGGTATAACTGGTCAGGGGTTCATTGTTAACAATGGTAATTATGTGCAAAAAATGACTGTAAATGATGTCAAATTTCAGTCATGGTGGAAGAAGGTCATTCCTAAGTGGGCTCACCGGTACATGTAATTTGCTTTGTGTTCAGGTGAAAGGGTTTGCGACAGTGGTTCTTTAAGGTTCAACAATATTGATCAATCTTTCTTCCCCTTTCAGATGAAAAGATCTTGTCCCATAGCATCCCCGGTAATCCCCAGTCATTGACCTCTTTCCCAGAGACAGATATGCATGTTTTGTTTCTCATGTTTCTTGTGTATGGGAATCGTCCTGTTTTCAATTTCATTGGCAGAATGGTCACTGATCTTTGCACTCATTGTGTTTGTTATTATGAAAATATCATCTTTTACGCAATTTGAATGTTGAATTTTGGTGATGACAATTCATCAGTATCTTGGATACAACTCCCGAATGCAATCTCTAAGGTGTAGTTTTACCATTTACTTTGCTTCCCTGAAACAATGTTATGTGCATGTACATGTAACTCATTACCGGTACTCATTTTGCTCACCTGAAGATCGAAAATTAAAACTTGGAGAGACGAGGTAGCACACGTGTCTCACAAACATGGCTCACTGAGATTTCTGTACACGTATGTGTGCTGCCAGGTTTACAGGATGCAATCGTTGTGGCTATCGTTGAAAATTGATTGATTGACAGTCAGTTCAATTTTCTTCATCCAGCTGAACCTGAAACTGGCGGTAAGCATTTCTGACACCTTTGCTTATCTATCTTTATGATGCATGCTGTCGGCAATGGCAGTATTTTTGCCCATTGACACCTATCTCAGCTAAGCTCCGTCTTAGGCCATTCTTTTTTTATTTGTTGTTTAGCGGACCCGCCGTAGTTAGATTTTGGCAATTTGGAAAAAAAATAAAATTGAAAAAAAACATCTTTTTTATTTCCGCCTGTCCCGTTTTTCAACCTTTCAATGTTTTTTCAAAATCATTCTTCAGCGAGGTGTGAGCATTCTATTAAAAACATTTGGTGAGGTCCCGTCCAGTGCTGTTGTGGGGGATATTTTCGAACATTTGCCCCGTTCGTCGGCCGGGCAGATCGGCGATATCGACAGCAATCATGATATTTGAGTTTTTTTATTTCCGCCTGTCTTGGTTTCACTGGATAAAGGCTAGCTAAAACGAAAAATATAAATCCATCAGAAAGATTGGACTTTTATTTTTATTTTTTTTCCTGTCTCCTGTCTTGAGTTTACTGGAAAAAAATCCGCTAAACAACAAATAAAAAAAGAATGGCCTTATGGACTTTTCCAACAAAGATGGCGGTCTAACAGTTCTCACCATGTGACTCGGAAGCTTAACACCATCCAATGACCAATGGAACGCTAAGCTGGTCAAGTGGGCCATTAGCACAAAAGTTTAGGTAAAATAATTGTGTGAGTGGATGTGTTTGGCAGTGTTATATCATGCATGGAAATGAATGGCCACGACGCCATGTGGGAGAACTAGTAGGCCCATCATCTTTGTTGGAAAGGTCCATACGGAGGCTCTAACTTTATACACAACTCGAGCAAACTTTTGAAGAATTCTTGAGAGATTCCAGCACTGTTGCTGTTTCTTAATTCTGTTTATTCATGGGAAGTTTTTCAACTGCAAAGCTACATTCTTTGCTATAATTCCTAATCCTGTACTTATTGCTGTGAGTTTTCAACAACTCATTTGATTTCAAGACTTTTCATCGGTGTCTCAACCTGAAGATGTGTGCACTGAGGGTAATGTTTCAAAGCTTTGGAATACTTCATCTGGAACTTAACAATTTGATGACTGGTGTATGACTATGGTAACAAGGACATCCTGCATGGATACTCGTCTAAATGCTGTTGGTGACCTATGATGATACTGTTAACAAAGTCTAGACTTCGTTGAAAGTCTAGACTTCGTTGACTGGAGAGCCGAGGTAAAAAGTATAGCTACAGTCATTAAAGGATGTTGTGTACTGGATAGACATACCTGCTGTAAGGTTGTCATCACTACCCGGTATAATTTTACACAAAAATTGGTTAATTGGGCCTAACAACATACATCATCATAAAGATAGGTTGTTTGAATTGCTTAACCCATTAGTTCATATCCATAGTAAAGGCATTTATTCATAGGTATAGTTCAGTTTTGGAGGTCAAATTTCCTTTCCTGTAAATTCTGAGAACAACCTGAAGTTTTGGTGCACCAACATCAACCTATCGCTTCTAGTTAGTCACAAACTGTTGACAATTTTAGTTTGGAAAAAAGATTACGGGTAGTTATTATGCTGTTCATTTGCTGACTCCAATTTTTTTATAGGACTTAACTTTTTGTACAGTCTGAGATTTTGGGGTGGGTGTGTGTAGATGTAGAAATATCTCATTTGATATTTGGGCCCCAGGTGGTATTGAAAACCATTGGATGTTTATATTGTAATTTTTTTCTGTTCTTTTAAAAAACCTGTGGTAAATACTTGATGATTTGACTTTTTCCCATTATTTTTGTGAACAAATTGATCAGATGATTCTCACCATTTCAAGATAAAATTCACATTCTTATTCAAAATGTACTTGTGCATTGTTACCAACACTTGCGAAGTTGGAAATATAGGACTCACTAAAACATGGGTTAGCAGCAGTGGATGCATATGGGCAATGCACTGAACCTCCTTTGTGTATGTGGAGAAAATGCATGAAATACTGTTACCGTTAAGTTTTCCTATAATCATCTAAGACAAAATTTCATTACTTCGTTTCAGGAAATTTTGTTTCACCGAAAAATAACCTTGTCAATGACAGGCCAAATTATTTATTGTTATGTTCTTCTTATTCAGATCACCGTGGTGTCCTCCAAGGCCCACCAGGATTGCAACGTGCAGAGAGCACAACGGAGTTGATCCCTGTTGGAGATGCAAAAGAAGTTGAATTTTTCTTTGCTTCTGATGCCAGGTACGTAAACCTACGGTACATGTATTTGACAGACCTCCACCTCGGGTATCTCGGATGAAATACCCAGGTCCCTTCTAATACATTTCCAATAAAAATCCATCGTGTAAGTCGGATCGCGCCTCACTTCTCTGCAGTTCATGGGTTTTTATTCACGGTGGCACTTTGGATCCATTTCCATCACGGCCGTTTTACGTACCCTCCCTCAAGGTGTCATCCCATTTCGCCTACTCCTATTTCGCCTAAACTCATTTCGCCTAAACCTATTTCGCCTAAACCTATTTCGCCTAAACCTATTTCGCCTAAACCCATTTTGCCTAAACCCATATCGCCTACTTCCCATTTCGCCTAATACCCATATCGCCTACTTCCCATTTTGCCTACTTCCCATTTCGCCTACTCCTATTTCGCCTAATTGGAAAGAAAGAATGAAGATGAATATGTACATGTACAACACATAAGTTTATTTTCTCATTATTAGGGCTTCTACTTAGTAACCCTTCACCCAAGCCAAACAAGTGGAAAGATGTCTAAATTCCATGTCTGGGTGAGCTTCCCTATACCGTCAAATGGGCAATATGGCAGCATTTTCTGTACCTTTCATTATGTGGAACATTGACTGGTGAATGGGGACCCTAGCTCACTGCCTCAATAGGTGTCACTAGTGGTTAAAACTATTGAAATGAAACTGACATCCCGGTCCTGATCAATTTCCCACACAAAAGGCGTCCATTGTATAGGACCGGGTTTCGGTGTGCTGCCCTCTATCGTAGCTAAGATCCCCATTAGAAATAGGTGAAATATCATCATCATCATATCATCATATCATTACCGGCGTCGTAACCCTGTTGGGTTTTTGCCGGAGGTATGGAGTCCACGACAGGGTACTGTCCACCTGTGTGGGGTCTTACTTGCCCTGGGATAGACACTCAGGTACAAGGGACCACAGCTTTTATTCCCATCCGACGGATCCCTATATAGGAATTAGGCGAAGTGGGTGTAGGCGAAATGGGGGTAGGCGAAACGAGAAGTAGGCGAAACAGGTAGTAGGCGAAATGGGATGTTGGCGAAATGGGTTGTAGGCGAAATGGGAATTAGGCGATATGGGTTTAGGCAATATGGGTGTAGGCGAAATGGCCACTTTTTGTAGGCGAAATGGGTTTAGGCGAAATAGGAGTAGGCGAAATGGGCCGTAACCTTCCTCAAGCCAGAAGTCGGATTTTTGTCCGACTTTCACACAACTCGGATATTATCCGACCTACACAAGACGGATTTCTTCTAAGTCGGATGAAATTGTCCGGTCCACTTGAATCCAACTTATGCGTTTTCTACTGTATGATCTGATTGTATATTTGTACATTTCAAGTCTGAATGACCTGGGTAATTCCATGTGACATGTCCATTTCCTGACATTTCCCCATCTTCATCCAGTGCCATTATTGAACACACAAACCAAGTGATATTCCTTGAAGATGACGATGTCTGTGCAGTCGTCGACGGTATCCTATCTATTCATCGCTTGAAGCGCAACCTTGAAGATTCACAAATACGTGAGGTGATCACACTAAAGATGGAGTTACAACAGATTATGAAAGGTTAGTTGTCAGGAAGCCAGGCTCGCAACATTACGGTACATGAGTGTTTTTTGGCTGCTGGACTGAAATTTCAGGGGTTTACAGTATGTTCAAGGCTCCAACATTGGCATTTGTGCATCTTTTAGTAAATTATCTTGTCTTCTTTTAGGTAACTATGGTTACTTCATGCAGAAAGAGATCTTCGAGCAGCCAGAATCTGTAGTGAACACTATGAGAGGTCGTGTAAACTTCGACACTTATGATGTCGTCCTAGGTGGCATAAAGTCGTATCTTGGAGAAATAAGGCGGTGTCGGAGGCTGCTGTTTATTGCTTGCGGAACAAGTTACCATAGTGCTGTTGCTGTAAGTTGCTATCTTGGTCCTTTTGTCCTATTTATTGGTATGTTTTCCATGCTACTCATCCTTCCATGCTCAAATACCAAGTCAAAAATACATTATGTTGCTATTCTTCTTTTATTCCAGACTCGACAGCTGTTAGAAGAGCTGACTGAGTTGCCCGTCATGGTTGAACGTGCCAGTGACTTCCTTGACAGAAACACGCCCATATTTAGAGATGACGTCTGCTTCTTCATCAGCCAATCAGGTCAGAGAACACAGCTATTACCCTTGTTTTCTTCTCTTCTGCCTGCCCTCTGAGTAAAGTGACTGTTGCCCACTGGCTGGACCTTGATGAAGCATAGTTTTGTTTCATGAAGCCCTCACAACTGAAGAAGGGATGGAAATTTCTTCACACACTTTGATGACATCATCTTTTTTTGTATTTCAGGTGAAACTGCTGACACACTGATGGCACTTCGATACTGCAAATCTAAAGGTGCTCTCATCGTTGGTATCACGAATACTGTCGGAAGCAGCATATCCAGGGAATCACATTGTGGTGTCCATATCAATGCTGGCCCTGAAGTTGGTGTGGCTAGTACAAAGGTGAGGAACTTGGCGATTTGGACCAGATGCTGTTGACTGAAGTCCTCAAAACACTTTGGTATTTCGGGAATGGGAAAGCATTGTCTCTGAAAATACAGGGATGTTCCGTGTGAGTTCGTTCAGCCTTCATGAAAAACATCTCTTCCTAATGAGAAAGTTATTATCTTTGTAGGCATACACAAGTCAGTTCATCTCCCTGGTCATGTTTGGGCTGATGATGTGTGAAGATCGGATATCTATGCAAAAAAGACGGCATGAAATTATTGATGGACTCAAGATACTTCCAGGTTGGTACAGTTTTGGATATGGACCAGCAATTTGCAAACCTTGTCTTCTCTGAGGGCCTGAAGTTGATTCCCCTTAGTAATACCTTCACCTGCAAGAGAGGAAGACACCCTTTTAAATTCAAGTTCCCTGCTGGGTATTACCGGTACACATCCCATTACACAGGGATATAATAGTGTTTATTTGAATTTCTTGTCGGTTGTAGGTTTAATTGAAGAGGTTTTGAAGATGGACGATCAGATCCATACCCTCGCCCAGGAGTTATACCAACAGAGAAGTCTACTTATCATGGGACGAGGTTACAACTTTGCTACATGTCTAGAAGGTGCTCTGGTGAGTTAGCAATCTTTACCAAGATTACCGGTACCAAGAATTTGGATGTGGGTATGCTGAAGGGGGGGATTCCAGGACTCAATTGAACAAGTCTCACATGGCCAGAGATTTCTGTTCATCTTTAGGTATTTAGCACTAGGAAGACGGAATGGCTGAAATCTGTTTGTCTTTTCAGAAAGTGAAAGAGTTAACGTATATGCATTCTGAGGGCATCCTGTCAGGAGAGCTTAAGCACGGTCCACTTGCTCTGGTGGATAAAGCAATGCCAATCTTGATGATTGTCACAAGGGATAATACTTATGAGGTAATTATGGGGAGCGTGGTGGTGCAGTGGTTGAGCAATGGACTGGATAAAGAGAGGCCTTGGGTTCGATTCCCGTGTGAGTCTGTACTCTCAACTGGTCTGACAGGAAAAGTGGTGCGCTGAATGAACAGTACCTGAGTTCCCCAGAGGAGTTTCTGGAGAGACGGAGATACCATAATAATTTGAAGTGCCTTTTACACTGTGCTGAGAAGTGAAACATCAAGTCAGAGAGATATAATCAGTCAGTGGGTTCATAGTCTGCTGTATTCCCATCTGGAAAATGTGGGCTGACATCAAGTTTGATCTGATTCTTTATTCTATCCTTTATCTTGCATCCTCTTTCAGACATGCATGAATGCTGTTCAGCAAGTCCAGGCGAGAAGTGTAAGTAAAATGTACCGGTATAGCTCTCCCCATACTTTTGTTGACTTATACATGTACATTTACATCTAGTCATGGTTACTTAAGATTGAATCACAATAATGCTGTGGCCTCGTCAAGCTAATAATGTGGGGTACTGGGGTACTTCTCATTCATAGATTCCTGTTGCCACTAGATTATTTCAGATGAAGGATCTGCATTCAGTAGAACAGAATTTGAGATCACTACCAGTAGTGTCACTAGCTGCATTACACAAATGGCACATCTGTCAAACTTGACACCTGACAAGGTGCAGAAGTTCAGTGATACAATGCCAGTAATTGTGGTCATTTTGTTTCCTTGACAAAATCAACCAACTTTACCTCTCCTTTCAATCATTTCAGGGTCGACCCATCCTAATATGCGACAAGGGTGACAGTGTGACAGCCTCCCATGGTTCCAAGACCCTTGAGGTGACCAGGACAGTTGATTGCCTCCAGGGCATCCTGACTGTTATTCCTCTACAACTGCTCTCCTTCCATATTGCTGTTCTTAGAGGATATGATGTGAGTATAACAAGCTCCTCCAATTCTTGGCTTCTGGTCTTGCTTTCCCTTGAAGTAATGGATAATATGAGGCCCCTGGTCTTTGTTTTCCCTTGAACTTATGGATAATATGAGGCCCCTGGTCTTTGTTTTCCCTTGAAGTAATGGATGAGGCCTTGGTCTTTGTTTTCCCTCAAAGTAATGGACAATATGAGGCCCCTGGTCTTTGTTTTCCCTTGAAGTAATGGTAATATGAGGCCCCCTGGTCTTTGTTTTCCCTTGAAGTAATGGATAATATGAGGCCCTTGGTCTTTGTTTTCCCTTGAAGTAATGGATAATATTGAAGCCTCCTGGTCTTGATCGTGATCCTTTGAAATACATGTACCGGTACATGGAATATTAGGACAATGTCACTTGGTACTGAGTCACTTGCTCAGACTCTACGTTCCATTGTACCTTTACTAATCTTTCAACTACCGTACCTTCTCTCCTTGTAGGTTGACTGTCCAAGGAATCTTGCGAAGTCTGTCACTGTGCAATAGCACCACAAACTTAGGTACGTATCCCAGTTTAGCCAGTTTAGCATCACTAGTATCTTTCTAAGATGCAGCAAGATTGTTCTGAATGTGATATTGACCTGCGCTGCCTGAGAACTTTGACCCTGGTGTACTTCAAAGTTCACTGCTCGATCCTAGCAACATATCTCCCCTTCCGGAATAGCCGAGTGTATTCCTGTCAAGATGAATCTGGGCAAGGACACGCACACTCAACTCAATTTCCAGGTACTGTTGGTGGTATCCACCGTGATCTGCTCTGGTCTTGTTCAGAAGTTTGCATCAAGACTTAGTTCTCAAAGGAGATGACACTGTATTTCTAGAACACCTCATATGGTCTTCCTGTACTTTTGCGGAGACCCCAATATTTTTATCAGGCTGTTCTCTTACTTCCAGGTGGACTGTGCAGCAGTGTGGTGTGGAGATATGGAAAAAAATGGGAACGTTTTCAATCATGAAGCTGACCAAGTTGGAATCATATCATCTCTGTTCTCATACCCTTTATGCTCAAATGATGACCTGTTCAACTGCCCTCGTAAAGCAGTTACTCATCACTCATTTAGTATAAACTTCTCAACTTCATTTCTCACACATGTACACTCTTCATTCATATCAGATGAATCACGTACCTGGTTTTACCAACTCATTGCTTTAAAAAATCTCTCACACTCTGTGTTCTCTGTCCTAAAGGCATCTATTTTTACATCTTTGTTGATTTTGTACCTTCTTAGTAAGTTATATTATGTTCATATATTAAGTTTGATATTGAACATTGAGCCTTGACCTAAATGAGAAGAATCTTGATGACTCCTTAAAGGGGAAATGTCTCTCCTCTATCATCAATTCATTGAACTGTGCTTCCTACACATATTGAGCTCTCCTCTCTGGGGCTCTTGTGGATTTTGTTGGTTTATCGCAAGAATTGCAGATGGCATCACCGGCATTCGCTTGCATCAGCTACCCTGCCTATCACACTGAATACACCTGCATTGTTGACATGCATGGTGACTGAGATTCCTTTTGTGCATGTCCTACACCCATGTGTGCATGATCACCAAAAGAGTGTACATGTAATCCATACTTTTCTGGTAGATATATTTGGTCACATTGCTTCTCTTCCAATCTGAAATACGCTGTTCTGATGCATCTGTCATTGTGAAGATATGATGCCTAGGAATAAAATACAAAGAATAAACGATGCATTAATTAAATTAGCATTAGTACTTAAAGGTGTTGCATTTAATTGTCCAATTTTACCAACGATTGTTAAGTGAATGGTCACATATTCCATATTAGAAGGTGTTCACAAGCTTGTACTTAAGAAGAGGTATGGGTACTTAATAAAATATGTACGGGGGATAATTTTTAAGCATTATGACAAAGCTGTGCCAAAAGATTAGGTACATGTATGCCTAAGTTTGTGGAATTGCATTTATTAGGACATACATGTACTTATATAGTGGGTGGTGGGAGAATATATATTGGACTTCTGTGCCTATGAGAGGATAGAATCCATTCAAAACTTTGCTGTACTCGTATCAATATCAGCTTACATTGTCCTGCTCTCACAGGGTCGTATTCATAAAGCGGTTCTATCTTTAGAACCGTCCTAGGCCGGTTCCAAGTGTAGTGGTGAAGTACACTTGGAACCAGCCTAAGACGGTTCACAGTCTAACGACAGAACCGCTTTATGAATACGACCCACAGTGCCCTGGAGGAGTATCCCGAGAGAGATTGTCATGGTGCCACATTCTAGACGGTGCCATTTTCTAGATGGTGCCACGTTATGTAGATAATATCCCAGTATTCAATCAAGTATCAAGTGATCAATCCCAGTTCTGACAATGCTGCCACCTGTGTTGGACAATTTCACTTGAGTACCCGTAATCATTATGAGAGAAAATCAGTATACCGGTATATGAAATGTGAAAACCGAAGTCTGATTCTGGTGATTGGTTGTATATTATTACAATACATAATGTATGTGTGTAAATATCTTCAGTATTGGTTCAGAAATATGACCCGCTCTTGCAAAAGTAGGCACTTGTTACAACTGAGGAAAGGGTTAATGGCCTTACAACACAATGGCTGAAATTAATGTCGCTGCAGTTTTACAAAAGTAGTAGACAGCAGTGATAACAGTTGAGTAAACTGAATCAGTGACCAAAGGTGATCACTTGCAACAAGTGCCTGCTTTTGTCAGAGCGGGTCACAAATGTGGTTGGCGATGGGTACTTTGATACAATGAGGAACATTCTCAGGATCAAAGTTACTCCTGCCAAACTAGTATAAGTCAAACTACTTGTAATTCTGTTAATAAGAGTAAGATAATGATGTTAATTTATTGCATGTTGATCATGAGAGTTCGAGGTATTAAATAAGATGATCATTTGGTTGTGGTGTGGATGGGGCAACTTGTCCAGGGATCTGGTCACCTGGTGTGCCTCCACTGTAACGTATGTCTCCAAATGGCGACAGAAATTGAGCACTTAAAAAGCACTGATCCTGCTTTGAAAATTTGGTGATGGGCTGGTTAGGGCTTTGTCTTGCTGAAAGTCTAGTGATGGGGCTAGGTGGGCCAGATGTCCTGGGCAGGTGCATGTAGGATTAAATGGAGCCATGGGCTGATTAAATGAAGTAATGTGTTAGATTGTATTAGATTCAGTAGAATATATGTATGCCATGATGTATTTTCTTTGACAGCTGGGCTTCCATTAGAATATTTGTGTAAATTGTTGGTTAAGAGGATAGTCTTGGATGGAGAAAGTTGACCCAATAGGAACAGTCGGCCGCGCGTATTGCCAAAAGATGGCAGCATTCTAGCAAACCAATACACAGGAAAATCCACGTGATTGGTGCTCGATCAAGAATGAATGGGTCCGCTATATGCATTGAATTGGGCCGTAGTGACACCTGTTGGTCAACTCACTGACAGCTCCTATTACAAGGTGCCGGGGTAAGAACTTTAGCACGATCAAGACCGGCATAATATTTGGTCACTGAGTTTCCTCGGAGAGTATCCTCCCTGATGAATTATCCACTTAAAGAGATTGTACAGAATGTCCCCATTTCCTACTTATAAATCTAAAAAAGCATTGATGATGAAAGTAAATTAACATGCTTTGTGCCAACTCTTTTGCGGAATTCTCAAATGTTTGAAGAATTGGGTGTTGTTCAGATGTGTCACGTCATTTTCTGTACAAACCAACTGGAAAATCTCATATTTTTTGTGTTTACAAAACTTTCTAAGCAAATAACTATGCCTGCAATATTTTCTGGATACATAAAACCCTTATGATAGATATGATGACATGTTGTTTTTGTTTTTCTTCAATGTGCTGCAGCCCTGATGCGAGGTTCATGGGCACACAGATTTTGTCCGATTCAGGTCCGTAAAAAATCGATCAAATGGCTTTTGCGTTGTGGTATCTGGAAAATTAGGGGCAAATGGACTGGAAACGGACTGGATCCGTGTGCCAATGAACCCCGCTTTAAACGCTCTCCTCCATGTGAGTTGGCTCTCCGATCCAATGGGCAGTTCACCAATGTTGGTTTCCTTAGTGTCAATGACACCAAGGACTGCCAGTGAGTTGAGCAGTAGCCTGGTTCCACGACCGTCCGACGGTGGCGCTAACTGATGATTCGTGTCGGAGGCCAGGTAACAACCAATCGGAACACTACCACCGTCGGACGGTCAGGGAATCAGGCCAGTGGAGCAGCAATCTCGCACGGCCAGCCGTTTTGTTCCGCAATGGTGCTACACAAACGCGATTCCCAAGATTCGCAAGAGCGGCTGGGTGACCGAGACGAGCAGCGCCTTTCAGTCAGAAGGGCACCAGACATGAATTTTAATGAGGCGAAGACCCGAGGCAGCGAGGACCGACGCCAGCAGAAGATGTGGGTGTACATGTACTTCAAAAAGAAACAAAGAGACAGTTTAAATTTCTTACGCAGGAAATAGATTTATTCGTTATGTAATGAAAATAACCAGTCTTTGATATGAAATTCTGGTGGGATCATTGATGCAATGTGACAACGTCGGACTAAAACGAAATGAGTAGGAATTCTCCCTCGGTGTTAATAATGCTCTCCACAAGTCCATCTCCCTAAATGTGTTCTTCCCAAACCGTTGGTGTTTACGCAAATCCGGGTCACGAAGGGCGTGGTCCCGTGATGCCGGGCAGCGGGTGGGAGTAGAAAGCCCGCCATATGAAAATACTGTAGTATTTACATCAGGTCATCACTCAATGTCTCGAGATGGGAAACAACGGTTCTTTCGTTTCATTTATCCGTTTTTCCTCAATAAACAAAGCTGTGGAACGAGTTTTCGTTATAATCCTGAAATGATCTTTAGGTTTGGGGGCCTACTAGACTTTCCACGGGAGAATTCTACACGCATTACATTTTAGCTCCGAAAATTACCTACAAAATGATTGCACTAACGCCACAGGTTTACGGTGATTTGATGAAGTCGCTTTTCGTTAAAAATATACACCTAATAACTTGTACCTATCTCAATTATATATATTACCACGTATATGTAGAATATCTGGTGTAGCAATGATATGAGACTACAACGAATCCTGATCATTTGGCAAATAGAACGAAGACATCCTCCGACAGCAGGGCCTGGTCTCGCTCCTCTTCATACACTCGCGCACAATGTGTGAGTGGATGAAGAGGAGCGAGGTAAAAACCCCTGCTGTGGGAGAGAAATCACCTCATTTTGTTAGGGCTAAGCGCTGTAGAATCACGTGAAGGTGACGTCATAACAGGTACATGTACGTGAGAACGAGTTGTCTGCTTACTTTTGAAACTAACTCTGATTGAGCCTCGGAAGTGCTTCTCTGGAACATTAAGTCCATAATACGTCTACACAACTGTCGAGGAGCAGTCTCTACCGGTAATAGTTTTTCATCTTTTTCTCGAAGACATCAGTCTAATGACGTGCAACACTGCCCTACTTTCCTCTAACTCCTTGGTAACGATCCTCTTTACCACAAACTTTAGTGTTCTAGGGGTGCGCAGTGATGTCAATACACTCCCAGATGACGCACACTGCAAGCCAATCAAGGAATACGCCCTAAAATAGAGACAGCCCCGTCGATTGGCAACGACGACGTAGGTGGATTGCTTTCGATATCAATGGTATTGGTTCTATCCGTTCATCACGCTTCATAGACCCGACCATGATAAAGTAACCGTCTGCCAAAAACTTGTTTAAGGTTTGTCGCAAAACGTTCGTTTATAGACTGAACTGAAATTTTCTGATTTGGTTCTTCGGGAATTTCCGTACTCTGGCGGAAATAAACGAGGCCGTCTTTGCTTCTTGTTTGCAAGACGAGATCCGCGTAAACAGGTTTTCTATCCCCTAAAAACATGTTCATTTGCAACCTTGTCAAAACGAATTGCATGCTTTCGTTCATACATATTGAACTTCTCCGATGGAAAAAATGGCGTACTTGTACCTCCTTCGGAATTGATACAACAGAAATTTCAACAGGCTTTAATATAAAGTGATCACAAAGTACAATGCTTGTGTAGGCCTATATACCATCCTTTATCATATTGTGATGATGACAACAAGCTTATTCAGACCAATGCATCACGACCCACTCACGGACAACTCATTGCCGAAGCCATAATTTGTGCATTTGTCAACTTACAGATAAATTCTACCGAGAGTGGTATTTACAAAGTGTGTTTAAAAACTAAAAGTAGTGGATATTTGGATTTGATACAGAAGTTGACCGTGAGTTACAACAGATCACAAAAAAAAGATTTTACGAAAGGAAAGAGCAACTTCTGTAGTGGTGATACACCTAAAAGAACAACACATAATGGTGACTTCTGTAGTGGTAGTGGCGATACACTCAGAAGAATAAACATAATGTGACTTCTGTAGGGTTACACTCAGAAGAACAAACATAATGGTGTGGTGACTTATGTATTGCAAGTTAATCAAAATAAAAAAAACAAACAATTGAAATAGAGGTATACCCCGATGCATTGCAATGGAGGCTAATGGTAAATTTGTGCTTTATCTCGCGAAGAGAAATCATACCACAAAAAGCCTTCGCGAGATTGACGTCAAGTGGCCATGAATCACGAAAATGCAGACTAGTCCATTTCAACGATAACATTGTAGTGCTGTACAAGTATGCTTCAGAACGTGCAATCAGGGTAGATGCGGGGCACACTACCAGTTTGATTACAAAACATGGCGTTTCACGCTTCCAACAACAACAAAACAGAACTTCACAACAACGAGTTCTTGTTCCTGGCAACAGAACCACGATAGGTTATATTTACATGGCTTCAAGACAATTTTACTCTGTCCCATCCGAATAGAAACGACATCTCGACAATATACAAATGAAACGAACTGAAAATCCATTAAAACCTTTGTCTCACGTTGCTCTAATTTACAGGGTGTGTCGAAATAAATGTTACCAAGTTTCACAATACATTAAAATCAGTGCCGACACATTCAAATAGCAAAGAAACACATGAAGAGAACGCTGACGAAACGGACTAGGCCATAACAATCATTAGGGCGTCAAAAGTATCTAAGTATGCTAGTTTTTCATCTTGCTTGCCCGCACTTCGTGGCGTATGATGACAAATTCAACACCGTTCCAGACGCCAATGTGTGCAAGGTTGCTTCGATAGATAATGAGCAGTGTATTCAAAATTTGTAGTCGTGCTGTTTATTGTGTGAGTTCCTTTATATCTGTGTGACGTCACAACCAGGAATGTAAACCAATGAGCTATATATAGCAACAGAATCCCTGTGACCGAGGTTTACAACAGAATATCTCATAAGAACAACACAAGACAATCATACACCTTTACAAATTAAATACTCGACGAAACTGGACCTCTGTGGCCATGGGGACAGATTAAAAGAAAGGGGGTTTGATATTCATGTCCAACCTGGTATAAAAGGGTTCAAAGTGAACCATCATGTGGTGTCTTCCTGATCGAGGAATGGGATTCACAACGCCAGTGTGCTATTAAGGCCCTCTCTCCCTTATGAGAAGGTGAATAATGTATGACTCCATGGCAACCCGTGACAGCTGCTTAGGGGTTATTTGTAAATGGTCGAATGTTTCCTCACCCATCTTTGCAGAAAGGCAAGGGGGCGAGGAACGAGGGAGATGACTCTCCCGAACTGCTGTTTGAACTGCGGAAGGCGACACTGCATGAGCCGTTAGAGTGCACCTGGTATCTCTCTGTGCAGAAATGGAGTTGGCGTGGGCTGGACTCCCGAAACGAAAGCACATTTGACGTGAGATGTCGTTTAAATCCCTTTTGTAGTGCCAATAGACAGTCGATGACGTCGGGAACTTCGGTGCCAATCCAATCTACCCTCTTCTGCAAAAGATCTGCCTACATTAGAGTTGTTGTCTATTCATAACTGTTGGGCACTTCACACAGTTCACTATAAGGTGACAATACTTCAATGTACAGCAACAGTTTCCGACCTTCAACAGTCATGAATAGACAACAACTCGATGGCAACATTTCACCACAGTTTTACAACATTCATTGTTAGAACGCCATGTTGTACAAATGTTGTTCTGTGTGTACTGTGGGAGGAGTTTTAAACAACATGTAATCAAATGTTGCTGATTATCCTGTGGATAGTCCGATGCAGGGTCAAAAGATCTTATTGCTCAGGTACGTTGTTCAAATGTCAGTCAACATGCTGCTTTATAGTGCATTCCCCTCCTGATGATGAAACATTAGTTCATCTCTAACCAATCTCCATATCTTTCAAGTGATAAAAATATAATCCATTAAAACAACGATTCACATCGCAAACTCTTTGATTCTCATTAACTCATCCTACTGCACCATCTCCTAAGACCCCATTTCCAAAATAAGCTCCTGACGTCATCGGCGAAAAAATGGTTATAAATTCAATTACACTAAAACCAGTCATGGGATGAATTTCAATTTTGCTGCGTTCACGCTGTGTGCTCTAATGATGGAGAGGCAAATGATTGGCGACACGTGGCGCAGCTGTGCTACCAAAGGACCGTACCAACGGCCTCACCTCTCGAAACTGTCAAATTCCGTCCGAGTCCCTAGTTCGATACCCGATCGGCAGATCTCCATTCAAAATCACCTATGAATTGCAGCAGCTGCTTGACGCCCAGGAGCATTGTATCATGTCTATTGAGTATTAAAAAGTAGATTCTACTCCATGACGTCAGAATGTCGACTTATGACGTCATGGACATGATGGATGGAATGTAACTTATAAAAGAATTAAACAAAATTGCTGTTAGTCAGGGATGAATAGAATTTGTCTATTTTCTTTACGCTAGTTAATGAGGAAATTGACGAATTCCGTGTGGGAATGCCCAGGTTAATGATTAATCATCAGAGTTGTTTGTGAAATTGACAGGGATAGTCCCAAATGTACCGCATTATGTCACATCTGAATATCAACTCGTGTGTAAATTCTCTCAAATCCCCACCCTTTAACTGAGTCTGCTAGTCTTTATCCCAGGGATAAGATAGGTGACATTTACTTGAATGCCAAATCAAGGAGCAAATTATACCCTTCATCCGGGTTTCACTGGCCTGGTAACCATGCCACGGCGCGATCTTGGAAATGTCACCAACACGGATCAATGCATCGTAGTCGATAGATGTGTGTATTATCTTTTATGTCTGGAGAATGTGGAAGGTTTGGGCGCCGTGCAACTCTCATAAGATTCACAAGTTCGGCAGTGCTGAAGCAAGGGAAGATCCAGAATTTCGGAAAAGAGGGGCGCACTGTGCTAGAAACATTGAAATCTGCGGTGAATTTCAATGATTTGCTCCAAATTTCAGAATTTCACGGTCGATTTTACAGATTTGTTGGCCAAAGGGCACGCCCCCCCCTTGGATCCGCGCCTGTGAAGCTACATGCTGTGAGCCTGCCTCATCTGAGTTCATTTGCATTGTTTGCCGCTGACGTGGCACCCCCTCCTTCAAGAGACAAACCAAATCTACTGAGCCCCAGATTGCCCCAGGTTGGCAACGCTTCTTAAAGTCCATTTGAAAACAATAGGACGAGCGCACTTTTACGAAATCGCCACGTGATAGCAAGACACCAATAAATTATACGGTCAAGAGAGCAAATTCATCACTTCGTTAAAAACACATCGCAAGTCATTTTCAATAGAAAAATGATATCAGCAGTCTTTGTGAACCCGATCTCTAAATTTGTTATATCCAATGACGACAACGAAATAATTATGAATTCAATTCAATTAGTTCAGGAAAGGAACCTTAATAGACCGGTGATTGAAAAACTTCCTTTAGGGTAGGATTATGCATGAGTGACCACGACATCATCGTTGGTTCTATTTTCGGCCAACGCTGGGGTCTGGCGTAGCCGTTTGACGTCAGTCGGACTCCTTCACATTGTTTGAAAAAGGACACATTGACCCTGCAGATATCGCACGGGGATTTATCCAGTGTCATCGTATCCAGGGGGTAAGAGACTTATTAATCAGCCCAAAGGATAACAGATAGGAATAAAGGAAAGAGGTGCGGATCAATCTGAACTGCAAACAACCTTTGATAATGCAAAACTAACTTCTTCGGGGCCAATAGCCTCGAGTTTGAAGTGCGTCACGACCCACATTGAGCGAATTAGCCAATCACTTTCCACCCCTGATATATCAGAGTTATGAGAATCAAACGTTGAAAACCAGGCAATGCAGAAATATAAGTGCCCGCGACACTGGCGCCACTATCAGAAACCGGCAGTTTGATAAACTAGAAATGGACTTCTTATTGCTAGACTGGTTTCAATTTTTGCCGCTCCACTCCCGCGGCGCTCACGAGCGGCAAAGACGGCGTGAGCGTCTAAGTTTGTTGCCGGCGAAGTAACTTTCTGCTATTTTATATTGTGAGTTATAGGTCTCTCCCAGAGATCTGGTACAGCGTTACGAATATAACACGTTCAAAACCAGATGGCTGTCAAAAATAACTGGCTGTCCTGCCGCGGACACGTCAGTGGCCGCGACACTGGCGCCACCATCAGAAACCGGTAGTTTGGTGAGCTAGAGATGAACTACTGACATCGGCAAATGCCGTGCTGTTTACTCCGACTGATAGGTCTCTCCCACAGACATACTGCAGTATATCCACATTACCTGAATTTTATGGACAAAAACCACCCATCATACAGCATTACCCCATTCATCATGAGAGCAATTCAGCCAGAAGCATCGCATCCACCGGTATTTTGTCTAAAACGATTGACAAAAACCGCTACATGTATGCGTCAAACTCTTCAAAGGAATCCATTAAACAAGAGGACCCCCGATACATCATCCGACCTGCTGGTGATAAATCAGGATAATCATTGATTTCATTGCCAACAGGTCCATTGTATGATATACCAGCAGATCTATTGCCGGTAATATTTCACGACCTGTGCGTTGCTACCATACCAGTGCCGTAACTGCCACGAGGCTGACCCGCCCAAAGTTCACATGGACAGATTGCAATGGAAAAGTAGATTAGGCTATTTTTGCTGAAGACTCCTCTGCCGTTTTCGGCGAAGTTGATAACTTTTTCGCATGTCAACTCGAATTCAGAATAAGAGGAATTGGTCTACGCCTTCAGCCTATCCTTGAATATCCATGATGGTACCGCGGGCGATTTAGCACAGAAAAAAATCGTGCATGGGACATTTCGAAGGATATTTGATATTGGATTTCACCACACAAGGTCAACATGATCTTATAAAATTGTTGACAAATTCAAGGAGGCGCACAATTCGAGGCGCACGGGTTGCCGCGTGACCTTTCGAATGACGTCAATCTCGCTTGATCGCGATCGAAAGCGGGTTTTTCTATCAATAACAGTACAACACACTGCATGCTGGTGATGATGTAAACGAAGTCATGTGACGTGCAGTTAACTATTGACAGAATCATTAAACGAAACCAGCATGTCAGTATCGCAGTTGCCAATATTCACTGAAATTAACATACAGGGTATGACGTCAGTTCTGTCGTCATGCACGCAATCTTTCAAGGATATTGTTTTAACATTCAGGATTTTCAGCTGCACGTGCTTGTCAAGACAAATGTCGGAGATCAATAAGATGGCTTTAATGTCAAATATCAGCGGTCAATTATTTGTTTTATTTGTGGTTTTCTTATCCAAACATGTTCGGAATAAGATACAGATATCTGCTACAGATATCTGACTTAGAACCTGGCTGCCTGTCAAATATCACCTTTGCGGTTCAAAATGACTTTAATATGCGTTATTCATTGTCCTATTTTGGGTTTCCTTACCCAAATCTGTGCGTTATTCATTGTCTTATTTTGGGTTTCCTTACCCAAATATGTGCGTTAATCATTGTCTTATTTTGGGTTTCCTTACCCAAATATGTTCGGGGAAAGCTACGGATATCTGCTACAGATATCTGGCTTACAACCTGCGGCCTGTCAAATATCACTGTTGCGATTCAAAATGATGCTAAGCGTAATTCATTTATCTTATTTGGGATTTCCTTACCCAAACATGTTCGGAAATAGCCACAGATATCTGGCATACAACCAGGCTGCCTGAAAAAGCGATGACAGGCACTGAAGTGAAAATACGAGTTTGTTTACCAACAAAGGTGTGTTTACTCTGCTAATTTTAAGACTGAATCCTGCAGGTAATAACAGTCTGTTGTCGGGCAGACTGGTGAAAATACGACGATGTTGGGGGAGTTTTTTTGAATTTTCTGTCAGTACGCATTAGTGTGTCGTAATTTCTTATCCTATCCTTTTGTTTACGTGAGCTACCACGCTGGGTGTGGACTTGAAAACAGTATAATCAATGTTATTCTGTCATCTGCCGAGTCGTGTCAAAGCGAATGAGCCAGATATGCGGCACAAAGCATAACGACAACAATAATCATTAGTCTTTGATATAAATATTATAATATTCAAGAATTTTCCAATGTTTTATTTAGACACACCATCAGGGAGCTTCCTTACGATAATACTTGCTGTTTTTCAATGTTTTGTTGCACAAACTGACGGTGTTTGCCCTCTCTGGAAAGAGCCGTAGTCAGTGGTTCCGAGAAGTGACATCAAAGAAATGACGTCATCCGTACCCAAATCGAGGTCAAAATGACATCGCAAGTGGGTCGTTAATGTATGTATGATTTATTGAAATTGAGATAGAAAGTACAGGAGTCTAGGGCCGAAGCGGAGCATTATTGGCCCTGGAATGGAGTGGGTCGTTAATGGATTGCTCGCGTTTAGATCGGCACCAGCAGTTTATACAAGCATATCAGTTATTTAGTTTGTTTACCTTTCTTAAATGCCTGTTAGAGCTGCCACTCTCTTGTGAAGGAAAAAGTGAATCGCAAAAAACGCAGGGAATAGGATAAGCCAAATCAAACCGAGCACAAGAAGGTGAAAAAGCGGCGAGTCAGTCTTGGCAGCCATTAAACGCGCTTGACTGAGTTGAAACCTGTCCAGTATTGGCAGCTAAATACCTCAGCAATTATCCCCATTGGGAAGGGAAGCACACACGACTGATGTCAACGATTACTTTGCCATGGTAAAAATGTAATTGCTTCACGTTCCGGTAGTTGCAAGCTGTGAAGGTGGAAGTTATGCTACTTGTTTTTGTTCGTCTTAGCTCGCTAACTAACCATTACACCTTTAACTGGCTTCGTCGTTAGAGAGATTGGCTCAAGTCAGGCACCAGTAGTGAGATTACCAAGGTTTAATTGTCAAACTGACTAAAATGCATTATGTCTCGTTGTCAGGGCACAACTGACTGACTGATGTGGTTGAAACCTGCCCCATTATATGCACCACCAATTCGTAAAATCGTGCACGCAGGTCAGCAACGTAGCTTACAATGACAGGCCTTATGTCATCAAAAGTTCCATTGTTGAATACCTATTACTGCTAATGCTTATGTGATTTGTGTCATAGTTTTTTAAAAAAGCTCTCAATGGATCTATATTTTCTGACTTGATCTCATTTTGTGTTACGACTCAACCGGAACCATGAAAAAAAATGCGAAACTAAGGCAACGCCGTAAAAAAGATCACGTGACCTAAGGAGGCGTTGATGTGTGCCCGGGTAGCACAACATCCGAAGAAAGAAAGAGGAAGAAAGAGGAAGTGAACGTCACTTTGTGGCTAATGGCTGGAAAAGCCAAGTTTTCTGTTGTGAGAGCGAATTGAGATGGATTGTTGCCTTCATTGCAGTCCACTTTATGAAGTACATGTACTGCATTGGATTCTTGGAGGAGTCTAGGCTCCCGAAGCTACTCGTTCTTCATCGCTGACGCGGCAATGACACAAAACTTTATTTCAAAGTGATTTCCTTGCTGGATTTTCGCTATGGTTAATCACGTTTTGTAGAACGAAACTTTGCTTCTGAGTAATAAGTCCAAACAAATATAGGGCATCCAATATGGACAATCCCTTTGAAAGCAATACCACCTTTTCATCGTTTCACTTTTTCGCTGGCCAATAACTCCAGTCATGGCGCCCGGAGTGCACATAACACGTGACAGGAATGCTGTACGGCACTATTCGTCCATTAAATCTGTGAGTAATAATCGTGAAAATGCCAGCTTTCCATTCATTAGTGAAGTAATGGCATCTGGCTTGATGCAGCCAGACGAATGGGAGTGACTGCACCGTCGGTGCCCATTTCATTTGTTGGCAAAGCCATAATCGGTGCCTTGATTTCGCTGCAGTATATATCGTTATAATTGCCACAGTTCTCGGTCGTAACCATGCATAGGACAAATTGCAGTGTTGTGTCACCTACATTAGGTGATATTGAGTAGGCAAGCCTTCACAGATCAGCATGTATTATAGCGCCATCTCCAAATCAGATCGTAAAAAAACAGGGACCTTATTCACAAAGCTCCCGTAACTTTAAGGGTATACGCAAATCCACCTATTTTGACCCCCTGGGTCCCGCACTTAAGGTCATCCATTACCCTTTACGCGAATCGAAGTCAGTGCTTCAAGGGCGTCGCTAATAGCGAGTTTCTGCCACACCTCTTGGATATCATGATGACAATAGTTAGCCTCGTGACATTTCCAAGCGATCGGTGGCAGCCCTTGGTGAAACTTGAAGATCGCCTCTCGGAAATGAATACCGAGCTATCAAGCTACGGCGAGCTCTCGTTTCTGCATTTGCTCATTTCGTAATGAATGATATTTCGAGGGATGTCGTTGTGACAAGAGACTCTGATTTGTTTCCATTTAGTAACATAAGCCAGCCCCTGCCCCATTTTCATTTCTACACATAAATGCGGCTTCCAGTTGGGCATTTTTAAAGAAAAGGTAGGCCTAGTTCTCCCAAATATTCCAAGCCAGAAAGAGAAGAAATCAGGTGCGAGCATTTTGACCTACTTCCGAGTTAAGCCATTGGCCCAGTGATCTCATCACATAGCCAATCGGCGTAGACCTCTTAATCTCATTCCAAGTTTACATGTAACTAATCATGTCGGATATTGGTGTGTTGACAGAGCCAATTAATATGCAAATTTTTGGCTAGGTAATCAGAACCAAGAAAACTGGTCTGTCAAATTCGTCGGTAAACCTCCATTCAAAAACAAGAGTCCTATAGAACTGTACAGAAAACAGGGTCAACAGACAAATCGTGCGGAGCTGACCCACCAATCATAGGCCTGCGATTCGTAATAATTCTCATGTGGTATCGTGCAGTCTGCAAAATCTTTGTAGGCCTATGCGGAGCCGAAGAGGACGCTCAGAATCGAATGCCATGTGGCTTTTCTCGACATCCCCTCCTCTTGTTAAAGTTCAGTGAAGAAAGCCATCTGTTTATCCCCAAGGGTATAATTATTTTCTTTATGTATTGAAGGGCGAACCAATATCTGCTTTTAATTTCACGTCTGGTTTTCATGGCTAAACGAAAAAAAACCCTCGGCCTTGTTTAGGTGTATGGCATGATATTGCAGACTTCATGAAATATTCAAAAATGTCTATGAAAGTACCGACAGTATTGGTGGTTAAATATAATGGCTATGTATTCAGAGGTTTAAACGACTTTTTGCACACATCCGTGCCCAATGTTTATCCACCCCATAGGTGCAAGCAAGGGGGAGATTCCGGTGCCAAGGACATATCTGGGCGACCTATGAATCTATCGTCAACACCCAGATCTTCGACACTCAGAAAGATGCCAGACGGAGGACGTCTTCAAAAGGTCGCGGCTGACGCGGAAGGTTAGACCGAGGTGGGCCAATCCTTCTATGACCTTGAACGCGACCTTTCGGTCCATCATCGATAGGTCAACTAATGCCTAAAGGTCAAACTGGCACTCAAACGCCCCACGCGATCCTCGATATCGCAATTGGTCAGGTGTGACATTTCACAATTCAATTACAGTCCCTGCAGAATGTGTGTCACCGACGATGTCCTTTGAGGACGAGGGTGGGGGTTAATAAAAGCTAGTTAGTAATCCTTTCTCTTTAATATCTTCTATTATGCAAATGATTAAATGTGAATCAGTGAAAACATTGATCAAACTTTAGGCCTACATGTGTTCACAGCACGCGATATCTTGCCGATACTTTCCAGTGCAATACCTTCTCATACTTCTGTGTTGAGTACAGAAATGCACTTTGTAACTTACATTACCCATCTAAAGGCCTGAATTAGTGTTCGATTCTGGTTGTAAAAGGAAGTTGCGCCTAATTTTTTACAGCTTAAGAAAGTTAGGGGAAATAATGCTGATCAAGATGCTTTTTGTTCCATTGAAAAATTCCAATTGGTTACAAAGTTATAACGTATTTAATGGATTTAATAGTCAGAGGAGAATGTTGGACCTAATTTGATGACGTCATCTCATGAATTTGCATAATGAGCATGTTGCATTTTAGTGCTTTAATGGACTTGCGCAACTATTCATGTGAAAGGATGAAGTCAGAAATTTGTCTATTAGTAAATATGTAAATGAAAATGAACTTTATCTCCACATTGGATAGCTCAGATTTGATTTACCTGCAATTACATCATGCATAAATTAGCATTTTCGACCCTGGTTAATTCCTTGTAGCACTGGTTTTTTCACACACATATTCCGCGATATCTTCCAAACTACTCACCCGAATTTGATGAAACAAAAAACAAGATATGCGTATTTGTGTAATCTATACACTCTTCAGTAATAATCTGTGTAGTTAACTTCGAGATACAAATTGGTCTTTAAGATGTGACTGACTTGTAAGCACACAGCATCAATTTGGTGTTCATTTTAGCCCCGCCCCGATCACATAAGACACAGTTACATGTACGTCGAGCGCTGTGTGAGACTGACATCTGCCCGATAATTCTGCATATTAATGTGCATATCAAGACAAGGGTAATAGACGTCTCAAAACTACCATCATTCAAACAAAGACATGAAAGATCCCATCTGATTGGTCGAATATGCTATCACGTGGCTGTACTCAGTGCCCCACGAGTTATTAAGAAACTCATTAACTGATAAAAGGTCAAGATTCCTACATCCTTTTTTTGCGGAATTCCAAAGCAAAGCTGAAAATACTATGTTTAAATTGATACGACAGGAATTTACCATAGCCTGTTTCTCAGGTAAAGTTTTTGTGTCCATTTACTTGGAAAACGTACTTTTCGATTGATTGATTTTGTGAAAGATCTATCGGACAGCTTCACTCAGCTCCACTCCTTGGAATGAATATTCCTCCACCTGACTTTTACCCCATCAATCTGATCAGTGTTTTTCATTTCAGGATAACTGCCTAAAGGATTCAGTAACTGTGAAAGAATGTAATGTACATGTAGGTACACATAGGCCTACCACATCACCTCCTGGTTTACAGGCTGTTCTTATGCTTTTTCAAATGTGATTCCGCAGTTACATCACCTGCAGGAGTCAGTCATCAAAATTTTTGCCCAGGCCCTCACAGTATTAAACTATGATTTTGTAACTATATAGTGAACAACTCTAACTGTGAAATTGCACAGAGTCTACAAACTGAGGGTCCCAGGCTGTTATAGGAAAAATGTGGCAGTAGATTTAGCCAGTAGAATGGGCCCGTATATTTTAGAACTCTAAGGTCCACTTTAAACTTTTGTATTCTGCGCTGCAAACAAAAACTTTAAGAATACGGCTCATAGTATTTTCATCAGAGGTGGGGTTCCAGTGACACACCGAATACTGGTGAGCAAAAAGACGTTATAAAATCAGACCTTGAAGGGCCATTTCCATTTCAGGCAGCAGACACTTGGGCTTCGTAGTTTAAGATGTGTAACTGGAGTAGTTAACAACTGATGCTAATCTCAGGCCTAGCTGAGGATTTCGAACAAAAGAGGTACGCGTTGTGTAATGATGCACACTGCTCATTCTGACCACATGATAGATCCATTTGAACAAGGAACAAGTGTCAGGAAGTATGATGGGAGTGACCAGTTTTAAACTGACAAGTGAAGAAAATATCAATCATAGAATTGGCATCGGAATTTTCGGGAGTAATAGAGTAATGAACCAATGAATGAAAAAGGATGGTGGAAATCTTCGGTGAGTTCTGTCGTCTCTTCCATCATCTTTCTCTGACATGCAATTTGTACAAAATTTAACAAATTTTTATAATCACAAATGTGCGCCATTCATCAACAAATTACTGCCTAGAACTGCTGCTGAGAGGCATCCGTCCACATGCAGTCCACGTATTCATTCCGTCCTACGATGAGGTGATTGTAACGTTAAAAGTCTTTATGTATGTCTTTAATTCTGCACTTTTTCCAGCATTTTTAAACGACTGTTTCCTAGAATCCTACGTGACTGACTAAATTCCTATTGACGCGAACATCAAACTGTGATACGACTTGTAATGCATTTCCATATTTTCCACTGTCAATGCACTACAATCACTTTTATTTCCAATTCCATTGCGTACGATATCAATACCACAAAACCGCTTCCAATGCACCACTGATACTCCACAACGGATTTTTTAACGGCAAAATAACTAAATTATGAATTTGACTGTCGTATAGGCCCTAGTCACTTCATCAGTTGGACTTTAATCCACAATCACACTTCACCATCTATTCGACGATGTGATTTTTACAACATTTCTCACAAAACGCTCGGTAATTGACATGATTTCGACTATAATATCAACACTTTATCACTGTTGTATATACTGACACACAAACAATGTGGACGATGATGATGGTATTCCCGGCAAGGATGGAAGCTGTACGAATATCAACAACGGGATTTCACTTTCGTTGACTCGGAATCCCACAGTCTCTCGGACTAGATCCGTTCCCAAATCGCATGAAATCATGGCATCATAGAACTACATTTTCTGTGCGAATGCACGATCAGAACTCGTCTGTAAAATGGAAAATGTGAGCGTCCCATATGACGAGTGACCTTAGGTTAATAGCCGACGTGATCGAACAGTGCTCTTCTGACTCCCTCCTCGAACAAACATGGTTGGTCATTGTGGCGTGAACTACAAACCCCTACAAGCTAGAGGTGCGAGGACGATCCCTGATGGCAGTCGGTATCCCTTCATCCATCTTTCCTTCCAAAAAGACAGAAAAGCCGCAGGAATAACTTGGTTGCAGTCGACTCGCCGTTCGTCTGTCTCTCGCTGGCGTCGGACTTCTTCCTCTTCCGGGAGGACCGTTTGGCCTTGCGTTCATCATCCTCGCTCAGTCCCTCTTGGCAGTCCGCCTTGTCCATGATAAAGTTAAGATGTTGCTGGATGGCAACACCTAGGATCTCAGCATCCAAATCAGCGCCTGAACAACAATACCGAGTTTCCAACAGTCTGGAAAAGAACCCTGTTGAAGTATAATATTGAATAGCCTAGTTAGTGGAACGGACAGTGAGACAATAGTTAGCCTCGTGACAATAGTATGACAATAGTTAGCCTCGTGACATTTCCAAGCGATCGGTGGCAGCCCTTGGTGAAACTTGAAGATCGCCTCTCGGAAATGAATACCGAGCTATCAAGCTACGGCGAGCTCTCGTTTCTGCATTTGCTCATTTCGTAATGAATGATATTTCGGAGGATGTCGCTGTGACAATGAGACACTGATTTGTTTCCATTTAGTAACATAAGCCAGCCCCTGCCCCATTTTCATTTCTACACATAAATGCGGCTCATTCCAGTTGGGCATTTTTAAAGAAAAGGTAGGCCTACTTCTCCCAAATATTCCAAGCCAGAAAGAGAAGAAATCAGGTGCGAGCATTTTGACCTACTTCCGAGTTAAGCCATTGGCCCAGTGATCTCATCACATAGCCAATCGGCGTAGACCTCTTAATCTCATTCCAAGTTTACATGTAACTAATCATGTCGGAGATTGGTGTGTTAACAGAGCCAATTGATATGCAAATTTTTGGCTAGGTAATCAGAACCAAGAAAACTGGTCTGTCAAATTCGTCGGTAAACCTCCATTCAAAAACAAGAGTCCTATAGAACTGTACAGAAAACAGGGTCAACAGACAAATCGTGCGGAGCTGACCCACCAATCATAGGCAAGCGATTCGTAATAATTCATCATGTGGTATCGTGCGGACTGCAAAATCTTTGTAATATGCGGAGTCGAAGAGGACGCTCAGAATCGAATGCCATGTGGCTTTTCTCGACATCCCCTTCTCTTGTGTAAAGTTCAGTGAAGAAAGCCATCTGTTTATCCCCAAGGGTATAATTATTTTCTTTATGTATTGAAGGGCGAACCAATATCTGCTTTTAATTTCACGTCTGGTTTTCATGGTTAAACGAAAAAAACCTCGGCCTTGTTTAGGTGTATGGCATGATATCGCAGACTTCATGAAATATTCAAAAATGTCTGTGAAAGTACCGACAGTATTGGTGGTTAAATATAATGGCTATGTATTCAGAGGTTTAAACGACTTTTTGCACACATCCGTGCCCAATGTTTATCCACCCCATAGGTGCAAGCAAGGGGGAGATTCCGGTGCCAAGGACATATCTGGGCGACCTATGAATCTATCGTCAACACCCAGATCTTCGACACTCAGAAAGATGCCAGACGGAGGACGTCTTCAAAAGGTCGCGGCTGACGCGGAAGGTTAGACCGAGGTGGGGCCAATCCTTCTATGACCTTGAACGCGACCTTTCGGTCCATCATCGATAGGTCAACTAATGCCTAAAGGTCAAACTGGCACTCAAACAGCCCACGCGATCCTCGATATCGCAATCGGTCAGGTCTGACATTTCACAATTCAATTAGTCCCTGCAGAATGTGTGTCACCGACGATGTCCTTTGAGGACGAGGGTGGGGTCAATAAAAGCTGGTTAGTAATCCTTTCTCTTTAATATCTTCTATTATGCAAATGATTAAATGTGAATCAGTGAAAACATCGACCTAATTTTTTACAGCTTAAGAAAGTTAGGGGAAATAATGCTGATCAAGATGCTTTTTGTTCCATTGAAAAATTCCAACTGGTTACAAAGTTATAACGTATTTAATGGATTTAATAGTCAGAGGAGAATGTTGGACCTAATTTGATGACGTCATCTCAGGAATTTACATAATGAGCATGTTGCATTTTAGTGCTGTAATGGATTTGCGCAACTATTCATGTGAAAGGATGAAGTCAGAAATTTGTCTATTAGTAAATATGTAAATGAAAATGTACTTTATCTCCACATTGGATAACTCAGATTTGATTTGATTTATACCTGCAATTACATCGTGCATAAATTAGCATTTTCGACCCTGGTTAATTCCTTACTGTATGGAAAATAGCACTGGTTTTTTCACACACATATTCCGCGATATCTTCCAAACTATTCACCCGAATTTGATGAAACAAAAAGCAAAATATGCGTATTTGTGTATTCTATACACTCTTCAGTAATAATAATAGTGTAGTTAATTTTGAGATTCAACTTGGTCTTTAAGATGTGACTAACTTGTAAGCATAGAGCATCAATTTGGTGTTCATTTTAGCCCCGCCCCGATCACATAAGACACAGTTACATGTACGTCGAGCGCTGTGTGAGACTGACATCTGCCCGATAATTCTGCATATTAATGTGCATATCAAGACAAGGGTAATAGAGGTCTCAAAACTATCATCATTCAAACAAAGATCCCATCTGATTGGTCGAATATGCTATCACGTGGCTGTACTCAGTGCCCCACGAGTTATTAAGAAACTCATTAACTGATAAAAGGTCAAGATTCCTACATCCTTTTTTTGCGGAATTCCAAAGCAAAGCTGAAAATACTATGTTTAAATTGATACGACAGGAATTTAACATAGCCTGTTTCTCAGGTAAAGTTTTTGTGTTCATTTACTTGGAAAACGTACTTTTCGATTGATTGATTTCGTGAAAGATCTATCGGACAGCTTCACTCAGCTCCATTCCTTGGAATGAATTTCCCTCCACCTGACTTTTACCCCATCAATCTG
Source organism: Notospermus geniculatus (assembly GCA_002633025.1). Classification (NCBI taxonomy): domain Eukaryota; kingdom Metazoa; phylum Nemertea; class Pilidiophora; order Heteronemertea; family Lineidae; genus Notospermus; species Notospermus geniculatus. Next base: position 140,457 of record NMRB01000779.1, on the reverse strand, counting down.
ATCAGTGTTTTTCATTTCAGGATAAATGCCTAAAGGATTCAGTAACTGTGAAAGAATGTAATGCACATGTAGGTACACATAGGCCCACATCACCTCCTGGTGTAACAGTGTTTACAGGCTGTTCTTATGCTTTTTCAAATGTGATTCCGCAGTTCCACCTGCAGGAGTCAGTCATCAAAATTTTTGCCCAGGCCCTCTACAGTATTAAACTATGATTTTGTAACTATAGTGAACAGCTCTAACTATGAAATTGCACAGAGTCTACAAACTAAGGGTCCCAGGCTGTTATAGGAACAATGTGGCAGTAGATTTAGCCAGTAGAAGTGATGGGCCCGTATTTTAGAACTCTAAGGCCCACTTTAAGCTTTTGTATTCTGCGCTGCAAACAAAAACTTTAAGAATACGGCTCATAGTATTTTCATCAGAGGTGGGGTTCCAGTGACACACCGAATACTGGTGAGCAAAAAGACGTTATAAAATAAGACCTTGAAGGGCCATTTCCATTTCAGGCAGCAGACACTTAGTTAACAATTGACGCTACTCTCAGGCCTAGCTGAGGATTTCGAACAAAAGAGGTACGCGTTGTGTAATGATGCACACTGCTCATTCTGACCACATGATAGGTCCATTTGAACAAGGAACAAGTGTCAGGAAGTATGATGGGAGTGACCAGTTTTAAACTGACAAGTGAAGAAAATATCAATCACAGAATTCGCATCGGAATTTTCGGGAGTAATAAAGAGTAATGAACCAATGAATGAAAAAGGATGGTGGAAATCTTAGCAGTCGGTGAGTTCTGTCGTCTCTTCCATCATCTTTCTCTGACATGCAATTTGTACAAAATTTAACAAATTTTTATAATCACAAATGTGCGCCATTCATCAACAAATTACTGCCTAGAACTGCTGCTGAAAGGCATCCGTCCACATGCAGTCCACGTATTCATTCCGTCCTACGATGAGGTGATTGTAACGTTTAAAGTCTTTATGTATACATGTAAGTCTTTAATTCGGCAATTTTTCCAGCATTTTTAAACGACTGTTTCCTAGAATCCTACGTGACTGACTATAAATTCCTATTGACGCGAACATCAAACTGTGATACGACTTGTAATGCATTTCCATATTTTTCACTTTCAATGCACTACAATCACTTTTATTTCCAATTCCATTGCGTACGATATCAATACCACAAGACCGCTTCCAATGCACCACTGATACTCCACAACGGATTTTTTAACGGCAAAATAACTAAATTATGAATTTTTTGACTGTCGTATAGGCCCTAGTCACTTCATCAGTTGGACTTTAATCCACAATCACACTTCACCATCTATTCGACGATGTGATTTTACAACATTTCTCACAAAACGCTCGGTAATTGACATGATTTCGACTATAATATCAACACTTTATCACTGTTGTATATACTGACACACAAACAATGTGGACGATGATGATGGTATTCCGGGCAAGGATGGAAGCTGTACGAATATCAACAACGGGATTTCACTTTCGTTGACTCGGAATCCCACAGTCTCTCGGACTAGATCCGTTCCCAAATCGCATGAAATCATGGCATCATAGAACTACATTTTCTGTGCGAATGCACGATCAGAACTCGTCTGTTAAATGGAAAATGTGAGCGTCCCATATGACGAGTGACCTTAGGTTAGCCGACGTGATCGAACAGTGCTCTTCTGACTCCCTCCTCGAACAAACATGGTTGGTCATTGTGGCGTGAACTACAAACCCCTACAAGCTAGAGGTGCGAGGACGATCCCTGATGGCAGTCGGTATCCCTTCATCCATCTTTCCTTCCAAAAAGACAGAAAAGCCGCAGGAATAACTTCGTTGCAGTCGACTCGCCGTTCGTCTGTCTCTCGCTGGCGTCGGACTTCTTCCTCTTCCGGGAGGACCGTTTGGCCTTGCGTTCATCATCCTCGCTCAATCCCTCTTGGCAGTCCGCCTTGTCCATGATAAAGTTAAGATGTTGCTGGATGGCAACACCTAGGATCTCAGCATCCAAATCAGCGCCATACACATCCCAAGTCTGCCCATGCTCATCGTAGACGATATCCTTGACAATTTTGGGATTCTTTCCCTCCTCGGATAAACTTCCTTTGATATCATAATAAGCATTGGCCGATTTCGTCTGAAAGGTCTGTCTTTTCGTTTCGTTTTCACTGCTGACGAACACGTCCGGAAAAAGCCCAATAGATTCACCTGACAGCTCGGTAATACTGTCATCCCCAACGGAAACCTTCATGCCACAGTCCGAGAACTCGGTTTCATCTATCGTACTGGCCTCACTTGTATCGAAGGAAACTTGTTTCTTGAAGGCTGCCCTGCGACCGGACGCAACGCTTTCCGGGGTTGTGCCTCCTGAAGCAACTGCTTTCGTAGAACGAGGATATCTGGGACTTTTTGGACTTTTCTTTTTAAAGTCTTTATAGTCTAACATAATGGCCCGGAGGTCATCTTTTGAGCAAACAATACCGGAACCCTGGGTTCGTTTAGCATTATTGGCAATCTGGGTTTCGCTGAACGACCGTCCGTCATTTGGAGGTGGGGATTTTCGCCGCATACGCTGGCCGTTTGTAGCTCTTACCTTCAGCCGATTCTGATCCTTTCCGTAGTCAAACTCGTCCATTGGAATCCGCTCTATCCTAGAATCCTCCGCCGACTTCCACTTGTCTTTTGAAGGTAGGCTATTCCTTCTCTTGCACATGTAGTGTTCCCTCATATCCCGCACAACAGCCGACGGAGGCGGCCAATCACTCGTCTGAACAACATGCCGCCGAATTTTTTCTCTAACTTTATTTATAATCACCGAAGGTGTACTGATTGAGCGCGAAATTAAGTTATCCGCAAATCCCTCGTGTTGTGCAGTCCTGTCTGCTTGCTCGAGCAACGGCTCGCCAGATATCACAGTATTCCTACGAACCAGTGGCCTAGGTGGATGGTACTTATTCCTCTTCATGTTTCCAGTTTCAATCTGGATAGTAGCAGAGCGTTGAGGACGCGGTCTCTTCGTATCCAAGTTGGGTTTTACAGTGTCTTGGTCACTTTCACCACCAGATTCAACAGATCCGCGCGATTCCCGTCTTTCGGAGAGTAACAGACGGGAAGACTCATCGGGTTCGCTCTCCTCGCCCGCGCCATTGTCTTTCTTGAACAGATAATCATCAGGCATAGTAAAACTTCGCTGATAAAGCGCGCGCCGCTTTCGCGCCGAATCTGACTGCATGGTGACTATGGCTCCGCTTATATTTATAGTTAGACGCAGGTGTGGGAAACCATTGATCACATCCCGTAGCAGACGACACAGCACACCGATTCTAATGACGTCACCATTATCGGTTGTAGAAGTAGGTTGTCATGGAGACGAGTGTTTTATATTGAGATTGTCCCCGGATTTTTCGTGCGCCTTCTCTGTGTAGAATCCCGGAATCTTCTAAATCTAGCAACCTGAAAATACACCAAAGAATATGCCTAAGATAGCAGTATGTTTATAGCAAGCATCTCCTTTGATTAGCGTAGAATCATTGACAGTGAGCGCGGTACATCGTGATCTATGAGAATGAAGTGGCATTTAGATTCAGCGTTACACCTGCTCTGCTGGGGCTAGACTAGAAAGGGCTCCCTGGCCTTGGGGGAATCAGGCAGACTAGCAAACGGGCATCGATGCTGATAGATGATCCAAATAGCGAGGAAAACAGACCAGCTTGATTAAGCACGGCGTGCGCTGGGAATTTGACGACGTCAGTGGTATGTGATGCTGACGCAATGGGTACGTTTCTGAAAGCAATAGGTGCTCTTGTTATGATTATGGATAATGGTAAAAACTCCATAGGGGGTAATAACTTCGTTTTCAAGATAGGTAAATAAGGATGTTTTCCCCTGTGGTGGAAGGAAGGCATTGCGCTATTTCATCTTACCACAGGACAAAGAGGAATATTCAGAATGATATTTTCATGTTCATTTCCACAATAAATATATCAAAGATTTTATCCTGCTTTAATAAAATATGATTTTCAACTGGATTCTTGAGTGACTCCTTTAATTCAAGTGTCACGATCTGCAACAGCAACTCTTTCTCTACCCGACAACATGAACATGTCCGTCCCTTCTGCATGAAAAACTGAGGTGCAATGGCAACATCGTGCTGATCCCTAAATGTTAAGGGTGACTGGAAAATGTGATAGCCTCATTTCATGCACGACTAATAAAATATGAAGACAGAAACCAGTGAAATGCAGTTTGCAATCAGAAATGTCAAGATCCGGTGAAGGGCGTGGAGAGATGGAGACGCCGAACGCAGCAGCATGAGTCGCTCCGCAACCCAAACGTAGCTGAGAAAGACGTTGGGTGGCGCTGCAGTCGCAGTCGTCGGGATGACCTCGAGTCGTAGCTAAAAACGACGTTGAGCGGCGCTGCAGTCGCAAAGATGACCCGGAGTTCAACAGATCAAAACATTACAAACTCTTATAATTTTGTAACGACTAAAATAGCATCTACGACTCCAGATAATCTTTACGACTGCAGCGCCGCTCAACGTCTTTCCTACGACTTAATTTGCGGATATAACCGCCCATGTCGTAGCAGAGATGTTGATCGTATTTGATTTATGGAAAATAATGACCCTACCCCACCCTGGCCTGGTCACACTGAGTTATAGTTACCTGTAGGTGGCAAACAAACATAATAACAAAAAGTCTATCAGTTAATTAGCCGGTTCTGCCGTAACCTTCCTGGTTTATGTATACATATTTATCAACGGGACAATTCGCCAAGAACGAACCAAAACAGCGTTAAAGAAACTTATCGGAGAGGGAGTCCTGCTGCGTACGTCAGTCACATTACCAGGTCTCTGCGAAATTTCATATTCTTATGACGTCAGTAGAGGGGGAATTGGCCTCGAGCAATGTGATATTCAATAAACCAGTATTTTAAGCTGGATGAATGACCGGTCTGCCCACGACTTGTATTTGTACAGTGTGTGTACACGTGTAAGGTAAAAGAAATATACCATCGGTAAATATTGTTTTGACGATTGTCAGTACGAACGACTCATTTCCCGATTCAGTCGTCGGGCCATCAGCAAGCAACCATGTTGTGTACGTCCCAGGGTAGTTTATTCCGTCAAGTTCNCGTAATGGACCCGTACGGTCTCTGAAATCCACGGCAAGCCGCCGGTGGGGAAAATCGTAGGGGGCCCGGTGGATATGTGACCTAGGCATTATGAATACATGTACGTTCATTACAAATTGTTGACATCACGACATGGACAATTCTGATTTCGCCGATGGAAAATGATTGATGCACATGACTTATATTTTCCAGTTTTTGCGGATGTTTTGACAACAAAAGTAACCCCGCCGGCTGTTAACTTTAAGGTGGGTAAATCCCCACGCAATAACGATGAAAATAACGACAAATTTCTATTCGGGATATATTCCGAGTCAATATTTAGTTGAACTCTGATCCTGAAGACAAAGCAAAGACACAGACAAAACAAATTTTGTTGATAATATTGGAAAAGGATTAAATTGGTGAGCAGACGATACGTCACGTGATGCTGTCATGACGTCAGCATGATCGTTGATATCTGCTTTTGGAAATCGCCAGTGGGAATAGATCTAATTTTATCTGAAATCGTTTCGCGGTTGAGAAATTTCATTATTGAAATACTAGTCGAGTCTATACAAGTATATTACTCATGGCATACTATCGTACGCGACGAGATGCTGTCATAAATACTGATCAGATGAGGGGAGCGGACCGTGACTTCTTCGGTCTGGTGACCACAGTAAATTCCGACTACTAAAGAAAATGGTCGCCCGTCTTGAAGAGACTTTGGCAAAATGAAAGGCTGTCAGTAAAGATGTAGACCAAAGATGGACCCCATGCACAGAAACTTGACTGGGCAACTGTGACATTGGCAAAGGTTCTTGCCAAGAGCGAGTTGAGGTTAATTGTGCTACCGGAAATTAACTCGGCTTTGCCGGTTCGATCGGGATCGGAAGACCCAGAGTCCCATTACGTGCCCACATATATAGCCATAATAAACCTGTATTGGGAATCTATTGCGCTATCAATTACTTCGCTCTGCCCCTGTGGCTGCGCCGAGGGTCACAAGGGTAACAGCTCTGTTTAAGACAGGTGAACATCATCGGGGTTGAAACACCGATATCGATGGCAGAATTATTGACAAAATTGAGTCCAAGTCAAGTGTAAACACAACATGTTCATGCAATCGAAGTCTTGTCACCACGCCCATGGTTTTCAGGGGCGGAGTAGTATCGGTTGTCTTGTTTATCTCGGAACGACGAACCAACAAAATGGAGTAGGCGTAATTGGATTCGAGGCAAATATATACTGCATTCTGATTGGTGGCCTAGCCAGACCAGGCACGCGACAAACCGAGAGGCATTTTAAGTGGGGTAGAATAAAACAGTAGGCTACACGTTGATCCAAACGTGTTTGGGAGCCGAACCAACAAAATGACCTACGTCGTCTGTTCGCACAGAAGCGACGAATTGCGCGAAAGAGTGTGAGAAAACTGTACCAGGCGCCCCGTCCTAGTGTCACGTGATCCATAATGGCGGTGCGGTTACTTTAGAGATAGAACTGGCGTCATTCGAAGAGAAGCCATGATCACAGAGGGTGCACAGGCATTGTCACGACAGGTGGCACTCGTACCTCGCACTGACCTCGTAATTCGTAATTCGTAATTCGACCTGCGTGCATAATGAGCGCCGCCTAGCGCCGACCTGTGAGACACAATGGGTGCACAGGCGGACGATTGAGAATTCCCAGCCTCGAGGACGGCAAGAATAGAAAATACACAACAATTGGTAAAGGAGGGGAAACCAGGAATGCTTATCAGGCATTTCCCATCAGTAAAGTTATCTGACTTCTTCTCACTCCACTTTCCACGCAGCAACGTGACTTCAGATTAGCTATACAACTCCCCTGTACATCATCCTGTACGGAGCCGACAAGCCACACTGCCAACATGTCCAGCTTCATCTAGCTCCTAAGGTCATCAGTCACATATTAATTGATATTGACATCCATCAATTACTGTCAATATTGATATCACTCGAATTAAATTTTAAAGTGGACACGTCATCTTAAGGAGCATCTTACTGGTGTAATCAGTTAGATGGAAGTGCATGTATTCAACAATACCTTTTAACTGATTTGGACTTCGACGCCGATTTTAATTATGGTTTTCCGACGGATTTTGACGACTGGAAAGGAGCAAGTGCATTTCGCTATCGTCATGGTGTGGGATAAGAAATAGAAACGGGTTTCTAAGATGAAAGTCATCGCGTCCTTCTACCAGATTCGAACCCACGGACCCTCGCATAAGGCATCAATCGCCAGCACTAAGGGTCAGCACGCCTTAACCACTAGGCCAAATCCCCATCTTCAAAAAAGATGGTTCAATGGCCTATGTTAAACAAGGCGTCATGGTGTGGGAATTATAATGAAAGGCAGCATCCGAAAGAACCCTGCGCGAAATAATACAACACGGTGACTGGAATTTTGACCAATTTGCTTGTAAAGACATCATCATGTGTCAAGATATCATGTCATTTTTTTAGCCTCGAAGAAAATTCGAACACGATGTGGCATCTCAAAATGCCAAACAGCCCGGTGTACCCGGGATGACTCCACAGATTGGCGCTCACCATCAGCTATCGTCACCAAATGTCAGGGAGCACAGTCCTACAGGCATCTCGCCTTCAAAGCCAGCTTGCAGAATTTTTTTCCCATTTCGTGACAGGTGTATCATTATTGGGTAAAAAAACAAAAACTCAGCGTTTCTTATTTATATTATGGGAGCACTGGGGCTATTAGTTACTCGACACAGGACTGTTTATTATAACTAACACGAACACACAAAATTGTCGACTATAGTGGGTGTGGGCGGGGAAAACTCCATCACCCTTCTTTTTTGGCTGCCGATCACACTGACATGTCCTTCTCTGCATTGTGAGTGGAACGCATGCTCTTTTTTGAATGAAAAGACTGGGCCTTCTCGCACCGAATTTCCATGCCACTGAAGCGGAACATCCAGTTGGGGTGAAGGCATCTTTGACCATCAAAGGTTCATTCTCTCTATAGTGAGTGGAGCCTAGTCCGAAGGCGACGTGATCGGAGGCCTTGACTTTTCAAGATGGATGAAAGAATCACCGTGGAAATCCTTCAAGGAAATATTCCCTTGCCTGTCACCTACCCGACTCGGAGCTTCCTCACCGACTCACAGCTTCCTCACCGACTCAGAGCTTCTTTACCGACTCAGAACGTCCTCATCGATTCAGAGCTTCGTCACCGACTCAGAGCTTCCTCACCGACTCAGAGCATCCTTACCGACTCAGAGCTTCCTCACCGACTCGAAGTTCCCTCACCGACTCAGAGCTTCATCACCGACTCAGAGTTTCCTCACCGACTCAGAGCTTCCTCACCGACTCGGAGTTCCCTCACCGACTCAGAGCTTCCTCACCGTCTCGGAGTTCCCTCACCGACTCAGAGCTTCCTCACCGACTGAGCTTCCTCACCGACTCAGAGCTTCCTTACCGACTCAGAGCTCCCTCACCGACTCAGAGCTTCCTCACCGACTCGGAGCGTCCTTACCGACTCGGAGTTCCCTCACCGACTCGGAGCTTCCTCACCGACTCAGAGATTCCAGCATGGCTTGTGAACACAGAATTTCTACCCGAGGCGAAACAACATTAGAAGACGAGAAATCAACAAATGCGATTGCCTTGTCTCTTTTCTCTTCCTTAAATTGTCAATTTCACGCATGGGTGGCAGCTGTCTAGCGAAACCACAGTACATTTCAACCTTCTGTAGCATTAGTCACAAAGGTCAGAAGCCAAGATGAGTGAGAAATATTTCTTGGTTAAAGTCACCCGGGTGACTGATGAACTGGCTTTGAAATCCAGCTTCAACAATCTGAGGGCTAAATGCCAACTGTCTATGGTCAGACAATTCTGAAGTAAGGTTTCTGTCTCAGTTGGATACTTTGAGGGCGCCAAACCGTGTTCAAATACTTCCATGGCACGTCGATGACCGAGAGACCGAGGAAGTGCACGTGTCTGTCTGTGATTGGCCATGTATAGCCCAGTGATGAGTGGGCCAGTCATACAGAAATGTTAAGCCAGCCGTATAACTAGATTTCTGATTGGATGGCGACTTATTTGGCCAACTTTCTTCTCAAGGAGGCTGATTGGCTGAAATTTCCCTAATCCGTGCTTCCCATGATGAGCGTAAAACGTATTACTACGGGTGATTCGCTCTGCTGCCCTTCGCAGAAACTTGCTCCCTGGTGCTCTTGTGCCATACGACATTCAAGGTTCTATATGGAACCTTGTGAATTTTTGTGGAACCTTTCTATTTGGTTCTCTGATGCGATGCCGAAGGACCCATGCCAACGGGAAGAACATCCCCCTGGAATCAAAGTCTGGGTGCTGTTGTCCTAGTGGATTAAGCCTTCGTCATGTAGTGAGGGATTATGACGCAACCCTGGCCATTACCGGCGAGAAAATGCATTGCCCTTGTATTGAGGACTTCCAGTCCCAGGACTTTCTTCTCTGGTAAGGGCTCCGCACACCAGCGATTTTTCGAGCGATTTTCTTGGCGACCGGCCTTGCGACCACCGAAGCGACTAACATATTTTAAGTTTTTACAATTTTTGCTGACTCGATTGCGACAAATGCCTCCTTGGAAGATCAGTGATGTGGTGGAAAACATCACTGATCCATCTCAAAGGTAAATATCGCAGGCGACGTAATAGTCGCATCGGTAGTCGCCCCCATTTTAGTCGCTAGTGTGCGGAGCCCTGTAGGCTACGCACCCATTTGGAATGTCAAGTGGAGGTCAGCATGGCTGAGCCTCCACACCGATGGGAGAACAAATGCCTTTCTTGATCGGAACGGTAACAGCAGCTCAGAAGAAGCATTCTATGACTTTGCACCAAATAAAGGATTTTTATTGACCAATGGTTTAGATGCCGAAAAAAAGTGGCCAAAGCTGTCCTCCCTTGATTGAATAAAGCGAACTAATATCTCGGCTTTGGACGGCTGTATCATTGACTAAGTTGGTTGATGGCGGTACAAACGAGCTCAGATGACACGGCAAGAGGAAATCAATTGTATGCACGATTCATCAATCTTATTTGTAGTGTAATTAGTCGACATGGCTAGGGTTGTGACGGGGATTGTCCTCGTTGATTCAGGGTGGGTGATACATGACTAGAGGCGGTAAGCATCTCCTACTAAAGGTAAGGGCAGGTGAAATGCACTTTGGTGATCGTGTTGCACGAGGCCCGCAGACCGTACAGCTTGGTGCATCACCGACGTGGCATCAACAGATTCGTACACCGACATTTTTGGTATAATTCTTTTCAGGCACGGCACCAGGGCCGTAGCTTTTTTTGCTGGGAGAGGGGGGGGCATTTTAAGCAGATGAACTGATAACGGACGTGGGCTTCGCCTTCCGGCGCCGAAGGGACCGGTTTTGCGGGGGGTCTGAAAATTTTGAAAATTAGAAGCTCTGAGATGCGATTTTAAGTCAATTTCCTGCACTCTGAGACACGAACAATTATAATGATCTTTTATCCCATTTGATTTTGAAGAAATGTTTTTGCACAATTTGCCTGGGGTGGGGTGGGGGAATATGCCCCCTGTCCCTATGCTAGCTACGGGCCATCGCACAGATGTTAAACAAGTGATGCGGAAACCGTAATAAAGTACACGTGACCTTC